>JAGFPH010000194.1:461272-496317 GCA_018207615.1 Philaenus spumarius | reverse complement strand
AAATTTCTAATTTTTTGAAAATCTTTCTTAGCGAGCACCTAGGGCCCTAGAGGACGCTACATACCAAATTTCATTCCAATCCATTCGGTGGTATTTGAGATTTCGTGAGAGTGAGTCAGTGAGTGGTATTTGGATTTTATATAGATAAATAAAAGTTGAAAGGACTTGTTAATTTCCTAAAAATCTGGCAACGCTTTTTCAGCAAATGGCTGAAAATTCGCTAAGTTAATTCACGTATTGAACTTTTTTTTCTTCTTTTTTTGGTACTTTTATCCTTGTTTTAAATTGTCAATATTTGATTTATCGCCGTCAGTAACGAGAATAGATTAATTATATTTAAAGGAAAAACTTAAGTTGTGTTTTCCGTACGTTTACCTGCCTTTATAAGTAACAGAACTAAAGTCAGTGGAATTGAAAACACATAGTATAGAAATATTATACATAGTAGGGATGGGAACATATAACAGACTAGCAGGTACCCGTGGCTTCGCCCACGGTCCAAAGATCCGCCGCATAATGAATTTAGTCCAAATCTATCATTGTTTCATGTTTCGAAAAGCAACCAGTCAACCTTCGTTACGTATTATAATTAAGATTCGTTTTTATACTATCTCAAATTTTAGTTAGACAAAAATGTTTTTGGTACGAACTATGCTGAGTAGTAAACAGTACAACAATAAGTTTCAAATAAAACATAATTAACTCACTCCGACAAATACCAATTTTAACCAAAACTTGAAAAAGTATTGACATTTACAATTAAGATACCATGGTGGGAGTAACATAAGCATTATGTAAATTACAATTGTTGGATTCAAGAAAGATGGCACGTTGAGCATGGCATCCATGATTGGTGGGCCGTTAGAAAGATGGACAATCCTATATACGCACAAGCCCATAGAAAGATGTACTGATTTGCAGATATTTTTTGTGAAAATTTCATGATGACGATAGCCTAGAGTGACAAGACTATATGAATTGTTGATTCAGTCCTACCAACCCTCAAAAACTCAATAATTAAAAGTGAGAAAGCAAATGAAAGTGTCAACTTGAACGGGCATTTAATATCCGGCCAGCCTTGGGCAGCTAGTCCACTTTCTTAACAGATGGTATTGGCTTAACCTTCAAGTTTTCATTAAATGTAGTGAAAAAGTCAATAAAAACATCTACTAAGAAATATAAAACATAAATATGTATTAATTGTATAATTTAAGCTAATTTTTTAAAAGAAATAAAATTATTTTTCCTTCGAATTATTTGTTTTAGAGAAATGTTATTTACAAATCTTTGCGTGGGCCTACTAATAGTGTAAAAACTACAGTTTCTTTTTCGCCACACTTGGTCGACGAACTTACAAGTTCAAATACTTTATAATTCCCTATGGAATGTTTTGTGAGCTTAGCCAAGCTTTTATTTCTTGGCCTATTTTAATGATTTTTATGTCAAATTAAAGGGATTTTTCTCAAAATATTCCAAAAGTAATTTGTTTTATCCTTAATCACTTCTGGAACAAATATGTTATGTTTGTATGTCATATGTGCTTTATATTACGTAATCTCACTTAAATAAACTGCTGCCTTTAAGTAATTAATTTCATTTAAATAAACAGCTGTCTTTAGAAACTAAATATTTCTCTTTATAACCTATACACTGTGATTTTTACATTTAGATTTTTTATAATAATTGTTTTCAGTTCACTGGGCATTTAATTTTTGTGGTATGTACAGGATGTCCCATAAGTAAACAGCCAAACTTCGAGAAATGGTTCTATGGGTCAAAATAAAGAGAAAATAAAGAATAAATGTTTTTCCAAAAACGCTTCGTTTTCCAGATATTCAACATTTTGTTTTTTTACAAAATAATTCATATCTAGAGAAGTATTTGACTGATTGAGTTCAAACTTGTTATAAAGTTTAACCTAATAAGGATTTTTAAGAAAAATAAGCGGTTATATCCAATCATGCGTTTCCAATTTTAAAATGGTGGCTGTTTGAAAATTTCAAACCTGAGTTACACACAAACCGTACATTTTAACAAAAAATGTCAAAACACCCTTTTTGTAGCCTGTTTAGTTCAATATCGGATGGTGTAGCGGTAAAACAATCGGATGAAAAATAATAGTTAAGTTATGGATAATAACAGAGTGCATACCAACCATATTGTTGTGTTTACTGAGTTTTGTTATATAGGATGCCGGTTGCACAAACCAATTATTGGACACAACTTACCTATTATCTTTGCTCCTATTATTTTGACAGTTACATCATCCAATATTAAATCAAAAGGGCAACAAAAAATGTGTATTGACATTTTTTGTTAAAATGTACGGTTTTTGATTAATTTAGGTTTAAAAACAGCCGCCATTTTGAAACGCATGATTTCAAATAATCGCTTATTTTTCTTGAGATACATCATTATTAAGTTAAACTTTATGACTCAATCAGTCAAACATCTCTCTAGATATGAATTATTTTGTAAAAAAAACAAAATGGCCAATATCTGGAAAACAAAGCTTTTTTGGAAAAAAATTTATTCATGATTTTCTCTTTATTTTGGAACATAGAACCATTTCCCGATGGCTGTTTACTTCTGGAACACCCTGTATTATAGTTATGTAGATTTAGTGAGATTATTAGTTAAAATAACAAAATGTCACAAAGAAGAAGACAAGTACCATTGTTAGGAAATTTGGATCGTATAAACCACAGAAATTACATGAAAGTAGTTTATAATTTAATTGTATTTCTTAATTTAGTCTAATATACATTTATAACATACTAAAATCAAGCAATGGGGAAGCATTGCAGGGAACGCTAGTTTTATTTAAATAAACAACTCGTTATCTTAGAGCCCAGAGAAAGAATGACTTACCAAATTAAGTTCAACAACTCTTCGTAGGTAGAATGTAAAGCGTGTTTGTTATTCGGCTTCTAGTCCAGTCAATGAGTGCTCAAAAGAGGGGTGTAGAGTGCATGAAATATGCGATAATTTTTGACTTTAGGACTTTGTTAGGAGTAGTTAGGAGGTAAACATACTAAAAGTCCCCACCCCTGGGAGGTGAGCATAAGGCAGGAGGAGGTGGAAAGGTCCCATTTTTAGGTTTTTGCTTATATCTCGGAAACGGTACACTGTAAAAAAAATGTTTCAAATAAAAATGAAAGGTAATTAAATTTCCTATAAAATAGTTTCTGTACGTATTTGTCGAATTCCCAACGGTTTTCGAGATATAAGTTATTGAAAATTGACAATTGTCGAAAAAATCGTGTTTTCCTCACTATTTTTGTTAAATATTTGCTTATAATGCCTCTCACGACCGTTTCTCAGAAAAATTTTCAGAAAAGAAGTTGTAGAGCATTAAATTTTATTCAATTTTATATACACTTTTGCCATTTTATCTTCAACCAATCAAAAGTTATAGAATTTCTAAGATTTAGGCTACGCTTAATTTCGATGTTCCTCTAGAAATTAGAATGTTGAGAGCCTGTTGCGTTTTAACTGCTGCAACTTACTATCACGATGAAGAACAATACTTTAACAATGGAAATAAGGTAATTTAAATTGAAACACATTTTGTTATAAATTACTATTGGAAACCCCTGCGTGTTCCGCACGCCAACCCCGTTGGAACATTTTATACACATAATCATGTTATGTTTTTTTCATAATAATAACCCCAAAACTAAGATGGGAAATAATGTTAAATTTTCAAATCAAATTATTTCGTTTATTTATGTTATAACAGCAGTTATAATAAAGGTTAAAAGAACCAGCAAGGCTCTGGTCTACACTTTAATAAAAACCTAACCTAAAAGTTAGAAATACGAAAAATAGTTGCTTCAAAGTTTGAAATCAGGAATGGAAATATTAGAGCAAACAGCTGTTTTGTCTCTTATTTTATTCAATTGGTTGCTATGGTAATTCATCGGTCTAGGCGTAACCTAAGAATTGTTCCGACCAAATTTACAAATATTGAAATAAAAAATGTTTTTATCAAAATGAATTATAGCCTATGTTAACTCAGGGATAGTAAAGCTATTTATTAGTAAAACTATTCTTTCAATCGGTTCAGTAGTTCCAGAGATTACCCCATACATACAGGACAAACAAAAAACAAACAAATTTTACCTCTTTATAGTATATATAGATATCGACTAAACTCTTAATGGACTTATCCACCTTTACTGCTGTTCCAAATGTACAGTTGCTAGACATGACGTGGTGTCGTCAAATCAAAATTCTTCGAAGCAAGGCTTCGCGTTACACAACAAATACAAAACCACAAAACACAACACAAAATCCTGTAAACAAATTAATATATACACAATCACGACGTTTCGCGAAAAATCAACAACACTTCGCGTCCTAAGGTGCAGCAAGTCCTGAGAACTTTTATAATTATAGCTTTTATTTTATTATTACGAATCATATAATGAATGTATTTACAATGAATGATGGTAATTCAATCTTGGTATTTCTGAACCTCTTTGAATATGTTTGGATGGAGTGACACATTTAATCCCACCCATAGCGTGGAATGTATTCAGCCCGTCTATGGTGCAAACATTGAAATGAACGTTATCAAAAACAAGTTGGTTGAATACAGCTGGCTTGTAGGTTAGCTGAGCGTGGGCAATCGCAGATAATTACAATTTTTGTGCTTCATAGTAAGATGAGCTGAAACCCTGACTTGCTAAAAGATCAATCATGTTCTTAGAGGCGTACTTGCTGTGGAGCAGAAGGGAGATGCCTATCAGTATGAGTGACAAAGAAGGTACGAGGCCTGACAACAGAACTGATTTGATAACATGCCCAATAGCAACACACTTCATCCTTATTTTCTTATTTTTTCAACATAACCTCCTCAAGAAAGGTTTGGAGGGATTTTGGGAGAGAATCTGCATCCTTCAAGAAGTTATTTCTATGCGGGTAAGTGTTATAATTGTACACTTCACTCTGAATATCTTGCCTTATTACTTCAGCAGCTTTTCGGGCGATCCTTAGTCGCTCTTCTTTATCATTGTTTTTCTTGTTATCATATCAAGTGTTGGTTAGCAATTTGTACCCGCTGTCTCTAAAACAAATTATTGGTACCTTGGTTCTGTTGGATCCTGCGATCACGAGTATTCGATCCTCATATACCTTCAACAGTTCTATTTTGATAGTTCTCCACTTAGGTTTCCTCCCCGTAATAGAGTCCATAATTTCGTTTACAGTGAACTGACAGACACTATTATCCTCCAGTACGTCACTAACCTGTTCCATTGCGTTTGTAACATAGTCTTCACACGTGGATGTTGAGGGTTTCTGATATAACGGTCTCACAAAGTCCAGCCGACATTTATCGTGGTACACAGCCTCTATCAGTCCATGTAAATACTTTCATTGTTTGATTCGTAATAATATAATAAAAGATATAATTATAAAAAGTGTTGTGTTTCAACTGCACTTACCTTATTTCCATTGTTAAAGTATTGTTCTTCATCATGATAGCAAATTACAGCATTTAAAACGCAGCAGTCTCTCAACGTACTAATTTCTAGAGGAACTTCGTAAATTTAGTCAGAAAAATTCTTACGTTAGGCCTATGCTGATGAATTATCACAGCAACCAATTGAATAAAATAAGAGGCAAAACAACTGTTTGCTCTAATATTTCAATTATCACCTGATTTCAAACTTTGAAGCAACTATTTTTCGTATTTCTAACTTTTAGGTTAGGTTTTTATTAAAGTGCAGACCCAGAGCCTTGCTGGTTCTTTTAATCTTTATTACATATAACTGCTGTTATAAAATATATGAAATAATTTGATTTGAACATTTTAGCTTTGGGGTTATTATTAAGCCTACACCTTTATTATAAAAAAATACATAACATTATTATGTGCATTGAATGTTCCAACGGATTGGCGTACGGAGCACGCAGGAGTTTCCAATAGTATTTCATAAAAAATTGTTGTGTTTCAATTGCAATTACCTTATTTCCAATGTTAAAGTATTGTTCTTCATCATGATAGCAAGTTACAGCAGTTAAAACGCAACAGGCTCTCAACATACTTATTTCTAGAGGAACATCGAAATTAAGCGTATATCTTAGAAATTCTATAACTTTTAATCAGTTGAAGATAAAATGGCAAAAGTGTATTTAAAATTGAAGGAAATTTAATGCTCTACAACTTCGTTTCTGAAAATTTTTCTGAGAAACGGTCGTGGGAGGTATTATAAGCAAATGTTTAAAAAAATAGTGAGGTAAAAACGATTTTTTCGAAAATTGTCGATTTTCAATAACTTTTATCTCGAAAACCGTTGGGAATTCGACAAATACGTACATAAACTATTTTATAGGAAATTTAATTAACTTTTATTTTTATTTGTAAAATTTTTTTCTACAGTGCACCGTTTTTGAGAAAAAACGAAAAACCTAAAAATGGGACCTTTTCACCCCCTCCCGCCTTATGCTCACCTTCCAGGGGTAGGGACTTTTAGTATGTTTACCTCCTAACTACTCCTAACAAAGTCCTAAAGTCAAAAATTATCGCATATTCCATGCACTCTACAATGCATTCATTGACTGGACTATTCACCGATATGCATGATCCGTGCTATTCAGAATACTATTTTATATGCTGTTATAATACGTTTCTCACCATACAAAATTATTGTATTTGTAAAGGTTATTACTGCATTTAGTTGCTAAGCCACAATTAGCAAAGCGAGTACGTGATTATACAATTACTAGGGGAGACCCCTGCGTGCTCCGCACGCTAACCCCCAATGGAACCTTAAAAAAACATATGTTAAACATTATAATAAAGGTGTAGGATTAATAATAACCTCAAAACTAAGATGGTAAATAATGTTAAATGTTCAAATTAAATTATTCCTTATATTTTATAACAGCAGTTATGATAATGGTTAAAAGAACCAGCAAGACTCAGGTCTACACTTTAAAACCCTAACCTAAAAGATAGAAATACAAAAATATTTGCTTCAAATTTTGAAAACAGCTGTTAATGGAAATATTGGAGCTATAAATGCAATATATATTATCTGTTATTTTATTCAATTGGTTGCTATGGTAATAAATGTAAATACATGACTGTATTGGTTTTATCATTCTAGGCCTAACCTAAGAATTTTTTCCTTGTAAATTTACAAAAATTGAAATAAAAAATGTTTTTATCGAAATGAATTATAGCCTATGTTACTCAGGTATAGTGTAGCTTTTTATTAGTAAAACTATTTTTTCAATCGGTTCAGTAATGCCAGAGATTACTTCCTACATACAAAAAAAAAAAAAACAAACGTTACCTCTTTATAATATTAGTATAGATAAATTACTTTACACAAATATTACTAACAATTGTGTTATAAACTGTCAATCAATCAGTTTTAAAATAATTTATAAACAAACAGGTTTAGTTCGATTGAAAGCAGTATTGGTAAAATAACAATTTACCTCTTTACCTTCAATGGTCTGGCGTAGCTTGTATTTGATAGCAATTGAGTTTGAATGAAAACCATTATTTTTTATTAACTTTGTGTTTCGTACTCTGGTTATTTGCATTTCAGCACATGATTTGAGGGTAATATTTTTATTGATATAAAATGCAGGTTGTAATCTTTGTGCATGAAGTCAAATCTGTTCCAAATGTGAATATTAAAACAAATATTATATCGTATTTGAGTGTTCTTTTAAATGTGAGTTGTGTTAAGGGTGTGCAATACCAGAATGAAACGGTCCCGTCTAGTCATACTTTCAATTATAACGTAACGTTCATCGAATTTTGAACATAATTTTTTATAATTCGCAGGAATCGTTCACCATTTAAAACTATACTATTGTTAATTTTAAAATTCACTAAATTTTTCATCGTGTGGGTAGTGTTCTATGAATTAATAGAAGTTAACACTTTAATGATACATTAGCAATAATTCAGACAAGGGTCCAAGATAATTTTAGTGATAGTTTAAAAATATTATTATGTCTGTAGGCCTAATTTGTTTGTTTGGTGTATGAAGTAAACAAAACACATTGTACAAATATATAAAGGATGTCTAATCTCAAAGCAGATCATAATATAATGTGTCAAAATACAAAGAGAGCAATTCTTAAAATCAACTGTTTCTAGAACCTAAGCAGTTTAACTTTTAACGCGCAAGAGTCTCACGCATGTTTTTGTTGTTAATCTTTTACACAGACCGATTGTAAGCACATTTTATATGTATTGCCACAGCAATCAAGTGCACGCAATAGCAGATAAAACAGATGATTGGGCTCAACAGATTCAATATTTCAACACAATTTTAAATTAGGCTACTTCAGTTAGGCTAACAACAGACGAGACACCGGTGTACGGTACACTAGTGTACGGGCAGTGTACGGGACACTAAATGTACTATCAATTAAATGTGCGTCAACAGATGAGACACTGAGTTGCGCGCTACCAGATTCTGTGGCTCTACAGTGTCTCTCCCTGCGAGAAGCTGGGACACCGGGACAGTGTCCCGTACACCGGTGTCTCGTCTGTTGTTAGCTTTAGGCCGGCCACACACTGCAACAGTCGAGGCGAGGCGAGGCATTTTGACTAAAGGCGTCTTGAGCGACAGAGAAAGCATAGGCGTTAACGGAGCACCATACACTGCAAGAGACGAGGCTAGGCGGAAAGGCGCCTTTAGTCAAAAAGCGAAGCAGTCAACAATAATTATGTTTCGTCGAAAGTCATTTAGTCAGAGCGTTCCGCGCATGCGCCAAGTCATGTGACTTTTACCACTCTGTACTTTCTGTACTGGACTGTGAAACCGCGCCAAAACTTTGGTGCCTTGACTTGCCTCGCCTTCTGACGTGTGTGTTCGCTTTGCGACAAGGCAAGTCGAGCGACTTGTCTTACATCGCCTTGCCTCGCCTTGACTGCTGCAGTGTGTGGCCGGCCTTATAGTAAGTTATTATAAGGTGAAGACGATGACAATGTCGATGAAACGCGTTTGAATGCTAAAGATGTTGGTTGTGATATTATGTATTCAAGTTTTATTTCATAAAACCTTTTATAAAACATTTGCAAAACTGGCAGGGCATTTTATTAAGGGTGTGCAATAAGAGGACGAAGCAGTCCCACACAGTCTCTTCAAAATCATTAATCTTTCATCAAGTTTTGAAAATAATGTTTCCCAATTTATAGAAAATCGTTAGTGAACATCTAAATTATAATTAGTAGATGGAAAAGATGATAAAATATAAATTTGTATTAAAGATTTTGGCTAGAACTTTCTGCAAATTTAAATGCCTTGTGCACATGGCGGAATTTAAAAATAAGACCGCCATTAGTAAAAACGTAAGTGTACACAAGCGGCATTCTAATCGTGCTAGACCTCCTTTACAATGCAATATTCTGCAAATCCAACAACCGGAAGCCTGTTTTCACCGGAAGTACAAATTTTTGAGATTTTTCGTACTAAAATTAAATTCTTTGGGGTTTATAAAAAAAAATAAATATAGGAGATTATTCTGCACATTTTTTTACATGGCGTTATAGCCCATCTGGTTTCCACAAAATCGATCAAAACGTAAAATACTATTAAAGCACTCGGTTAAAATACACGTGGGGGCTTATGATCCGAGGCAGCAAGATCGAGGTGCAAACTCGCAAAGCTCGATCCATAATCGAACAATAGAAGACCGCAAGATTTTCTATGCGTGCTGAATGAAGCAGGTGGGAGGCTGAGGTGCAAAATATTCTTCTAATATATTTCGTACACGTAGGCAGTTATTCAGAGCCTTCGTGAATAGACCAATTTCCCAAATAGTTGGTTGAAACCCAAAAACATATAAACTTAATTTTATAAATTCGCTCAACTCACGTTAGCGGATCAGCTGCGTGGTTTAATTATTTATTTTATATTCTTTTTTGATAACCAAAATGGGTTTTCGCGTTTGTAGGTTATTAGATTACTTTACATACAGCTTCTAAGGTGTTAGAAAGAACAATCTGATTATAAATGCATTAACAGGTAAATTGACAATAGTGTTACAATATCACTACTTTTTGAAAATCTTTTCAATATATTTAAAATTCGCTTTAAGCTTTTGCGTTTTTTGTTTAAATAATTATTTCGAATCTTTGAAACATACTTAGCCTAAAAAGTGTACAAAAATGACATTTTGAGATTTAGTACACAGATTTAAGGAATTTAAGCCTGTAATATCAGTATATAACAGCTGCAGCTGTTTTATGAGGAAAGTATAACTTAACAGTTTTTGTATCCAATACTACTCTAGTGTTGGGCCAAATGGTAAAATTAGTGAGAACATGAAAGCAAGTTAATATTGCATTGTCATCCAGTTCTGAGCTATGTTTAAGTTTTAAGTATCTAGCTCTAATATATAGATTTTGAGTTAGTTTAAAAACGATAGCAAAATTTGTACCGAACAGACAGACAAGAAAGCCAGTTAATAAAAACGTGGTGAAAAATTGCAGCAAAATGTATAAGATATTATGGTTACACTAATAATATTGTATTTTAAATCAGAATTGTTTGAAATATTGTGCACAATGAACTATTTATCTGTGATTCATGAAAGGCATTAAGATAAAATAAGACTCTCAGGAGAGTGAAAAACTGTTTACCAGGAGTGGAAGCTTTAACAAATATATTAAATAAATTACATTCTAAACGAATTTGTGTTCGTTCTTTACAATACATATTGTTAAATATATGGTGTACCAAACAAGTATGTATCTAACGTATCCACATGTACGGCGTGGTTTGAAAGTCCCTTCCACTCCTCTCTCATAGAATATACGACAAATTATATTTATTTAAAAATAATAACAATGCACTAACTCTCACACACATAGGTTTAATAATCATTCGCGTTTCAACGACAAAGTCGTCATCTTCAGTGCTACATGAGCTACAACTAATAACTAGTTTAACCTAGGACTAAGCTACATATTTATACCTCTCTACAAGAGTGGGTGTTGTTTTAGTGTTCAAACAAACAATATTATTATCGTAACAACAGAAAGTGTTTCCATAGGAAAAATGAGCTATTGCAGTGGCCCTTATGATAAGACCCAAGGTCGGGAGTAGCAATTGAGCACCGATCATGGACCCCAGAACACGTTTTTTGGTGTCATTAAAAATCATATATATATGTATATACATATGTATATATTTATGTATGTATGTGTGCGCACTCAAATGGACGCATTTTACGTCCGACTTGGTCCAAATTTGGTACACAGGTTGGTTTTCTAAATCGCTTGGACGAGTTCGTTAGCCAAAAAAATGGACCGGAAGTAGTCCAAATTTTTGACCGGAAGTTGAAGTTTTCTTTAAAAAAATAGACATATGAAATAGTTCTGCACATTTTGTTTTTCTATGCGACTGTATAGCCCATCTGGTTCCCCAAAAACAATCAAAACGTAAAATACCGTAAACATATCAGCATTAAATCCACGGCTTTTACCTTGGTGACCGATGGCAATATATTTGGTACATGCTGGCAGCTCCTACGTGAGTTGATCTATTTCCCAAATAGTTGTTTGAAACCCAAAAACATGTATACATTTAATATTGGAAATTCGCTCAACTCACGTCAGCGGTTCAGCTGCGTGGTCGAATTATTTTTGTTTTACTTCGTTCTTCACAAGAAACTTAAGAAAGCCTACAAACAACAAACTATATAAAACTGAGCCTATGCCGTTAGGAATGTTCAGCTAGGTAAATGTACAGAGCCTATATTTTAATAGTGTACTCAAAGACTTGAAATACATATCGGAAAACAAAACTAAATATCATCCATTTTAATTGTATGCCTATTTAAATCAATGATTTTAATCCCAAATATTTTGGATTCAGTTATTTAGGCAAAACGATATTATTGTTAATTTAAAAAGTCACTCAATTTTCCAACGTCTGTAAACCTAAATTTATAAATTATTAGAAGTTCAAACATATATGATAAAATAGCAATAAGTCAGACCAATAGTCTAAGATAGTGATAATTTAAAATATAGTTTTATGTTTGTAGGCCTAATTGGTTTCTTAGCTGTCAAGAATGCAATAAACAAACAGGATTGTACAAATACAAACATATTAAACGGTTTCTAATCTCAAAACTAATCATATAAATGCAGAGAAAGCAATAAATAATATCAACTGTTTCTAGAACCTAAGACGTCCATTGCCTAGAAACATCTTTCGCGCGAGAGTCTCAAGAACTTTTACGCATGGATATAATATAGTAATTTTGATTAAAAAACAATCTCAAATACAATATACAAAACAGGGTGGGACTTCAAAACACCACTTGTGAATCAAATATCGATGGAAACGGTTATTGCTTTAATATACAATCAAATATGAATGTAATTGTGTTCTTGAAATCTTCAAATTATGATCATTTATTTATAAACATTTCTAATAGAGAACTTACAAACACATTTGCATGCCATTCACTCAAATGATTTTATGTAACTCCGTATTATCCAAAATCATCTTTTTCTATAACAAATCGTTTGGAATGAAGAACAAAACGTGTCTTCTTGTCGACTGCCAGGCCTCGCCATGCTTGTTGAGAAGTGTTGACGTGAATAACGCGATCTGGCTCATTCATTCTCAACTACAATGTGTGTTTTTAAATTTGTTTTGACGCCAAGCAAGCGTTTTTAAAACGTCCGCAATTTAACTAAAATAACCCTCACAACGAAAGTGGTGAAACTAATCAGGGTGCCCAAAATGGACAATACCTGGTAATACATCACATAGACGGAGAGTCCTCTGTAGAAAAAATTTCGCCATAAAGCGATGGGATTGTTTAAGGTTAGTTTAAAAGAAATTAGTACAGTTATAAAACCGTTGGTCAGTCAAAGTTCTGTACGTAATTTTCACTTTAAAATCTCCAAACGAAGTTTAAGTACCGTAATCTATAAAGGGGTATTTTTAAATCTTTAATAAGTATTTAATTTAGACACATTAATCTATAAAGGTTCAATAGATTTTTCAATCAACTTGAGGTATTTATAAACGCCAGTAAAAGGGTATTAAAAAAATCTGAAATATGTATTCAATTTACACACATTAATCTATAAAGGATACATATATTTTCAATAAACTTGAGGTATTTATACACGTCAGTAAAAGGGTATTTAAAAAAATCTGAAATATGTATTCAATTTATACACATTAATCTATAGCTTAAATGGTAAACAGATGTCAATCAACTTCAGTTATTTATACAAGCCAATCTATAAAGGAGTATTTATAACTCTTTAATAGGCATTTAATTTATACACATTAATCTATAAAGGAAAAATAGATGTTTCAATCAACTTGAGGTTTATATACACTACATCTATAAAAGGATATTTTTAATCTTTAATATGTATTTAATTTATACGCTATAGCCTATAAAGGATGTTAAACAGGATTTTCAATCATTTAACTATATTATTAGGGAATTATAAACGTGAATTTATAAAAGAAATTACTCAGTATGTTCAATCGTCAGGAGGTAAGCTCTAAAGTGTATTGCATAGATTTTTCAATCTTTGCGAGTATTTATGCACATCAATATAATATAAAGGGGTATTTTGAAATACTATATACAAGTTAATCTATAAAAGGATATGTTTCAATTGTCGGGTGGTACAAATGGGTATTTTTTTTATTCTTTGGGAGTTATTTACAAAAAGTTAATTCATAAACAACAGTAATTTTTAATCGTCAAGAAAGTGTTTAAGTATGTTTATCCGTAAATGGTATTTTACAATCTTTTGGAAGCATTACGTTATCAATACAGGGACAATTTACCATATCCGGGACATACTTATATACTTTAAGGTATAAATGAGTATTTCTTAATTATTAGGAGGTATTTATTCAAGTTACTCTATAAAGTATTATTCAGACTTAAATAATTTTCGGAGGTATTTACACACGTTAATCTCAAAGGGAGAAATACAGTGTATTTTTACAATCTTTAGAAGGTTGTACAAGCAATTCTTTAAGAGATATTACACAATAATTTTAAATATTTTGAGTGTATTTATTCACGCTTACATTTACAGGTATAATATATTATTTCTTCCTCTTCAGGAGGTATTGTAACAAGTTAGACTATAATTAACATTACACAGTGTTTTTAACCTTGGAAAGGAGTGTTATAAAACATTCTGTCAATCTTCAAGAGTTATTGAAACACGTTAATCCATAAGAGAGTTTTACAAAGTATTTTGTGAATCCTCGGGAGGTAACTACAAACTTAATTTATAAAAGAATATCACAACGTATTTTTAATCTTCTGGAGTTGTTTATCCACGTTAGCAAAACATTTCTTGGTGGAAGTATTCTTTCAAGTTCGGTAGATTAATGGATAAAGGGTATAACAAAATCTTTGCACAATTTTATAAGGTGAGTAAATTGATCAAACTAACAGTGAAACATCAAATAGCATCCTCCTATTAAAAAAATAGAGACATCTGTTTTAAATAATTTTAATAATGAAGGAGAGTTCTGCGAAATTTCAAACTGAATTTTGTTTGATGTGCATATACATTTCTGAAAACGTTTGATAAATTTACAAAGAAATGATATTATTGTATATATTTTTGAGGAAATTATCTTAGTTCTTAAATATTTACTAATTACAAGTTTTACTGTGTGGGTGAATATGTAGAAAAGAAGGCCAGATAGTATAGCTTCATCTTATAATTAAGACACATTTTTCCTCTGATTTAGATTTTATTAAAATGAACTTGTGTTGACGATAAATTCAAGAACCTGCGGATAGATAAATTGCGCAATTAGTGATACTTTCCCAGAATTTCTATTTAAGTATTTTGTGAGAGATAACATGTAGGCCTACTACATTAACTAACACTAAACCAACTTAGTTCCTTCTTTAAAAACAAATTAATATATTGTTTGCTAGGTTAAGTTACTATGTTGAATTTAGTATAGTTCTACTCTAACTTTCAGTTAAAATTGCATAAAGATAATCTATATTTTGTTTAGACCTCAAAACAGTAGTTAAAGTTAGTCTGTGAAAGTACTGAAATTAATTTTAGCATCAACTACAGTGAGTTATTTCACATACCTTACATTAAAATATTTCAAACATGAAATAGATACGAAGATTTATGATGAAACCAGAAACTTTGACTTGCGAAGAGAAAAGAATGTTTACTATATTCACAGAATATTTTCAAAGAATGAAGATCTGAGTGAATATAGTATTTAAAAATGTTTGACAAACTTTGAAAAGTGAGTTTACACATTTATATATGGAATTAACATTTCTATTGGTTAAAATAATATACTACTACTACTAATAATAAATAATATATATGAGTTAAAGAAAGAAATACATATTTTTTAAATTTGTTGTTTTGAAAATTTACAAAAACACCATAATATTTTTGCTTTTTTATTGACACCCGACAATTGCCACCATAAAAATGTTCAGTCTTAATTTCAAGTGAAGGAAAACATCATAAAGATCAGCATGTAAGTGTATATACGTGTCCTAAAATCTTTTCAAACATTATTAGAAAAAAATTAAACATTAATATAACTGCGTTCGCTCGAACGAATGGACCCCAACTCCACTAATTCATAAAATAAGTCATAGTTAGACATTTTCTAAAAATGTTAAAATTTATTGCAAATAAATTAAAGTTTATCGTGTTAAATAAATTTAAAACTACTATTAATAATTTTACTATAATAAATCGTTTTTTTAAACCAACATTATATTAGGTCGCCAACAGTACCCAGCGGGTTCCGTCAGCTTGTTTTCTTTACAAAACTTTTCCTCCACATTACAGCTTCTAATCTATTTACCTCTTAAAAACTTAATTAGTCAGCAGGTATCTCGATGCAGAGGGGAGCAAAAAGCAGATCGATTTGCCACTACACTTGATTGCCATTTTAAAGTCCACACTTCCAACCGCAACGAACAGATAATATTAATTCACTTATTTCATTTAAATCACTTCCGAAATTTTTATTAAATTAAACTATCTGTAATTTTGTACGACCAGTAAAATCCGCCGCGCACTGATAGGCGATTATTTTCTAAATTTATGGAATGATGTGATGGGGTAACGTTTTACGCCTTACAAGACGAGCACTGTCTAAATTTACCGTCTACGGCGCATGACATGACAGCCTCCCTTCTGGAACAGATACTGTGCTGACATCTAGCGGCAGTTTGAGCAATCGTATGCATCTTCGATATTTTGCTTCTTAATATAACCAGTTAATTACTGATGAATGCATTTTACACGGATAATGAAATACAAAATGTAGTTTACTATTATAAATTTGTTCGGCGATTAAATAATAGATTTCGTTTAAGGTCGGTTTGTCTACCTTGGAAATACTTATCAAATTTCTAAAGAAATAGAATTACATTTGTCAAGACAGTTTAGCAAGTCAATTACGTAATCTTAAAAGTTTCTTTGAAATTACTTTAAAATATAGGAAATATTCTATGTTTTTATAAAACATATCACTCAACCCTTAATTGTGAAAAATACGGATTTAAAAAGTTTGTAAACTGAAACCGTTTCAAATCTTCACAAGTTTCCAATTTTTATATTTTGGAATTTGTTTCAAAAAGAATTGGAAGATATAAATTGTAATATATTAGAAGCAATTATGTAATAGGCTAAATTTGTTCTGTATTGTATGTATTTTTAATTTGATTTTATATAGTAAATCACTCGTTGGTTCAAATTTTCATTTTAAAATTACAATCAGCTGTCTAAAAATACAAGTATTCCTTAGGGTTAGATTTGATTGGATTTGTTTGAAGTAGTATTCTGTGTAGGCCTACTGGAGGAAAATGCATTCACGGTCAACCTTATGTTTATTGTGCCCCCTGAAAACCTTAGCTGGTTAGAAACCTAAACCCCTTGTTAGGTCCAGGATTTTCTCCTCTAAATTCGTTCGTACCTTCTTCGTACACTGATTGCTGGATTCCAAAGAGCCTTCTGGGTCTGTACTCTAGCATCTCGCAATCAAAGATAACGTGTCTTGGAGACATTTGGGCTTGTTATGGTTGTAGTCGCTATGGTTCTATGTTATAGAAAATCATAAAAAAATACTACAAATTGTGACAACGTATCTGTTACAAATAAAACATACAATTAAAAAAATGTAGGTATCATTTCTTTCACTTGCATAACAAGATTGATATTTAAACAAGTAATATTGAAAAAAATAATAAGTAACCCTTCAATATTATGAAATCAATAATTTTATTTCATACGTGGGTCACGATTAAAAAACTTCTAAAACTAATGGTGCAATAAGGAAGTCCCTCCTGCAAAAATAAGTAGGTTACGTCCTATGTCCTAATATTTATTCCGAGCCTATTTAGAAAAATTAAATTCTTGAAATGAAAAAAATATATAAACGATTATAAAACACTATTTTGCATGATTTGTATCACAATGGAACAAAACAATTTAATGAAAAGTTATGTTTAATGTACTAGGTACCCTAATGCACATTTCAATGAAATAGTCATCATCCTACAGTCATAGTCATCAGAGGGCTCATCCTCAATCCTATAGTTATATTTAGTTAAATTAATAGTAGCTATGTCTAAAAATAACTAAGCTACCAATAGAAATATTATGATTTTAAAAATCCTAAAATTTGTTAACAAGTTAAAATCTGAATGTACTGTACTAAAAATAAGACCTGTAAACTTCGGAGATGAAATAAAATACCAATATAAAAGTTCTAACAGTTATATTTCTAAAAAAATAAAATACAAATAATATCATGGATTTATTTGCAAAGTCCATTTCGATTTAAGTGTCAAGAGATTTCGATTTTTACTGCACTGTCCATTCTAAGTGAAGTTGAAATTGTACGAAATGTAATCGGCTTGAGTGTAAATTTGCGTATACCTTTGGTTTAAGTGATGTAGGTTCCACAATGTTGATATTGATCCCTTACCTTTATACTAACAATTGAATATTCCTAGTAAAAACATAATTCTTACCACCACTTTAAATTTTAATTAATCATGCATACTTTGCACAGTATTTGTTCTATCAACTCTATGATTTTGAACTGCCCGTTTACGTATTATGCAAAAACAAAATGAATTTGTTTTTAATTTCGTGTATTTTAAAGCTTTGTAACAGAAAAATTGGTTGGTACAAAAAAACGTAGAATATTGAGAACATCAAACATGTGTACAATCATACACATTCCTTTACATCAAATTAAAATTCCATCTTGCACTTAAATATTTTTAAAAACAAAGTACAGCCGGGGGCAACATAAGAGCAGCTGCCCAAAACAATAGGAATTCTTGCCAGTCTTGGTTGTTTTTACTCTATGAAAAGAATCTTCACTTCAAAGTCACGTTACGAGGTTTTTAAATTCCTGGAATTTATTTTAGCCTGGCCCCATTGCAATCGTAATTTAGAAGGAAAATGTTTATGGACTTACAGATTAACACACGCTAGTCCAACATAATGATTTAGTAAAGTTATGAGTAAAAACGTATTTTAATTTTGAAGAAAAATGAAATGTTATGATTCTATTTTTAAAATGAGGTAAATAATGTATACATAAATTTATATATCTATAGGCCTATATATAATAAAATCGTGCCTGTCTGTCTGTTTGTGACGACATCAACTGAGAACGACTGAAAGTATAAAACGGGATTATGAGCCTTTAGTCCTATAATGAGACCCAGCATTTATTTGGGAAGGTTTAGGAGAAATCCACTTTCAGTTTTAGAAGCTCTACAACTTTCATATTAACTTGATCTGATTTTCATACTTTTATAATCAACTCGGATTTCTTATTGCACGTGGACAAAATCACGGGTACAGCCAGTAATACAATTAACAAAATTTCTAACATTTAACAAACAAATCCAACAAACGGAATCACGTTTTTTGACAGGAAGTAAATCTTTTGATGGCTTCGTACTAGAATGAAACATTTTTGGGGTTTTACCTAAAAAAATATGTATGAAATTATTCTGCACATTTTGTTATTTTACAACCCCCCCCCCCCCCCCCCACGTCTGGTTCTCCAATAATCGATCAAAACGTAAAATACCATAAAAGTACCCGCTTCAAATCCACGTGATCCAAGGCCGACAATCGGGATGCAGGCGATGCAAAGCAGTTCATAATCCGAGATCGCAAGGCCGAGGTGCAAACCCTCAAAGCGAGTTTCCCAGACTTTTGGCTGAGGTACGAACAATTTCTACCAATATATTTCTACACGCAGGCAGCTATTCAGCGCCTCCGTGAGTAGGCCAATTTTCCAAATAGTTGGTTGAAACGCTGAAATATATAAACTTAATTTTGGAAATTCACTCATCTCACGTCAGCGGTACAGCTGTGTGATCGAATTATTGTATTCTAGTAAACCAATATAATAATTAGTCTAATAGTTGCATATAGGTCTACAATAGATTATAGGCCTAGTTTCAAAAACAGAGTTTCGTAAACTTTATATAAGATTTTTTTGTACAGATTGTCCTAGTAAAATTTTGCTACTAGAATTAGCGTGAAACATGAGAAATTCGAGAAACATTTTAATGTAGACCTTTCTCTTGCTTATTTTGTTTTCGAACGCAACTTTGCAATATATACTTCTAACCATTAAGATTACATTTTTATGTTTAACCTAAAGTGACATTTACGTCTTATTCGACAACTGAACGTACTACTAAATGTTTTCTTAAAAGTGCTGGCAAGATTTGGCAGCTAGTTTACACGTAATAAAAATCTCTCTACGTTTCCAACTAAACGATATTTTTTAGATATTTACCGTCAATTTTGGAAATCTATAAATTAAAGTATATAGTTTGATGGTTTGATGTATTCATTAAAAATCCCATACAATTATAGCTGTTTTAGAATAATAACTAATGTCAATTTTAACAAATGTATAATTCAGTTTTTTTGATGCCATTCTAAAATGGTTGAAGGTCATATGACCAAACCTTTAACAAACAAAAAATGTTCATCTTTTAAAGTCTTTTTTTAATCTAAAAAATCTAAACAGTAATACAGATGATACAGATTGCAAAATGGCATGTATGAGGCCTAGAAAATACAACTAGGCTTTAGCCGATAGATTATATTAAGAACTGAGGTTTCTGACACTCAAATCGTCTTTCGTCCAATATCTGGTTAAATGGCTTCCACGTTTACATTTCGATGAAGTATTTTCTCGTGCTGGCTTTTTGGTTAACCCGAAATTTTAAATAATGCCTAACATTTTTGAATTTTGAAAATAAGCAAAATTTGCATATATGTTATATTATAAGTATTCTTCAACGACAATTTAGCCTATTGTATATTTTGTTCTAGAGATACATTAGTCTAGGGATATTGAATACAATTGCAAAATCACCTTTAAAATATGAATTACTCAACAGTCTTTATATTCCAAATATATGTACTCTAGCAAGCTCATTTTGGGGCTTCTGATTTTGAAAATAAAAAAGTTTTTCAGTTAAAACCAAGTGCCTAAACTAATTCGTTATTAGCTCACTCTTTAGGTTGGAACAGACTACACGGTGGTACAAATCAGTTTAGAAACTTGTTTTCATCTAAAACTAAACTGTTTCACACCTAAAGGGTCTAAACAATTCCAGTGTACCAAAAGATATATTTAAATTAAAAAGCAAACACAAAGAAAAATCAACGAAAAAGACATACCATATTATGTCAAACAACTTGTGTTGCATATTACATTGTTTCCTTTGGTTGGTTGGCAATATCAACATTTTTTTAAATGTTGGTTATTGATTATTTAAATGTTAAAGGTGAAATTAAAACGCATGCCGTAATTCGAATTATTGGGGATGGTGAGTTTCTATTTTGACATCTGTCTTACATTATGCATATGTCATCGCCACCCTATCCCTGTCATCCAAGTGCCTTTATCCCAATGATTACATAGTATAAAACCTAGATAGGCCATGGCCACTAACAAGCATTGCAGCAGCTGAAGCCAACTCCGCCATCTTGGTGGGGCATAGAAGCGTCAAATGCACGATTTACATGGAGAACATTTTAATGCGCGTTTTTCAAATACATTGTCGTTTGACCGACTTACGATGAAGATAAAATTTCGAAATTTCGCATGCAGACAAAACATTAGTGTTGGACAGTAATGTTGCAATTTAAAGTTGTAAAATAATTTTAATACTAATTTATGTTGCAAGTTCAAGTTAAACTTGTAAGTTTAAGTGCAAGTTCAACTTGTATGTGTGTTTTAAATCGTGATATGAAAAATTTGGTCTGTAAGAATTTTTTTTTTTATTTTTCGGGTAGAGAAGTTTTGTAAGCGACAAAGTTGTAAATAAGGACTTGAATTTAGCTTATGTTATCATACAAAATTTTTACGAAGTGTACTCTGGTCAAAAAGGCAGGTTGAAGACAAGAGTAAATTAAGCACGGCCGCGATACGGACGGCATTGTATTTCTGTGCGATACCCACTGCTCCTCAGGCCGCTTCCTATCATCGGTAACCAAAACTATTATTACTAACTATTTCTTAATTATTAAATACTTCGTTCCAAAAAAGGAAATGTCCAAATGAAATTGTAGTAGTAGGGTTGCCATACATCCGTTTTTTGTACGGACAGTTTGTATTTTCTAAAAAAATGAATATATTGTCAGAATGTCAGTATTAGACCTTTGGCTCGACCATGTTTCATTTCCTGTGAAAAAATAGGTACTAAAATTTTACGCAGTTTTCTAAATCAATCTTTTAGAAATAATTTCTAAATAAAACTATTTAAGATACGACAATGGGAATTACAGCATTGGAAAGATAAATCGCCAAAAGAGCTCGGTACTAGGGCGAGTCATGCTCGGTGCCGCCATCTTGATGTGGATTCCCGCTAACGTGTCGGCTCTACCCGTCGTCTCCGATAGCCTATCTTTATAGGTTTTATACTATGTAATCATTGTTTTATCCTAATCAATCATTTCCGTGAAAATATCAGTCTATACAATAATCTGTTTGCATTGGTTTTGCCATACGTTGCCTTAGGGGTTGGCAAGCTAAGTGAACAGGGGTGTAGCCCCTAGTATCTAACGAAACAAAACGCAAATTATTACAAAACAAGAGACTGTCTCTTTATTACTTTTGAAGCATATTGGATGTTCGTTCAGATTAAGAAATACTAATCATAAAACTATTACTAAATCACTGCTGGCATATTTTACTACATGTTTAAAAAGAGACAATTACTATTAATTACCGAAACATAAATAAACACAAAGCAATCAAACAAAAATTACTCAACTCTTTTATGGCTTATGCAATATTTAGATCAACAAAAGTAAGAGGTACTAAGAGGCTAAGGATATGTATCGAGTATTGTTAAGCTATTTTCCATATTTTTATTGTATCTCTTACTTTATGGACACCATATATATATAATAAAGTAGCAAATTAAAGTACCAAACCTCGTGCACATTTCTATCCGACTTCAGCTGTTACGCGAACAAATATTGTCCCACTGTACAACAGCTTGTGAACTGGCGGGAATGAAACTCCCGACGCCAAAATAACTTTAGAACAGGTGTGAGCAAGAGAGATGGCTCATTTGGAACATGCGTGCGACGGAGAGGGTGAACATGACCGGAATGTCCCAACACTGTACAGTGACGGATGGACGTGTAAACATTTATAGGTTATGTTAGTTAGTTAAGTACAGGGTGACAAAAACACTGTTAAGTGAATAAACTGGACTTTTGTTAGATAAGCATGCATCGCTTTAAAGCTCTTGTTTGTTATTTGATTGTGATACCGAACCAGATTCGCGTGTTTCAATTCATAAGTCATACAATTCAAAAATATAATTATTTCACTGCATTTAATATAATACGTTCCGAGAGTTAATCTTGCACAAGCCCTGAACCGAAGCATTTAAGAAATAATTAGATTTCATATAATATTGCGTTAAGGGAAATTTTAACATCAATACAAACAATCGTCTCCTGTGGACGAAATTCGACCAACTGTGTGTTGTAAAGTAATGAAATTCAACTTATTTTTAACATACGTCATTGGAATTTATTTCAGCGCAAATCCTTAGTTATTTATTACCTTGATGCTATGAGGAAAGAGTAGGAAAGTGCAACGGGGAAACTTAAAGATGGAATTAAAGATAAATATGAAATTTCTAAAAAGTAAACAATTCAACTCTTAAACAGTAGACAAAAATAGCAAATAAATAAAGATAAGTGATAATTCAATGTGAAAGAAATGGAAAAAAGCTAAATATTTGTGTAATTTTGGTTCAAATATTTTCCCGAGCAAAAAAGACAAAGGGATGTTAGCTCATACAGCCATGCATATGATCAAAATGCTTTTATTTAATTATTTGAAGCATTTTGTTCACACTGTATGAAAAATATAAAGCTATGACCTACCAACTGCATAAAATAACAGATAAAACATCTGATTACAATAACCAACTTAGGGCCGGTTTCTCCAAAGAGGTTTAAACTTTAGAAACGGTTTAACTGTGAGTTTAACTGGCTTATCGGTTTCTCCATTGCTCTTTGGAAGTTTAACTTGGGGAAAAAGTTAAACCATATTACCAGCTGGTTTAAACGCAGAGTAACGTTTAACTCACGTTGTCTGCACTAAAAGGGGATGCGGAATACTACCCCCCGGAAAACTACCCCCCCAGGTGAAACGTGACGTCACGAAATCTGCCAACTAACCAATATGGGAGCCGTGTCCGCGACTGGAATACTACCCCCCCTAGCAAATGCGGGTCGCCGGAATACTACCCCCCGGAAAACTACCCCCCCAAGCAGGTTCCTACAATTATACTGTTATCGGAAACATACTGTGACTAAACAGTTTAAGTTAGTCCTCTAGTTTTTTTTTTTATTCTAATTATATAAAGTGATAATACAAACGCATCGAAACTTGAGTGTGCGTGACTGGAAAACTGCCCCCCCGATCTCTGACGTCAAAATGACGTAGGAACCTGCTTGGGGGGGTAGTTTTCCGGGGGGGTAGTATTCCGGCGACCCCACTAAAATAACAACATAACCTCAAGCTTGCCGTTTGTTTTCATGCCTCACGTGAAGTTAAGATAGTTTGAAAATGGAAGAGATATTTGATATTTTTAATGATGTAGACGAAGAAGAATTGGAGGTACGATGTCCCATCACGCGTGCACCACGGAGAATTCGTGAAAGACCGGACAATTTTGAAAAGTGGAATGATATTGAATTTTTCACAAGATTTAGAATGTGTAAGAACACGGCCAATATGGTTTTGGATGTTATAGAGAGCAGATTGCGCCGAAGAAAGTGAACATTCAAACTGTCATCTGAAGTGAAGTTTTTTACCACATTAAGATTTTATGCCTGTGGAGGATTTCTTACAAATGTGGGGGATCATTGTGGAATACACAACTCTACAAACTCATTTGCAAACATATTGACAAAACACCGCTATTGCAAACAGAGTAGAAACATAACCTCCTAAACTCAATATGTGTATTGAGCAGACGAAATAAAAGCGCAAATACTAAATCAGGGCAGCCAAAATTCTTCTTCCATGGTTTAACTTAAACTTCAGGCCAAACTGTATAGAGAAATCGATCGATGGTTTAAACGTCGGCATAACTTTAAACTCGTTTAAGTTAAACGTTACTTGGAGAAACCGGCCCTTAGAAACACAATTTTAGATTAGGCCTAAATTATTGGTTTTTACCTGGCTTAACGGCAGCATAGTTACACGTGATTTTTTGTTCAAATCTATGTAACAGTACCTTTCGAATGATATACGTTTTATTATTGCTCTCCTTTTATAATAGGTACTAAAAAATGATACTTTAATTTTCGATGTTCACGTTTCATAATGATAAATATACTACATATTTCTATAAATTGTTTTATGCATAGTCACCTATTTGACTAAATAAGTCTCTTCAAATATTAGATGGTTAGTGTGTAAAAAAAAACTTAACTAAACACAAAATAATAAAAGTAATAAAACCAGAAATAAATACAAAGTAATTAGTCTACCTTTACTTGACTTTTAACATAATGCGGCTTCCCCTGCGGTGGTATATTTTAGCAGGCATCTTCATACATAATTAAATCAAACAAACTATATCCAACACACACAATATCTTACACACATAGCCTACTCGTATACACCCAAACTTCTATAAACTATCATAAATAAACACATACGCGCCAACCAAACCAATACATAAAACATTTCAAACACCAGATTCTTAAATAGTTCATAGCAGGACTCGAAATAAAAAAGCAAACCCTTCACTTGCGACATAAACTTTAACATCTTTGGTTCTTTTTTTTTATTAATTGAAAGGTTAGTTTTAGGCAATACGTTTTTATTTTAAAAGCGTCACTTCCTATTCCTTATTTGGGAATAAGGAAGGAAGGAATTAAATAAGGAATAGGAATCAAAAGGTACGTATTGATACTTATTACTGTATTTGGTTCTTTCCTGATCTGCAATGGCAATTTATTAAATATTTTTGGACCAATAAGTAAAAATACTTTTTGTAGCAAATTCTGTTCACTTTTGGTCTTTTTATGTGCATCTGGACAATACTTTTGTTGTAAATTTGGACATTGCAAGTATTTCCGTTCCTGCTGAAAGCTGTAGGGTTTTATATATTAATAAATGTTAAACAACGATGTTAATCAAAAATAACGTTGCTGAAAGAACGGACCCCTGTGAAACTATTCTATATATAGTTTGAGAGTCACTACATGTTTACTTCTTCCTACTTGTTGTGATCTATCTGTAAGATAAGATTTGAAATAGTCAAAAGCAGCTCCCCGTACTCTGATTGATTCCAATTTAGTCAGCAAAATATCACGATTACCAAATCAAACGCCTTTATAAATCAATAAACAATCCGGAAGCTTTGAGTTTAGAGTTTAATGCTTCATACACACCCTCCTTAAAATCCCTTACCGCTTCTTCTGTATTTCGCCCCTTAGTAAATCCATACTGCCTTCTACTGACAAATTTTTGTGAACTTAAGCAATTAAATAATCTAATCTTCATTAATTGTTTAATGATTTTGGAAACCATTGGTATCTTGAAAGCTATAAAACTAGCAGCAAACTTTAAATAGGGAATTCTCCCTTGTTTATTTCAGACATTGAAAAATATGTAGTTAAATGTTTGTGAATGGTCGCCATTATCCAATGTAGCAGCCAACTTTCAAATTTCTTATGGAACACCCTATATTTTAAGGGGATTTTGTACTTTATGAGTCATTTAAAAGCTTTTTAAAAGTTGAAGGGATATAAAGTGTTAAAAGCGCCCTGACTGAGCGAAAAGTATTTTTGTTTCAAACGTTTTGAACCAATAAAAAATCTCTTAACACATTTTTAACAAAAGAAATTTATTTTAATTTCTATAAGTTTTTAATTTTTTCATCGATAATTCTAGACCGGTATTTAAAGTAATGTTATGTTTTTAATTTGTAATTTACATAGTGTAACTTGATGAAACATGAAATTTTCAGGACCTTTTAAATAGGAATTAAAATTTCAGCGGCTACTCATTTAGCGGCTTTCAAAAATCGAAAAATCAAAATTTCAAGTTCAACAATTTTACAAGACGGTCAACTTGTACGAACGTTTTTTCCGTAACTTAAATTCCGTAAGTATGTTTTCTACCTTAAACACTTAAAAATATCTACGCTGTGTGCCAGTTGCGTGTATAATATTTAAAAGTAATATTAAAACATATTTATACAATGAACAAAGAATTTGAAACTTTAAAATCAGCAAAGTAACAAAATCTTTCAACTTAATAGCACACGTCATTATATATTAGACGCAACATATTAACAACTTAACATCGCTCCATCTCTCTTTCTCTCTACTATCGTAAACAGTTAAAGAAGTCGTAAACGGCGAGACGGGTTAAGTTATTGGCAATAAATCTGTAATATACATTAAACAAACCAAAAGTCAGCCAAGCTGTAGGAACTTGCGAATTGTTTGGCCCACGGATTCAGAAATAGATGCACTAACATGAATGGAAACACACACACGTGACAGAAATAGAGCAGACTAGACCGATTCACAGTCAAACCTGAGAAGCCTGAGAATTGTTTAATAATCATTAAACACGATGTTCTGTTGACCTGATACTTGAAATTGGTTTTGATTCTTCTTAGGAGAGACGTACCTTGAACAGTTTCCACATTACATTATATGGCTAATAAAGGTGAATTTGAACTTTAATTGGCATAAACAAAAAGAGTTTCTACCGGCAATTGCGGTTTAGTAGTATGGCAAGTTCAAATAAACATTTGCCGTAGTTGTTAATGCTAGGATTTTTCGACTACAAATTTTGTTTAACCCGCAATCAATTATTATTTAAAATTAATCTTATTTAGTTTGACATTTAAAAGAATACACGTTTATTAGTAAAATTGTATTTTATTCTGTAAATAATTTTATATAAACATTCTGTCTTAAATAAAATATTATTCTTAATTAATTATCATGTATTACACTTTTTCAAAAAAACAACCTCATACGGGAGTTATCTTTTCTGAATAAAATTAATTTTAAGTTTAAGCGGAATATACAAACCGTCTGTTTATTACCTGTTATTATTGTTATATTTTTGTTCTGTTATATTGTTCTGAGTTCTGTTTATTGTGGAAAGAAAGATAATGAGGAGCACAATTTCTTCAGGTGTGCTAGAAGGGAATGTGATAGTGTTGTAGTCGTCATCATTCCATTTATTAAAGAAGTAAAAACGTATTGCTAAATGTGTGAGATCTGTAATGTCACACAAGAAGACTGAGGCGGTACATACACGATTAAGGTATAATCTCGGATAGGAGAACAAAAAAGTGAGAAGGGAGGGGTTTTATTGTCCGGCATTACCCTAGTAGTTAGTACAGATGTCCATGATGGATTTCCCCTCGCCCAAGTTGCCTAGCGAAGTGATGTCAACGGTCCCAGTCTGAGTCTACTGATGAAATTGGAAGGGGGAAAAGGTTGAGTTGGGTTATAGGTTACTACTAACAGATACATTTGCAAGACAACTTTTTTTTAATCATCTGACAATAGTATTACTTTGTTAAACTGATGTATATAGCCGCTGCGAAGAGTTTTGTAATATTTAAATTAACTACTACTTAAAAAAATTATGAATGAGCATATGATATGGAATGTTTAAGATATCCACAAGTGAAAGAGTTTTCAAACATGTTCAGACAATTCTGAGATTAGCTCTGACATCAACACAAAACAAAGTATATCTACGATATTTCTCCTTCAAACTTTATTATGCTGGAAAGTAAGATTAGCAAAGACGCATTTGTAGGGAGATGAATAAACAGACATCTCCAAGCGCCACTGACAGATGCCAGATGATTAGCTGACTCTATGCCCTACCAGATTTAGTTTGGCACAAGTTCATTGTGACGTCGCGCCCTGACTCTTGCATATTTTGGATTAATCAACAGTTCCACGTCTGTGTTGAAGTCGTTATGCTGCTTGTGTCGTGTAAGTTTATTTTACTAGTATCTTCCCTATACTGTATATAAGTTCATGAAAAAGGTTTCTTAAGTGCTTACCAATACTTGTAATATAAAGTAGTATAATTTGATTGTCCTAGAGTAATATAGAGTAATATATTATAAAGGTATCATAATTCTACCGGTAAATTATAATGATTTTAGTGTTAAAAGCTACTTTGGAGTAGGTTTGTACTGAATAATAATATTATAAATTTCTAAAAATATTTGCTTAACATTCCAGATTTCCAAATTTATTGTTTCCATTCATTCAAAACCGAAGATATTAAAAACGTGCGAGAAAAAGGTTTTTTTTGCCTTTTAACCCCTATTTGCCCTCCCCCTCTTAGGTCACGAAAAAGGTGTTCAACGTCTCAAAATAAACATCATGCCAAAAACTACAATTTCAGAAAATGTTATAAAAATTGCATGTACGGCTTTTTATATTCCAAATTTCTTGTTTATCACTATTTTCCTTTTAAAACCCCACCAAAACAAATGGATGGGAAATTGGCGTATATTTTGGTTTTCACCATTCTTATGACACAAAGAGCCTTTGTACCAAGTCTCTAGCATGACTTTAAATTTTTTGAGTTTTTTCTCTTGTTTTTTCCATAACTCGAAATCTAAAGCACTTAAAATTGCATATGGACTCTTAATAAAAAGGTATTTTCTAGATACAACTGTCCCATTTAATGTTTGTTCAAAAAGTTTACAGTTTACCCTTTTTTGTTTCGTTTCAACTCCCCGCCCCTAACATCCTTTGGTAGATTTTTTGCTACAATGTTTATGATAAAAAGAACATCAAAAGATCTCACCTGGGTGAATTAATTCTTACAAACGAACTTTATTGAACGTATTATCCTTAATAACCTGTTTCAATGCATACAGATTATTTACAAGTGAACAACTTAACTAAATGTACAAACGACGCTTAGTTCAGAAATATGAGTGATGAGGGCAGAGATTTAAAGTTTTTTTTTAACACTCTTACTATGTTCAACTTTCATTCAGTTAAAGCCTCGAATTTCAAAATTATTTTCCTAATATTGATATTCAACAATACACGTTTTTAATCTATGTATTAACTTAAAATGCAGACTGAATTCAAACACTCCAATTTAACAGTGTCACATTGTTACAAGATGAACGTGAATAATTAACTAAATGGGCAAAGTACAATTATTGTATACTTTTATGTCACTAAACAAAAATAGAAATCTTTTTCACAGCTACTATTTTCCCCCAGAAAAATACAAATAACTAGGTTTGTTATATTTTAAACTGTGTACCGGAGAACGCGGAGTCAACACAAGTCACTTCGCTAGAATAATTAATTGTAAACGATATTTTATTACACTGATAAAAAACTGTAGCAACTGTACATAATATTTTGTGTAACTATTAAGTTAACATTTCACAATGTTTTTCAAAAAGTTCTAATTCAAGTGAATACACTGCTATTTTTAAAATGCAAAGTAGTTCAAAATCAGCTGTCTTAAAGTTTATAATATATTTATTGTTTTATTGATGTGATAATTAGTTAAAGTAAAAACTAAGTTTAAGAGTATAAAACTTTACGGTTATCTATCGAAAGATAAAGTTTCATAATTCACACTTCTAAAGTTCTAACAGAAACTTACTGTATCGATTACAGACCAGTAATGATGAATTTAATATATTGGGTAAATTAAATGCAAATTTTAAATTTGACAAAACAAAACTTGTAAATCATCCTAATACAAGTTAGAGGGTTCAGTGAGAATATGAGAGAAAAGTTGCTACTTATTATTATTTTGGAATATACTCAACCGCACCTGCTCCCTTAGCTCAGTTTTTAGGCAATAACGCGGTTATATTTTAAGTTACAGAAATGATAGTAAAACAAACGTTATGTTTGTCATTAAAAATGTAATTGTTTTGTTTTTTGAAATGTTTTTGTAAAGTTAGCGGTTTTTGAGATATTTTACATTAAAAACATCAAACAGCCGCCATTTTGAAAATATATAAAAAAGTTTAAGATTTTTGTACATGGGTAAAAGATGCCATACCAAATATGTATCCAAAATTTGCGTTTAATATATTTTCTAAATCCAAAGATAATAAGTATTTTGTAAAAAAAAAAATGGTAAATAATAGGAAAACGTAGCATTTCCGAACCTATGTTAATATGAACTTTTTCTTTATTTTCACTAGTAGAACACGTCCTAAAAGTTTCTCTGTTTCTTCCTGAATCACCTCTATAATGGTGTTTCAGAACTCTCTAACAATACGTGTGAGCATGAATATGTGTGAGCAAATGGTGCGCGTGTGAAATATGCAGCGATCTACCCTAATTGTATATATTTATTTTACACAATTCAAAACATATTTTATTTCATGTTGTACGTATTTCAGATGCAGTTTCGACACTCTTGTTCATCAAGCTATCAGAATGTTTTACCTTATTTAGTACGAATGTGTCCAACACTTTGGATAGCCTTTTAACTGTAGGCAAATATGACAGTCGGCTACGTCCAGACATGGGAGGTATGTGTATTCTAATCTATTTGCTTTAATAATCCAGTCAAATTCTATTTTTAGCAAAAATGTTTTGGGATAGTTTTGGTTTCTTCCATTTTATATGTGTTTAGGGTACTGAATCCGAATCTAAGGTTTGCCTACAAAATTTCGTGACGCAACATCGAAACAAATTCAAAAACCTGTAACAAATCTCATGTTTTGACGGTTTTTTGCTTATAACTCGAAAAATAACAACTCTTTTTGTAAATAACCTTCCTATTCAAAAAGAAATTAAATAAAATGTTCTAAAAATTTCATTACATAGGTTTTTTCCGATGAGACGTTGGGGCTCGAGCGCTAATTGAAAATTGGCGTATTTCGGCCGTCTCCATAAAAACCCACTTTTTCACTCCAAAACTTTAGTTTATTTTTAAAGGCTTTAAATTATTGAATTCCTTCCAGTTCTCTGCATATATCTTATTTAGGTCGTATGTGTGAAGATACAGGTAATTTAAAACAAAGTTACATTTAAATGTTCAATTTAAAGTCCGAAATTATGTAATTTTTTACAAAAAAGTTTAAATGCCAAAGGAAAATCTTAAAAAATTATTACATTTTATTATATTGTATTATATTACATTATTATATAAGCTTAGTCGTTGTAGGGATCTGACTGAGGGTTTTTGCAAGTCTCGGGTACCGGCACAAGTTCAGGGCTGTTCATCTGGAAATGAAGGAGGTGATGCGAAAATAACAACTTGTGATCATTTCTCAAGGACAGATGAAAGTACGTTTTGTAGAAAAATTGTCCTTCGTGAGGGGGGTTGCTTATTTCATGCAAATACAAAATGGTGATTTGCAAAATATCCTAAACAAATTTCAAAAAGAAGACATTCTTTGTATCAGGATTACACAGGCAAATCAAAATCACCAAAACCTGATCTTCCCCCATCACTGCCACATATTCATTTGACAAGGCCAACATAAGAGCTGTTGTGATAATTAGGATATCTGCATCCTCTACAACTCACTGTGAATCAATTTTTACATCATCAGATTTTCCATCAGGACAGATATCAAACTGCTCTTGTATTTGGAGTTTGCAAGGAAACTCTCCTGCGAGACAGAGTGCGCCATCGAATCTGTAATGAAATTGCACTCTTTTTGCATTCACAACATTCGTCAGGGAAGCCATCGAATAGGACAACGGTATTTGATTTGTAGTTTGACTTGACGTATGATACATAAATGCAGGAAATTTCTGCAATCTGTCCGTGGTGCCTTTTGACACGGTGTAACAAAAATCTTCCATCGATGACATATTTTGCATTTTTCAAGTGCGAATGTTCAGTTGGTGCTAAATGTCTGTAAAAGTACATTTTGGAGGTGTAGATCCCAGTTGCTGGTTAATAAAGTGCTTAATCAAAGTCACTATTTCAAAATATACAACCCAGAGCTTGTCAGTAGGGCTACGTTCTGCCATCAGTTGAAAGTTAGTTTTAAATTCTTTTTGCACATCTTTCACAATCTTCTTCAAACCATTAGAAAGAACTGTTCTGTCCATGTAGCACAAGATTGCCTGCAATTGATCCACCATTGTTGGCGACTGGGCCATTTAATGAATCAATATTTTGGCTAAAGTTCTGTATGCCAACATATGAGCTTCTACTGCCCTTGGGAAGTCATGATTTGTTCATGTTACAAATGAGCTAGAGAATTGAAACTTTATATAGCTCAGAACTAAAGACTGTAAAGCAGAAAATATTATTGAACTAACAACATTTTAACATACCAAGTTTTTAAAACAGATTAAGAAATATAAAAAAAATTTTCCAAGCAATACAGATTTATAACTCCATACAGTTTGTCCTAAAGATTTGCTATTGTGGATTTTTAATAGCTATGAAATTACTTGAAAGATTAAAAATATGGGGCTCGTGCAGTAGATAATAGGAAGGAGTGTAGAAAACTCATAGAACAGTTCACATTATTTGCAGTAAATAAAATTACTAGTGACTTATAATTCATGCATCAATTATTTATTACAAGCGTCCCACATTTTCGTTTTTAATCTTGCGAGTATTTTCATAGCTATTAAAATTTCATAATTACAAATTTTCAGAACAATCTGTAAGGGGTTAGGAATCTGTATGGCTTATAAATCTGTATGGGGGTTCGAGGTATTATGTTATACTTTTTAGTTCGTTTTAAAAAAGTGGTATATTAAATTTGTTGTTTATTTTAACTAATATTTTTTTTATTACTGGAGATGGCAGAACAGTTGAAACCCATCTACATTGTAGCTATTCAACTTAAAAATAGAAACAAATTATAGTCTTTAATAATAAATTAGAGTTTTGGAGTGAAAAAGTGGGTTTTTTCTAGAGACAGCCGAAATAGGACAACTAGCGCTTGAGCACGAACGGTTCGTCGGAGAAGAAAACCTAAATCATACCGTAAATTTCGTAGGAAATTTTATGTACTTTCTTTATGTTTGAATAGAAAGGCTATTTATGAAAATTTGATAGTGTGTTTACCTTATTTTGCATTTGTTTCAATATTGTGTCAAGAAATTTTGTAGGCACACCTCAGATTCGGATTCAGCACCCGAAAAACATATAAAATGGAATAAATCAAACTACCCCAAAACTTTCCCGCTGGGGGCTCTTTTGAGCACAAATTTACTGTATTATAATATCTATAGACAAAAGTTGTATAACAATCAGGTAGTGCATGAACTCTAACTATACTTTTCTAGATGATTCCGCACACCGAAATAAACAATAAATTCCCTTCTACAAGTGTAGTTTGTTATTTTCCGTTTTATCTGTGTTGTTTAAAATCCATACTTTGATATAGTAAATCGAGAAACAGTTTGTTTTTGTTTATTATGATTTAATTCAAAGCTATCCATCCCATTTCGATGAAACTGTCATTAGGATGTTGAGGGTTGTCGTTCGGGTAAGATCGGCTATGTTTCATAGTGTTTTTCTGAGTAAAACCAATTAATAGTAAGTTATTTAGTTTTCGTTATAAGTGGCGGCCCTACTTCCAGGAGAGAGGGAGTGAAAATAGACGATTCAAAGATTAAAGTGTCCAATTCAAATAAAGATTTATCATCACATTTGAGTTAAACCAATATGTTTAGTTGGAAATAAGTTGATTTAAGGTGGTTTAAGGCACGCCATTGCATTCCGCCATTAAACAAAAACTAGTATCTTTATTATTATTAACATTATTGACAAGATCGGAGCTTTTTCTATATTAATAAATTTGTTTGTGAAATCTCTTCAATTTCACTACTGAAGACGTTCAGCAGATAAGACCTATATAGTCAAGTTCCAAGAAGATGTAATTTGTTCATATTTACCTCAGATAAAGGATGGGTTGATAATTTATTTCAGAAACGACAGGTATTTATTTTAATCTTGGATCTTTGGCTTAGAAATTTCTTATTTTCTCAGAATTTATAGTTTTTTTTGTTAGTTTTTAAATAGTTTTTGTTTAGAATCACATTTCTCACAAAGTTAACAAGCTAGAATAACCTAATATGGTATACTATGTAGGTAAACATTTGGCAATTAATATTTAATTGATTTTTTAAATTAAAAAACTAAAAGTATAATTTGCACAGGACATAATGAAAATGAATTAAAATTCTAACCTAAGGGCTTTCTTTTTTAAAAGGGCTTCGTAGATTTCAAAGGTAAGTCTATTTTGTAGATTCATTACTAACAAAAAATGATTTTGTGTGACTTTCTTATAATTTTAACTACTTTCATAATGTACAAAAAAAGTATTTCTCCTTTTAGAGAAAACTGTGTTAAATATAAATAAGTAAGGTTTTGTTTCATACAAAATTTATAAAATGTTATAATTGTGATAAAAATTGTACAAAAATTAAATAAAAGTGTTGGAAAAAATATTCAAAGCGAGAATACTTTGTATTTTCAGGCAAAATGAAAACTTTTATGAGAAAG
>JAGFPH010000194.1:423680-461262 GCA_018207615.1 Philaenus spumarius | reverse complement strand
TGAGTGACAAGGTTCTTCACGCAAAGTCGCCACGCCGCGCTTTTCTTCGGACCTAGTGGATGACCAGCTTTGAAGGTAACAGCTGTTAAAGACTAGATGAGCGCGTTTAAACTCAGAGCCACCCTGCTAAAAATGTTATTCAAATATTAAAAAACTTTGTTGTTGTTTAGTTTCAACGACGCAAGAAAAACAACAAAATTAAGAGATGTAATTTTGTTATATATGTTCTGTGCAGGACCTCCAACAGTGGTTACTGTCAACATGGACATCAAGAGTATGGGACCAGTATCTGAAACTGAACAGGTAATATTATTTTGTGAACGTTTTGTTAATCATCTGTTCCACATCAGCCATGTTGGAGTTATCAGCAATAATTCTAACATTTTGTTCCACTTAAAATAAAATAGGTAATAATTTGATCACGAAGCTGAACCAATTACTTAATCCGAGTCATTGGTAATTTCCAATGTTTTAGGGTTTCAGCCAACTTTTTGGGAAATTGGTCTATGCACGAATTCGTGTATATGCACGAAATATATTAGTAAAATTGTTTTCACCTCAGCCTCCAACCCCGGCTTACGCGTTGATTCATTTTGACCGATTTGGGGAAACCAGCTATAAAATCGTGTAAAAAACAAAATGTGCAGAATAATCTCCCATATTTATTGTTTTAGTTAAAACCCCCAAAAATTTTCATTCTAATTCAAAAATCTCACCAAATTTTACTTCAACATTTCAATGACACACCAAAACGTGTTTGAGGATCTTGGTCGGTGCTCATTGACCACTCCCGACTCCCGACCTCAGGTCTCACCATAAAAGTCACTGCAATTAACTAATTTTCCTTATGTAAATTCGCTAATAATGTATATCGTTTAATTTTGTTTTGTTTTTAGAATTATTCCTAATAAATATCTTTCTGATCATTTACACATATCCTGATAGATCACTTAGAATGCAATTATGGAATAATATTTAATCAACTTATATAAAATCAAGTATACGAAAATACGTCCGTACGTGAGTAACAAAATAGTATAGCGCATGCGCATGGTCGTATAAAATAACTATCATTTAAAGACATAAATATGTTATGCTATTGAGCAGGTATCAGGAATAAACCCCACTTCAGTCATATAAGAGCTGATTTCACTCATCATCTATATTAATATTATAAAGAGCAACATTACAAACAAAATTTGTTTGTTTGTATGCAGGGGTAATCTCTCGAACTACTGAACCGATTAAAAAATAGGTTTACTAATAAAAAGCTACACTATCCCTGCGTAACATAGGCTATAATTCATTTTGATAAAATCCTTTTTTTTTTTTTTTTTTTTTATTAAAGGTGAAAAACCTGGGTGGTTATCATCGCCTAAAATCCTTTTTTATTTCAATATTTATATATATTTAGTTGGAAAAAAAAATCTTAGGTTAGACCTAGACTAATGAATCCAATATGAAAACTCCTAAAACAATAAAAATGTATTATTATATTTTCCTGAACTATTATTATTAAACTGGAAATTTGTACATTTATTTCTTACAACATACACAAAAAAAGTATCATAGATTTACATTTTGCCGCGTGCTGCTAAGGGGTGAAAATGTAGTAAAAATGTTGATTGTTATACTTTCCTTAAAGCTAGGAAATAAACCCTTAATAAATTGGAATTTAAATAAGAAACCACTATGTTACATGCTAATTAAAATAAATAAGACATATTAGAATTGAATAGTAGGGCATATTTATATAAAACAACCTGCTTGCATTTGCTTCGACGCGAGTCACCGAGGGGGTTGACAAGCGAAGCGAGCAGGGGGCGGAGCCCTATAGTCTATATTACTTTAACAAAACCTAGCATAGATTAACTTTGGGGTTATGTTTACAAGATTACAACTTCAGTCAAAAAACTTCTTAAATATGTTGGTAGTTTTTGTATATAAGTTATAAAACTAATGTACACTTTAATATGCGATAGGCCTATATTCTGTTTTGTAATTAGAAATCGTTGAAAATGTATGTATTTTTACAATCTTTTTGTTGACTTCATTCTGGTCAGCCTAAAACACACATTAGGCCTACAAACTATATTTAAAAAATCACTATCTTGGGCTATAGGTGTGAGTTACTGTTATTTTAATAGTATCGTAAAAGTTTGAGCATCTGTTAATTTATAGGCCTTTTATTGTCGTTGGAAAACTTCAGTGAATTTATTTAAAGTGAAAAATAATATAGTTTTGCCTAAATGACTGTATTTAAAATATTTGGTGTTAAAATTGTTGATATTAAAATAGTAGGTATGTGATTAAAATGTATGATCTTTTGTTTACAAAAATGTATTTCAGGTCTTTGAGTAAAATGTTCAATTGTAGGCTCTGTACATTTACCAAGTTGAAAATCTATAATGGCATATACCCAGTTAAATATATGTTGTTGTTTGTAGGCCTAAGTAGTTTTTATCTGAAGAACGAAATAAATAACAACAATTAATTGTAAAAAGTATACATTTTCAAGTCATACAGCCTAAATAAGTTCTACGAGTATAACACGTTTAAGTTTTTCTCATGTGTATAAAATTAATATGATTTTTCGCGGGATCTTAATAGGGCTAATAATTAGTAATAATAAGTTTCTGTTGAAAAAAGAAACAATTTCGGCGTGGATTAGCTTGCACGTCTCCTTTCTATTCGTTATTATTTCATAAGTTGCCACTAAAAAAGACAAATAATTGTCAGGTGACTAATGACTCTAAGATATTTTCTGTTTGAGCAAACAATCTGAATACTTCCTCGTTTCACTGGAAACTTCTAGAATGTTCACCTTTAAGTTTTGAAGGAAAATAAAAAACCTCTCTTTTATAGCCTATTATCGTTGAAGTTTACAGACACTTTTGTCCCTCTATCCGCAGGTGTCAATTTAAAGCGACCGTTTTATTTATCAGCTCTATAAACGAAATGCCTATATCTCGAACTTTACACGATGACCCACATAAATGTGCATAGATTAAGAAGAGAGGATATAAATTGAATGTTTGGAGTGACCAAGTCACTTTTAATTTAACAATTTAATATTATATTTTTTGTTCTCTCGCATGATTTGTACCACACTACACGTTACTCGTATACTTTACCCAACAGGAGGAAATGTAAGGTGCGCACCACTACATCGATGGTGTTGAACTGCGACAATAAGTTACGAGGTGTCGGACCAATTAACTAAAAGTCACTTGAATACTGGTAACATGTAAATTAAACTACTTGTTAGCGAATTTCCATAGGAAAAATGAGCTATTGCAGTGGCCCTTATGGTAAGACCCAAGGTCGGGAGTAGCAAATGAGCACCGATCATGGTCCCTAGAACACGTTTTTGGCCGCACACACACTAGCGGCCGCATTTTAAGTCCGATTTGGTTCAAATTTGGTATACATGTTGGTTGTCTACGTCGCTCGGACGAGTTCGTTAGCCAAAAAAATCCAACAACCGGAAGTACGTTTTTTGACCGGAAGTAACTATTTTTTGACATTTTTACTACGAGAATGAAAATGTTTTAGAGTGTTTTCTAAAAATATAAATGTAGGATGTTATTCTGCACATTTTATTTTTTTACGCGACCTTATAGCTCGCTTGGTTCCCCCAAAATCGATCAAAACGTAAAATACCATAAAAGTACCCGGTTCAAAGCCATGTGGTGGATTTTACCGTGGGGTTGGCGTGCGAAGCACGCAATGCATTGTGTATTGAAGATACTCCCAATACGGGGTTGGCGTGCGAAGCACGCAATGCTTTCTGTGTTAAAGAAACTCCCAATTTTCGGAATGGCGTGCGAAGCACGCAATGCTTTGAATATTGAAGACTCTCCCAATATGCGGATTGGCGTGCGAAGCATTTTGCAGCTATTCAGCACCGTCGTGAGTAGACTTATTTCCCAAATTGTTTGTTGAAGACCTAAAACATAGGCCTATAAATTTAATTTTGGAAATTTGCTCAACTCACGTCAGCGGTCCATTATTATGTGGTCGAATTATTTTAATCTGGAATAGTGTGTAGTGCCTGTAGTTGTGTTTTAAAGTGCGATGATCTGTTTGGAGTTCTCTGATGAGGTAGGGTGCGAAACATAAAAGAAGTCAAGTGACAGACCAAATAAATAAGGTTATATTTAATAACTACTAAGCCCCTGTAAAAAATTACAAGCAGATTAATCTGGTACACACCAGAAAAACTATAATTGTCTGTTCGTCTTAAAAGTGTCATACAAGTTCTGAGTCAGAACGCATTCATGACAGAAAAAGTGTGGACATTTTACTCAAAGACCTGAAATAAATTTTTGGTGAAACCAAACTAAAGCTCGTGCATTTTAATCGTAGGCCTAATTAAATTAATGATTTTAAACCCAAATATAATGATAATGGTCATTTAAACAAAACTATATTATTGTTAATTTAAAAATTTTGCACTTTTTAAAAGATTTCATAGTCAGTCGGTCTATATTTGTCAATTAAAAGAAGCTCAAAGTAGTATTATTCTATTAAAGTAGCAATAATACAGACCAATAGCACGTTTAAATATACCAACAGTGATAATTTAAAATATAGTTGATTGTAGGCCTAAGTGGTTTTTTAGTGGGACAGACCAAGCACATGCGCTATCCAACAATGTCAGGAAACTGATATGACAGAAAAAATTTGAAATACATTGATACAGCAGAAAATTTAACCTAAAAGTTGTAAACATAACCTTAAAATGTTCACATATTTGTTGGAGTATTACAGCTAATGGACGAAATCAGCTGTTATATGTTATTATGTGTTAACAAATCGAACAATACAACCTTACGCATGCGCTATACGCTTGTATTACTCACTAACAGACCTATGGAGTAACGACACACTCGTTTTCATAGGAGTTGATTATTTTAAGATAATTATTGTTGTCCCTACAGTCATTAAAATTCTAAGACTGTTTTGGATCTTAAACAGACTTTGAATTGTTCCACCAGTCCAAAGAAATGTATTTAAATATATTTATGTGCAATTATAAGAGCTCGAAATGTGTTTTCACGGTAGTTAATAAGTTGTTTCGATGTATTAAAAGTTACATTTATGTTTTACCGTAATAAATGTTTCGAGAATTTATTTTATTTTGACTTATTTAAATTCGGCGAGTACCGTACCTATTTCGCTCATAGACTAACCATATTGGGACTAAGAGATTCAAAACTTTTAAAAATATTCTCAAGTTGTGACGCACAAATTCGTCATTGTTCACTGGAAATTTTACTCTTAGTAAAACATACACTGAAGGTTTAAAAAATTGAAACAAATAAATGTTTACAATTATATCTATGTTCTAGATGTACAAAATGGACGTGTATTTCCGCCAGACGTGGTTCGACCGTCGGCTAAAGTTCGAGATTCCAGGTCTGGAAGAGTTCTCCATGTCTTGGCTTTTCCTTGAGAAAGTCTGGAAGCCGGACACGTTCTTCTTGAACGGAAAGACTTCATACTTGCACAGGATCACTTCTCCTAACAAATTCCTCCGTCTACGGCACGATGGGTACATGGTGTATTCTATGAGGTAATCAATCTGTGTGCTGTGTAGGGTTTTTAAACAATTTTGTAAAGTGTGTTATCATTAAACCTAAACTACTTGGTTCGGAGATTGGTAATAAATCTGTACTAGGTAACATATTAGTAACAAATGAACTTGAAATGTCCGGAGCATAAAAAGGTGAAACCACACGGGTTTGAACTCAACTGATTCCATAGAATTATTCATTAATATAAATTAAACATTTTTAAATTAGTTTTTTTAACTTTTATAGAAAAATAAATATCAACTTTAAATGGAATTGATCCACACTTCAAACCATCTAGATTGTGCCTACAATATTTTACCCAAATCGGTCAAGTAGTTCCAGAGGAGAGGGATTTACAAAATTTGCATGAAAGCCTGTGAAGAGGCGTTCGCCCAATAACTTAATTATTAATACTAAATAAAATAATCTTGAAAAAAACTACCAGAAGTTAAACAACATAATAATTCAACATATATTATTAAGTTATCCAATAGCATATTATGCAGAAAGGGATAAATAAACCAAGCTATTACCCACCGTAAAATCACATTTTTGCCATTGGCTACTAAAGCCAAGGATACAGCTATTCTCTTCAATCTATTGACCTATCTTCGCTGCAACATCCACCTCTTTTAAATCATATAAGTTACCAATATATACCTCCTAAATATCTTAGCTTCTATGTCCTAAAATATTATAAATTGTATTTTTATAGATAAAAATTGTTTTCATTTTAAAATATATGATATCGGTAAGTAAATTTAAGTATTTCAATACTTTTGTAAACGAACATAATTAACATAATTACTAACATAATTAACATTAACAAACATTTTTAAATATTTTCGAGTAAAAACCAAAATCATTTATAGCAAACTGTTCTCGTCGCAAAAAAATTCTTCGCGAAGATTCTAATGATGGGGCATAAACACTGAAACGCGCAAAAACGAAATAACAAATAATTCACGGACAGAGTACGTATATTAAAACTTATTTATAAATGAAAAAACATCATACCAAATAAGGGAATACATATGCCATTTTAAAATTAGCAGCCATATTTGAAAATGGCGCAAATATTTTTATTTTTTATTTCAAAGTGTAATGGTGTTTTTAATTCTCAAATTTTGTCATTATGATTGTATAATATATTGTACTATTTTCAAACAAAGTTTGTTTCATCTTTAAATAAATATTTTTTATCTTTTCTGACGTATAAATTATTAAAATTAAAGATATAGTTTTTAAAAACGTATATCCACTTAAAACGAAGTTCTTAGATGGGACACTAATAAACGAATTCTTATTTAAAGTCCGATTTGTGTTTCAGACTAACTATAAGTGCTTCCTGTAAAATGCACTTGAAGAAATTTCCCATGGACTCGCAACTTTGTCATTTGTTGATCGGAAGTTGTAAGTAGCATGTCTTTTGTATTGTTCTACTAGTAGAAATAAATACCAAATATATCACGGACTTTATACTCTCTGAAAATAAATTATCGTAATAATGATAAATATAGTTATGATGATGATGGTTGTATAAGGCCGATGATTAATTTATTGTAGACTGTTCATGAAGTAATATTTGTTTTCAAAAACACACACACAGACAGGCAACTTGTGAAATAAGCAAGATACGTGTTAAGGTGCGTATACACTCTCGCGCCGTGCAATCTGCGCGGTGTGCGCGCCGCGCGTTCGCGGCTCGTTGGAAGTTTTGAATTCAACAAACATCCAGCGATCCAAAGAAAAACCGCGATCATTTTGACTTTGAGAACCTGCTGCAGAAGATTGGGCCTCACATTTCTAAACAGGACATTTATTTCCGCACTGCAATTTCCGCTCAAGACAGGTGTGTAAATAAATTAATTATACGTACCTTTTTCTATACGCTATATTGCTGATAGTAATCATAGGCCTCAAAGTTGGGTTTTAATTTAAACAAATGTGAAATAGGCCTGAAGTCAAAATAACCTTGGTTGTTATAAATAATGTAATTTTAAAATCGTTGTACAGGCTAGCTATACATTAAAATAAAGAATACTTGAAATAATAAAGAAGTAATTGATGATCAATATTTTTATTAAACCAAAGAATTTTAAAATTCACAGTCTGTTGGCCAGTTATTTATTGAAATTGAATTTACTTTCTGAATTCAGACTAGAAATAAAATATCGAATATATAGAAAAGGGTTTCTTAAAACTAATAGGCAACTGTGGAATGATTTTGATGATAATGAGAAATTAGTTGCAAATTAGTTGGATTCCATAGAAGAAGGTTTTTCCGATAGACATCGATTAACTTTATTATTTTTTCTTCTGACCACTCCATAACTCATAAAGCAATCAACAATCAGTGCGCACGAAAAACTACAAATCTCTCAAACACACGTCCAAATCTGATCTGCGAACACACAAAGGGTTCGTTGAAAAAACCGACAGGAGATGGATCGTGATGCGCCGTGCGCACGCGGTTCGTGCGTAGCTCTAACCACAGACTATAGAATTACTCTTAGTATTACAAATTAGTAATTCTATAGTCTGTGCTCTAACATCCCGTACTAGCTCAGAGAACTCGTTGCGCACGCGCCACGCAGCGCACAAGTGTATACGCACTTTATACTGTAATATTGCTAGTTTTGAGTTGCTGGATAACCTGGTAAAGTTTGCTCAAATGGTTGCAAGGCACCCTGTATAGACGGAATAATCGATCATAAACTGTGATATATTTGCATGAGTCCGTGGAGTGTAATAACTGAAGAGTTTAAATTTTACTTATACAAATGTTTCTCAACAAAATATTATTCATCTTTTAATTAAAAGTTTTTGTGAAAGGAGCACAAGGGATCAAAGTTGGTAGCCCATTTTGCAAAATTTCAAACTTAATTTCTGGTCAATCACTTGTTAAATCGTACTTACAATGTTAGCAACCAAAGACTGGTATTAATACAAATTTCTATTCACGTAAACCACTTTATAATTCAAATTCAGTTTTATTCGTTTTTCAATATCTTGAATTTGACTCATTGGAATTTTTAATTACAAAACTAATTAAATAATAAAACATTTGTAAAGAAGCTACTTACAAAAACGTTTATATTTTTTATTATTGTTAATTTTAAACTCTATAATTTAAGAAAACATGGAAGGTGTTGTTTTAGGCTTAATAAGATCTACTGAGATATTTTTCTTGGCGTTTGAAATTCTTAGGTAACTGTTTGTGTTTAATTTTGTATTTACATATTTCTTACGAAAGTTATCGCAACATATATGTGCTCTGTTCATGAACAAATGGTTTCCGTTTTTAGATGGATACACTTCGAGCGACATTTTGTACGAATGGAAAGAAGGTGGAGTAGGTCTAGAACCAGGAATAGAATTATCACAGTATGATCTGGTTAACATATCCACAAGGAACAAACAGATTTTCATCAGAGGGGCAGGTAGGCAGCATAGTCATAATTTCACGTCTAAAATACTTCGCATCTCAATAAAAGTATATTTTAAATATTTACAAACAATTTAATGAATATACCAAACAAGTGCCTAGAAAGTATTCTAACAAAACTTACATAACAGTCTATATTATATTTGGAATTACAATTATTATTGAACAAAACATCATGGTGGACTTAGGTAAAGCTTTTTTTAAAAACGATCAAGGTCAGTTTACTTCAAGCTATCAAAGATAAACATAGGTCTGCCTGACGAAATAAAACTTTAACACAAAATCTCACAACTAATACATTTACCAACTAATACGCGTTTCAACGACAATGTCACCATCTTCACTGATACATGAGCTACAATAATCAAACTATAGCCAGCGTTATAATATACTAATACATAGTGTATATATATATATATATATATAACAAACTATAACTAATGCTAGTTAACTATGTTGTGTTTGATTATTGTAACGCGTTTGAGTTAGTAAACCTATTAGTTGTCAGATTTTGCATTCAAATTTTATTTAATCAAGTTATCTATCCACAAGTCAATCTCGTAGTTATGTATTTTATAGCTTATTAGTAGTGGCACCATAAAGATTCTATGGCGTTAATAAATCTTTACATTTAGAACTAGACGATAGTGACTACATTATACTATTAATAAATATATCGTATGGATAATGAACTGAGGTTTGAAATTCAGAACAAAATCAATAAAATTTAAGTTCAAACCAAGAGTTGAAGATAAAATCATAAAAATGTTAATGTTATAATTAAGGTGAGATTGAAGACGTGTCATTTTGATGTCATATGCGTATAACTAAAGAAAATCCACAATATTTATGTAAAAAGGGATGGATTGGATAGGGCTGGAAAAAATCTAGATGGGGTATAATGTAATAATTAATTTTGTATTTAGGACTTTAGGGATGATTATAAACCATTATGAATTTTAATTTAATTTAATTTCATAACTCTTAGTAATACAATAGTTATTAGTTCCTTCAATGATTGATTTTTATTATTATAAGCGAATTTCTTAGGAAAGATGAGCTATGGCAGTGAATGGTTATTGAGCACCGATCATAGTCCCCAGAACAAGTTTTGGGGTGTCATTAAACATTGTTTATATGTGTTTACACTCCAACGGCCGCATTTTACTTCCGATTTGGTCCAAAGTTGGTGCACGACATGTTGATTTTCTAAGTCGCTCGGTCGAATTGGTTAGCCAAAATCCAACTACAGGAAGTAAACATCTTTTTAAATTTGTGTACAAGAATGAAACTTTTTTGGGGTTTTATCTAAAATAATTAATATAGAGGATTGTTCTGCACATGCCTCTATAAGAATATCGTAACGTGGAGTAGTGGACTTTTTGAGGCTCAAGTATCCAAATTCAGAATTTGTTCATATAAAATTTAAATTAATTAGTTAAAAAACGAATGAGTATAACGATATTCGCAACTTTCAAATAAGAGAGCAGTTGTTAGAAAAATCTTCCGATTTGTTGGACAGTTTTTAAAGAAACTAAAAAACGTTTTCATTTCTATAACAGTTGATTTTAAATGAACTTTAAACAAAAAATATTAAATAACTTTTTATGTAGAAGAATAAATTTCTTTATCAAAATGTGTTATGAAATAAATCAACTTAACAAACAACTGGACAACCCTTGTTTGAAGTGGATGAAGGGAGTAGCTTAAATGAGGTTTCGTAACCTTAAAAACCGAGACATTTTTAACTGTCAGGAGTAAAAGGGATTATAATTTTGTTCTAAACATGAAGCTAAGTACACCCACAAAAACAATTTACATCTAAATGTTTTTTCTTAAAATATAAGACCAGTCCTTTGTTTCAAAGTTGTAAACGACTTTAAAGTATAACCTAGGATAGATTGTGTTTTGAATTGTTAAAGCTAATTAGATATTATAGGTATGCAATACTATCAATATGCTATATTGATATATAAGTATCTTATATTGATATACATAAGTGTCTTTATCCTGACTGACTGACAGAATCAACGTAGAGAAAAAATACGAAAATTTGAATGTATATTCTTATAGGATCAAACATGAACACGAAGAAAGGATGTTGCAAAATTTGTATTTGAAAGCATAGTGACCATTCGGGAATACACTCCCAGCCTTATAACAGATAAAACAGCTGATTCGGATCAAAAGCTTACCAACACATGTTTGATAAATATATTTGTATTAATTGCCATAGCAACCAACTTATCAAATTTAGAATCAGTTAATTATTCTTCACAAACAACAACTTTTCTGTATTAGTTTAACAAAATAAAAGCAAACAAAAACAAAAAGCCTTGTGTAATAGTTCAAACATCATTCTGTTATTACATATTATAAATATAATAACTGAGTTACAACAAAAGCTTATCAAAGTTTTAGGTTAGGAACCAAATAATGTTTCTTGAAAGCATTTTCATTAATTACCTTAGCATCCTAGTTGGAAAATTTAGAATCGGTTAATTTTTTTAGCAGCCAACAGTGGTTTTAGGTTAGATTTATAAAGCTCTGTTATATAAAACAATCCTGTAGTTCACACAAAAAACCTGGTCCTACTGCGCATGTGATGACCATATGCCTACCGTCCTACCGCGATCCAAGTGCATCTGTCCTAACCAATCATCATTTCAGTGAAAATATCAGATTATACAGTACCTACGTGGAATATGCTTTCATTTGCTTCGCCATTATTAGCCGCAGGGGTTGGTGAGCGAAGCGAGCAGGAGTGGAGCTCCTAGTCTCTTAAAATATAAACACAAAATCTAAACTAAAAGTTGTAAACGAAATCCTCTACACTCTACAATATTCAAACAGATATTATATTGTTAGCCAAAATGCCAACTGCATGACTTTACAGAAGAATGAGCAAAGTAAAAAACAGTCTCCAAAACAAAACATATTTACCACTAATAAAAAAAACTATTAAACAGAAAGGATATTAGATGTTTTTATTACATATTTTCCCCCAAGAAATGTAGGAGTTTTATCCGCTTTCATATCCAATTATTCTGTACAAAACTATAAATTTTGTGAGTCCGTCATAAGGAGGGCTTATTGTGAGTCCACCATTTCTTCAGAGTGTGCATAGAGTTATGATTACAAATCCACTCATTTTAATTTTTATCTCTACTATTAATTTTGTTGTAAGGCTATTTTTGTGTGTTCAAGTGCTGATACTATTTATACTTTTTTAATTTTTGTTTTATTGTTTCTCTTTTTCCTTTTTCCATAATAATAATTACAGTATTACAGATTTATGTTGTTCACGACTAGTGTCCACGCAAAGGCCTCCTGCCTATGTGGGCACTAATCCATAGATTTATATTTATTTTGTTTATTACTTTTATACAAAATCTTATTGTATTGAAAATGTGTATCTTAATACAGACAAAAACATACAGATATAAATGTACATAGACAAATATAGCTTAAGATCTTGCACAATTAAATCACTATTTTTTTTGCCATGGTTAGTCGTGTTTTGGTTTGTTGTAAATGTTTCGACTCAATTGAAAGTATCTTAAAACTAACGGACAGAGTTTGAGAAACATGCGCATGGCAGCAAGGCAAACAAATAAAATCCTTTCAAGCGTAATTACTCAACACTTACTCACTGGCATTACACCCAGCCTCGATCAAATTTAACCAAATACACCCAGCCTTGACTATTGAATTTAACACACATGTTGGACTGTAAGTGGACGTATCTAAAAAAACTTAAAAATGTAAACTAGTAAAAAATTTGTTAACAAAAATTTACTATTTTTGTTTAATTTAATAAAACGTTTTATATTACTGTTTTAGGATGTTATATAGCTTTTTATTGCCAATACTCTGCGTGCAGAGTGCGAAGTGAAGTAGTCTCGCACACCGAAGGCCGAGGCTGGGTTGTCCCCTAGTTCATGCATATAACTAAAGGCGGACATGAAAACAATATGAATCCCATAACTCATTTTTTCGAATATACAGTATTCCATTGGAAATAATTAGGATTAAAGGCACCACTAGCCTAAACCAGAGAACCACTAAAATTTTATCAGACATTTTGTTGCAAAACTAACACTTTTGACACTAAAAACACTTAAAATAGAAATGTATAAATTATACTAAAAATTAACTCCAATGTAATTGGGTTAAGAGTCGCTAGAAGTCGTAAATTTAAGTCAACCTTAAGAAGAGACTTTATTTTAATTAAAAGTTGACAAACTAAATTAATACCTTCTCCTCTGTTTTTGTTTTAAAACAATGATTCATTCATATTAATAAGTGCTCAAAGTTTGCTTCTAGAACACATTGTGGCGGGTGAAAAAGTGCGCGCTTTTTGCCGCTTAAAACTGTATTAAATTGCTGGCTCGGATTTGCGGTAATTGAGTTTCGCGTTTTGGGTGAAATTAAAACTTTAATGGATTTACGGCAGGAAGAACAAAGCTTTTGATCTGGGTTAAACTCGAATATATTGGATCGGGTGGAATGAAAACCGAACATGCGTGAAAAGGGTGCGCACTAGACAGGACACTATCGCATACAAACAAGGACGTATACTTTAATCCTCTTTTAAAAAGTGAATTTGTGGAGATACTTATTCATGTATTTCAAAAAAATTTGGATAAAATTATTGTAGTTTATTTAAATTTGAATGAATTTTCAACCTTCTTATACAAAATAAGGAGGTTATCATTCAGTCCGTAGTCTATGTATTATTTTGTAATATTAGGACTATCTTAAAACAAGTTTGGGCATAACTTTGTAATACAAAAATATTTATAAATTGTGTTTTGAAAGTATGCGAAAATTACCACAAACTTACGAAAAAATTACTAAAGTGATGCAATTTGGTAATATTTTTAGACGACACATTATTTTTAAATTTGTTATCGGTTATTTACTAAACTCAACCGATTGGGAGATCAGCTCAAAATATAATTTTCCTAGTACATAAAAAGGGGTCGCGCAAAGCTTTATTTAAAGATATAAAGCATATTTTAGAATAGAAATTGACATAGGCGTAACCAGGGGGGTTTTGGGGGTTATACCCCCCCCCCCCCATTGAAAAAATATTTCGGACTTTGTTTATATTAAAATACCTAACTTGTTTTCAACACCTATGCAAACAACCTTGTTATCAATATATTGCTGACATTATCTTTGGTTGAATTGGGCACTGGCACTTTATTTTATATAGATGCAGTGTAGTGTATCAAAGTATAGTGTTCTAAAGGCAGCACAAGGCGTTTTCCGCCACAGATTATTTGCCGTCGCCGTCATATCAACAGTGGCGCGAAGGAGAGTATTAGAGCATACACATTCGTCGGAAAAATAAACGATCTGTTTATTTGCCGCTGACGGTAGCTGTGCAGCCGCTCGCTGCCATTACAATCGATGGATTTTCTATCGTCTCCGCCGAAACAGTGGCGAATGTGATCAATTACACGCCAATTTTCCTTATTTTAGTATTATTTTCGTAGAATACTATCCTTCAGCCGCGTGTGCAGTTCGTCAAATGACGAAACCGACATTCTTAAATAATTGAAAAATGTTTCTTCTAGTTCGTCAAATCGGGAAACACAATGTAGAGTGCTCCAAAATCTTCTCTTCTTTTATTTATCGATTGGACGAACGAAAATAGGTATATTTTTTGCTTCCTTTTCAACCGGCGATGGTATAACAATAAAGCAAGAGTTACTCTCTGTTCATATCAATAAAACATTAAAAGAAATAATATATTACATAACACACTTCGTGATTAATGAACTAGACACTTCAGTTTAATGAATCCCAATGAGGCTTTTTATGAGCGGGGATGGTAACTAATCCACAGTCGGTAAAAAAAAAAACGCCGTGTGTTCCAAGCCTATGAGGTTAGAGGCATCGCACGGAAATATTTGGGGGATGAGTCATGGTTGCTATTCTAAATTATTCTAAAGTAATCCTGAATCATAATTAGAAGTGGAAAATTATACATACCTATATTGTTTTAAAGTACTTTTGAGAAGCCTAAAACGTATTATTTTGCATCTTAATTTAACCCTAGAACCGGCAATGTTAACAAAAATGGATTTTTGGCGTTTGCAAGCATATTTTTAAAAATTCGTCAAAAATAGTAAATTTACCCCAATCCAAAATTATTTAATAGCTTTTTTGTAGAAGAAACTTCAAAGAATTCAAATATGCCACTAAAAATTAGTTTCTTTTGAAATTGTAAAAGTTATTAGCTCAAGAAGCAAAAAATGTTCAGTTACGAAAGATAAAAGTCAACTTTAATCTACTTAAAAAGTAGTAAAAATTTTTTTTAATTTTTTCCATAAATGTAAAAAGTTTTGTAATTTAGTTTTAAATAGAACTGTATAAAAATATTTATCAATTTCAAATTTCTTATTTTGAAAACACCAGTTTTTATGTTCCTACTACAAGACTGCTATCAAAACTATGCCAAGTTTGAAATGTAATTTAGGAATATAATATACTTTGCCCAAAAATGAAATATTTTTATAACAAAGTGTAGAGAATAAATAAAAGAATTGAACTGTATACTTGTAAATTATGTTTTCATAAAAGTGTTTGACTTAAAATTATTTGAATAACAAAAGCGAGGAGAAATATAGAAACATCCCACTCATGCTTGGTATACGAAGGTCGGATATGAAGCTGTATGGGGAATAACCGTTAATTGAAATTACAGCCTTGGTTTGAGAACGTCAATCACATTCCCAAGCTCATAGATAACAAACCTTTCGAGCAAAACATATTTGGTTCACAGGAAATATTAGCTTGAAGCATTCTCTACACATACATATCAAAATATGTCTAAAAATATACTTCTATCACACAGACATCACGTGTAATTAGTAAGGCTGTTTTTTGGTTGGAAAACTGACCAATTGCAAGGGTCTACAAAACGACCCACAACTTTAGAACTATTCGTCGGAGTTTTGATTGGATGGCAGTTTTAAATAGGGGAAAGTGTGATGCATCCATCAGTATATAGATATATCTCAGAAAAAATACTTTCCGGGCTGTAGGGGGGGGGACATAGAACTATAAATTAACGGAAATTTCGGAGTATTTCATTCGCGTGACATTTGCTTTAAACGTATACATCAATGTTAACATATCAATTCTAAATTGTAAAATATAAAGTAAAATAACTCTGCGGAAAACATAGATGCACACAGAAAGGCAATATGAATCCAATAGCAACCTTATTATACAAATTTCCCCACCAAGAAAACCTCCTCAGCCTAAAAAAGGATACCAATATGTATGCAATCCCGCCAAAGTAGCATGTTCGGTTCTTCGCGCCTCGTTCTTGGATGTGCAAACAGAAACCATTGTAAAATGGGTAATTTCTTTAAACACTGTTTGGCGGGGAAATATTATAAAGGGTAGTAGAGTTGAGGAGACAAGATTACTTGGCTTCAGAGACTTTACTAACGAAGCTGGGTACAGTACTTGACAGGACAACTATGTAGAATCAAAATGTACGGGGGAAAATTAAATATGCATTCAGGCACGCACCCAGGTGGGGATTTGGGGGCTTAAGCCCCCTCCTAAAGAAAACATCAACTAAACAAAATATCAATAAATTCAAAACAGGGACAATAAAAATGACGGTGCTAAAAACTGCTTTTAACTTTCACTAGAAATCCTTAACCTGCGAGGTTTTATTTAAATGTCAAATAGATTTACTACATGTAGGCCTAAGGTAAAACGGATTTGGAATTCTCAACTAATAGGTTTGCAGACGCCGACATATCTTTTTTTATTAAATAGAGTAATGCTGCCAACCTAAACACATTCTACTGTTGAATACAGGTAAACATACTGTGACTAAATACTAACTGTAAGTTAGAGCTTTTTTATTTCCATCGATTAAAAACACATCGATTCCATGAATACATTATTGCTCTTGTTATACACATTGGATTGATTCAATGTATCGAATCATGAACATCGATGTTTATCGAATATCTGTAGATTGGTGTAAAGTACGTTAAATTAAGTATTTAGGTATTATAGAATTTTATAAAGTGAAAATTGTGTAAATTCCTGTTTTGTTATACATGTACGCTGATGATGTTAAGTAGTAAGGCTTAAGTGATGTTAAGTAGTAAGAATAGGGGAGTCCGGCAATCGTATTTATTTTATTTATTTATGTTCGATTCCGCAGTCCGATATCATTGAAAAGATAGTCTAAATTTCTTGAGTTAAATAATTTATGAATTGAGTTTAAGTTGAAAGTGTTTTATTTTCTGTTTATAATTAATTACATTAAATTGTGTAAATTATATGTTCTGTTTTCATTGACTTAAGGCTTCGACTTGAATATTACAATTACGTATTAGAGCATGTTCTTTCTTATTTGTTTTGTCTAGTTTTATTTTCCTGCATACTACAAGATCTAGCCATTTAAACTAGAACGTATTATACTCTTGGATGTCACGTTTTGTTCTATATACACAAATGTCACCGCATGTTTTACACAAACTATACTAATAATGTCAAAACACTTATAACAATGGTTTCAGACACATACTCCATGATACAAGCCAGCTTTCTTCTTCGTCGTAATCTTGGTTTCTTCATCCTCCAAATGTACGTGCCTTGTGCGATTATTGTTTGTTGCTCTTGGGTGTCTTTCTGGATCAATCCTGATGACGTTCCTGGAAGATGTACCTTAGGTTAGTATACAACTCTATAATTTTCAAGCGTGTTTTTAATATTGAATGTTCTATTTATTTGTATTCTGTAGCACTAGTTCTTGGTTTATCCTGTTTAAAATATAAAACTAATATATTTATTTATTCGTTCTATAAAAATGTTTACATAAAAGTAATTAAACAAATTAAATATACATTTCATGATTAGTGCCCACATAGACACGATGCCTGTGCGTGGACAACATAACTGGGCAATAATAATCATTAGGAAAAACATAAACAGAATTTAAGAATATAAAAAAAGTATAAATAAGATCAGCACTACAACAACAACGTTACTGTAGTGCCCACAGAAAATACCTTTACAAAAGAATCAGAAGTAGTAACTTCATGCATACTCCGAAGGAATGACGGACTCAATAATCCGTCTCTACCTCAATCAACCATAAAGAAACTTGCTTTTTATAAGCCTTAACTTCGTAATTTTGCAATAGTCTCAGGTTTCTTGCAATATTACGCAAAAAGGATCTGTGATACGTAACATGAATTATTGTTAGATACAGATATGTAAAGCATATCTGTTCTAATACCCACTGAGTGAGAATGTCGGGTAAAATTGAAATGATTCGAAATGGACAAAATATTAAAATTTTTAAGTAAAAAGTTAAAAGAGTTTTTTACAAAAGTTGTCTGATATTAAATACTACATTAAAATAATCAAACAGTTGTTTATCAGATGGGTGCTTTTTGCTTTAAGCTGTGCCATTTTCATAACCGGTCTCTGAATGATATCTAAGGGAGCCAGAATAGATTTACAGGGGCATCCCCAAACTAAACCCCCCCCCCCCCCCAACAAGTATTGACATAATGCAAAAGTACAACTGTCTTAAAAAAATATTTCATTAACATTTTTAAAAACATAGATTAATTTTACGACTCGATTTATCAATTTAAACGTTTATCAATCAAGGAACCTAAGTATTTAATATTATAAACTTGTAAAAATAAAACAGCTACATTATTCAAGTACAATCTATTAAAGGCTATAAACAAAAATATAAATTTTACTAACATAAATGTAAGTCTCATTTATGCCTCCCCCCTCCCCCCATCTCGTTTGCTCGTCTTACATTAATATAACAACTTTTGATGTAATCTAACTGAAATTTATATACACAGTTGTTTAGTTATTGCTATAGCAACATGTCTTCATAGTATTGTTTTTATATTTAACTGCCAAGCCAGTTCAACTGAATAGAAAATTTCTCAGATTTGCTTTGTCTGTTTACTTCTTATTAATTTGAAAACAAACTATATAATAGGCCTATATACGTTTATTACAACAATTATTACATTTTCCAAATAATATCTTTAGTTTTATATCAAAAGTTGCTTGCGAAGAAGGATCGACATTATTCCATCATTTAGATTCGCTAAAATAAATTAACTTACATATTTACAAAAAGTAGAACAAATTCAGTCTATCACACGAACAACCATCATTAACAAAGACAGAAAAGTAGAAGTTTTGTTTTGTTTTAATCAGGTAGTATAAATAAAATGTTGCAGTTGGTTCACATAGATTTTTAAGTATAAGCCAATTAAATAAAATTATCATATATTATAAGAAAGGACCACCTTAAAGAAAAAGAAGAAGAAATGTAAGAAAATACTTGCTAATAATTTACGGAAAATATAATTTTCAAAAATAATATAGTTAACGATACAAAAATTAATTGTTTTCTACAGATTAAATTGGATAGTAATAAAAACAAAAAAACATTTCTACAAAATATTCAACAAAACAAATTTCTTTATACACTTTAACACTATTATTGCTAAGTTAAAACATGTGTAAGGTTGAGTTAAAAATTTAATAAAACAAATACAATAAATAAATATTTACAATTTAGTAACAACATAAAATATTTCAAGGCTAGACTCTAACATACAATAACAAATTCAGAACGCCATAACAAACATTTACATCTCAACATTTCTTACAAAGTTTATGACGAGTTTATTTGGAGATAAAAGCCTACTAAAAAGATCACCTCGTTCAAGAAAATCACTAGGTGCACAAACTCAATGACCTAATAAAATGACCCAGACAATAGAAGCAGTCTAAATTTGCTTTGAAACATTGTATAATGTTATTCATTTTTAATATTTTCTGAGAGTTTTAAATCAAACGTGCACCAGCTTGGGAGGGAAGTTGACTGTAGAGACGTCCTACTAAAAGAAAATCTGTGCTTTTTTGCACGGTAGTTACCTTCCAATCTGGTGTAATAATTGTGTAATTAATATATGTTTAGATAACAAAAATAATAAGACAAATACCAAAACATTCTAGATATGATAAACGCTGACAGAACCAATTTGTTTTATTTACTGATAATAATATTTTGTTAATTTTAACGAACTTAAAACTTTACAGACTAGTACAAAATTTGCAACCACTGTGAGCACATGAAAAACAGCTGTTAAAACAAATAATTTTATAACAAATAGGGCAGTGTGATGAAACGTATTTTAATAACTAACGCAAAAAGTCTGTTTTCGGTTATCACACAAGAAATTCTATACAACCTTAAATTTGTTTGGGAAAAAACTTAGACATGTTTTTCTGTTGAAAGCACAATACAACCTTACCCCCAATGCTGCAATCCTATTTGTTATAAAATTATTTGATGAAACTGCTTCCATAGGTAATAATTTCTTTAACAAGTGGAGAGACTTTGTTCAGATAGTTTACATATATCTTGTGATAGAACAGTGATGTTGTTGTTGTTCGGTTCCAGCAGTGACAACCATTCTGTCCATAACGACTATAGGATTCGGCGGACGAGCTGCTTTGCCTAAAGTCAGTTATCCAACTGCTCTGGATTGGTTCGTCATCCTCTGTTTCGTCTTTGTGTTTGGCGTCATCGTAGAGTACGCCATCATCAACTTTATCGATAAAGTTACAACCGACATAAAACGCCTTCTTCAGGACCGAGAAGATGTGAAGAAATTAGAACAGGATGTAATGGAAAAGGTACATAGGCCGATTGAATTGATTAGTGTAAAAGAACCCTTATCTTCTTTCAAATCAAACTGTGTTAAAGAGAGTGTTTTTCTTATTTCCAGAAAGCATTGGCTTTAGAAGACGAAATAGATGAAGATAAAGAACTTCCTGAAGATATTTCAAGAGACGTTAAACAAACTGTACCGAAAATCCTTATGACCTACGAACTGGAAGACTTTGACAGTTCGGATCCTGAATATGAAGATGACGAAGAAGAAGAAGTAATAGTAGGCCTTGAAAAATCAGAAGCTTTCAACATCGAACATCTGAACGTCCCGATGGTTGAAGCAAAGTTAAAAGTAACCCGCAGCATCTCCGTTCCTACGCTAACCAAAGATGAGCTCGGACAGTATAGGTTCGACAGCCAACCGATAAGGTTTCTCCGGGATACCACGATAGATGTCATCCTGGACGATGAAGAACCAGTGAAACAAGTATCGAGGATATCGTTTAGAAGTACGATACTGATACCGGTTAAGTTTTGGAGGAACGTGAGGATATTGCCTACAGAGGAAGATGTTATAAACGCTACAGAAACTAAAGAGAAGTTCACGATGATCGATATATACTCCAGAGCCCTGTTTCCTTTCTCGTTCGTTTTAGCACTCATTATTTACTCTCTCAATTATTTATATTATACTATTGATGAAACAAGCATTGTAGCTAAAGCCATATAACTATTGTAAATACAAAACGTGTACAATGAAAGATTTTAAAGACCTTAAAAATCCCCTGCGAATCTATTTTAAATCGACAGAGAAGCGGGAATGTTAGTTGAATATAGTTTACATATTACTATTGAGATCTCGTGAAAAATCACTTGCAGATTAATTTAACTTCACTTGAGAAAGAATATAACTTCAAAATATTATGTTTAAAGTGTTACAGAATGTGGTCTAATATTACTTTTTTGAGGTTAGTGGTCGTTGAAAATGTATATTTGTTTACTTAGTTCTTCAGAAGAAACTACTTAAGACTTGAAACAACAAACTATATCTAACTCATTTAGCCTATGCCGTTAGGGACTTTTAACATGGTAAATATAAAAATAATACAATAAATATTTTACCATATTGAAAATAAGTCTTGGCGTAATCGTTGAAAACAAATCAAAAGATTATACATTTTAATCACAGGCCTACGATTTTAACCAAAAATATTTTAAATACAGTCATTTAGGAAAAACTATATTATTGTTCTCTTTAGGTTTCACTCAAGTTTTCATCGACAGCAGGCCTACAGTAGCTCAAACTAGTATGGTTCTATTAAAATAGAATAATTCAGACCAATAGCACAAGATAGTGATAGTTTTAAATGTAGTTTAAGTTGTTTTTCAAGCTGTCAAGAGTGAAGTACCCTACATACAAAAGTATTATGAAAATACATACTTTTTCTAAGATTGTTAACTTCAAATACGATCATATTGCATATTACAGCTTAAATTTGTTTTATAACTCATATACAAAAACAACCAGCACTGTGACATTATAAGAGGTTTGTTTTGATTGAAGTTATAAACTTGTAAACATAACCCCAAAGTTAATCTAGGCTAGGCTTTGGTATTGCACATGATGAGCGAAATCAGTTGTTATACGTCTGAAGGGGGGTTATTGCCGTTAGCTACTCAATAACGTAGCATATGTCTTTAAAATGATAGTTATTTTATACTACCATTCGTACGCGTTATACTATTCTGTGACTCACTATTTTGTTTAAACTTTGTGAAAACCAGAAGATGTAAATAGTACCATAGTTATATGCACTAGAATATAATTATTCTAGCATCCGTGATAGTACCTAGTCAAGCGAACATAATACTAACAACACCTAAAGAAATCATATTTACCAATTTACGCATACATTTTTCACAGACTAATAACCATTGTCCACACTACACTTTCACAAAATTTCGTGATATTACACTGAATGTAACAAATTAAATCTGTAGGTGATGGCTTCTAGTTGTAAATATTGCAGTTTAAAAATATATTACCTTTTTGTTTCATTTACAGATTTTTTTTGTTAATTAATCTTTCTTAATTAATTGTTGTTTTAATGCCGGTCCAGACACTACGTTTAGCACAACCTTTTGTTTGCGCAGTCTTAAGACGGAATAGAAACGTTGCAATTTTTAGAGCGTCTACATGGTGCAGAGATATCTGTATATTTCGCACAGTTTTAGTGGCATCGTCATGGAAGAGGTACTACTCTGGTCAATTTTGGCATGCTGTTTTGTTAAGAAAAATAAAAGATTGGAACGTCTCAGAAGTACCCCGCGTTCAAAGTGTCACATAAGTGGCTTCTAAAAAGGCAGCACTTTTCCCATATTACATTACTGGGTGAATTACGTGATGAACCTAATGATTGGCGGAACTACTTGTGAATGGAAATAGACACGTATACTTATTTATTGGAATTAGTGACACCGTATATCACAAAAGAAAATACTTGTATGAGAACAGCAATATCACCACATGAAAGGCTAACAGCAAGTTAAAGATTTTTGGCAACTGGCAGAAGTTACAAAGACCTAAAATTAACAACAATTCGAAACAATCGTTAAGTGAAATCATTCCCCAAACATGTAAAGCTATCTTCAAGGTGCCGAAGAATGAATACTTGAAGGTAAGTAATAATGCTATTGCCTATAAAAGATTTATATTTATATGAACCTTAAAAGTAACATAAGTTTTGCACAAAACATAGGTAACATGGTATTCCTAGACTGCCTTGGTGTCTCCTGGTCATTTAGGAAATGTAACAAATCAAAGTACCACAGAGATGGGTTGTAGATTTCGTCTTCTCCAGCCACAGTTCGATTCGATATATTACCTTTTGCCAATTCTTTTCGGTAGACACTTCTCAAAGAATTAATTGTTTTTACAACTGTTTCTCTGTTTGCGGTTCATCAATTTCTTTGAATTTTTCCACTAAACTCTCATAATCCTGCCCCTTTTTATCCCTATCACTATAATCCTTGTATTTGACTCGCCATACGCTGAGACTAAGCATAAATGTTTAAAATATATATTTTAACTCCTATGTCAAGTTTCAATTCGATATATTAAAATTCGGCCAATTTAGAATGAGCCAACGCTTCATACATGAATAAGATGTCCCCTTTTAGTGATTTCCCCGGCTGCAAAATGCATACCTGCATTATCGAATTTTTTACAGACAAACCATTGCTCGGACGAAATAAATACATATGACCTTTTTTGTTGAAAAATACCTCCCCTACACGGTGGTATTTTTTATTTTCCTCTATCTTCATCCCAGCTCGAAATATTAAGGATAATCGAAAAAAAATGATAATCGATTTTTTTTTCGACTTTGGGAAATCGATAGACTGGTAAACTTTTTTTAATGTTAATCTACATACTTCAATGTACTTATAAAAAAAAAATCAGCCGTATTGCAAATTACTGGTAGTTGTAACCTATACCGACTGGGCTAAAATGCATGGGAAACTTTCGTATAATTCAATCAATTCTGTGAGAAACTCCCGAGAACATTGCCGAAAGTCAGCCAATGTCACTCAAAGTAACAAACACATACAAAGAAACTGAGGAACAAAATGCTCCGATGAAGTCGTTTGCTGAAACAGAAGAGGAGTGAAGAAAATCGTTCCCCGAGGCCGGACCAGCAACAAAACACCAAGACCCATGCCTAAACATGACTGGCATACTGGGGAATCTCGGAACTCCGATGAAGGCCCGTCTAGAGTTCAGAAGTGAAGAGTTGGCTGAAACAGATAATACATTCAATTAGGGCTAGAAGAAATCACTACCCGCAGTCCGTCTGACAGTCCGCTGGCGTTGTGTAGTGTTCGTCCGTCGAAGAAGCAGTGTGGATTGTGCTGGATGAATTCGCTGCCCGCAGTCCAACAGACATCGGATTACAGGAAAAATCCCCGATGAAGTGTCCGTGCGTTAGTCGTGTTCGATTTGTAGCGCTCCCCGTGATAAACCATCCTCGGAACTCCAAGGCCCGTCCAAAACTTCACTGGATGTCTTCTCATGAAGCTCAATGAAGAATTCCATGGTTTAGCCTACGGATTAGTATATTAATTAATAATAATCAATATTACCTTAGTATGGTACGTCAACTAATCCTTCTTTCTCACTTCTTATTTTACGACCGGAGTTTCGGGCATTCGCCCATCCTCAGGTAAACACTTTACAAACACAAAAACATTAATAAAAACATATAATAGCTCCGAGTGGAGATCGTTAAAATTTATTAAAATTTCAATTTACGCATCTGACGTGCACGTCATGGAGGTTAGTCACTAACTGAAGCTGCTTCTGCCGTTATCTTATTTATTTGCCAAACTTTGTCCTGCCCTTCCGGCGTTAATGATGGTATCGAAGATTATATTTGATTGAAAGGCTAATTGGTCGTTTAGCAAATGTGGAGCCATGCTTATTCTGGCTTTGTAAATTTCATACTCTTCCAAAGTATTCATGACGCGCCCCTTCTTACATACGTGCAAAATGCTCATATTATTGTCAAAATCCGTGTACGTATGTGTGTTATCAATAAGATGTTCGGCATAACTTGATTTTTTGGGGTTCAAAAGTTTGGAGGGTAGATGTTCTTTGAACCTTTTAATGAATGGTCGTCCAGTTTGGCCTATGTAAAAACAGGGGCATTCGTTACAGGTCAATTTATAAACTCCTGTTTTCTGTTTATCGTCCACCTTGCAACGCTTTTCCGTGTTTAAAACATTTCCGAGTTTGTTGGTTGTTTTAAATGTGACAGTGATATTATTTTTAGCCATTACATTTCTTAGTTTATGGTTTAGTATGTCCCCAAACTCACATGCGATGTATTTTTGTTTATTCTCTGCTGTTAATTTTGGTCTTTTATATTTATTTTTGTGATTACTGATCAATTTGTCTACCATGTTCACGTCATACCCGTTAGTCACGGCTATGTATTTAATTGTTTGTAACTCCTCGTTGTAATCGTCCTGGGACATGAGTACTGTTAAGAGTCGGTGAACAAAGCTATTGTATGCGGCTCTTTTCTGTTCTTGCGGGTGATGGGAAGTTGCGTGTATCGTCAAGTCTGAGGTCGTTGGTTTTCTGTAGATCTTGAAAGAAAATCCGTCATTTGTTTTAGTGACAGTTAAGTCGAGGAAGTTAAGACTTTCATTGGTTTCCGTTTCCATCGTGAAATGCAAGTTAGGGTGCATACTGTTCATGAAATTATTTAAAAGTTGCAATTGTCTATTACTGCCGTTGAATAGAATGATGGTATCATCAACGTATCTATGGTAAGATATTATTCTGTCTTTATGTTGGTTTGAAGTTGCGAAGATGTATTCATTTTCAATGTAATTCAAAAATATTTCTGACAAGATACTGGATAGTGGGGAGCCCATAGCAAGTCCGTCACTTTGTGTAAAATACTCGTTATTAAAATAGAAATAATTTTGCCGGAGCACTTCATTGAGAAGGGAGATAAGCTCCTCTATAGACTTTCGGGCCAAGGTTGAATATTTCACTAGATTATTGCGTAAAATCTCTAATGTTTCTTGGACGGGGACGTTCGTGTAAAGGTTCACAATGTCAAAAGACACTAGTTTATGTTTCATGTTCAATTTTACATTGCGTATTTTATCAACGAAGTCCAGACTATTTATCAAGCGAAGGTCATTAACAAAAACAAAATGTTTCCTGATAATCATATCCAACTCTTTAGATATTCTGTAACTTGGTGCCTAGGTAAAGTTTACAAGCGGTCTTATTGGTACACCGTGTTTATGTACTTTGGGAAGCCCTTTAAAGTGCGGGGCGTGTGGGTTTATCATTTTTAATCCTCGGATGCAATTAACTGATAAAAGATTGCTACTACGATTAAGAGTTCCATTTATTGACTTAATGTATTTAGGAGTCGGGTCCATAGATAGTTTGATTATGTTATTTGCCTTGAAGAAATCATAGACTTTGTTATTATATTCAGTTCTGTCAATAACCACTACAGAGTTGCCCTTATCGGCCTTGGTTATTAACGCGTCATGATCCACCAATTTGTTTTTTATGCTCGTTGCTACTTGCTTATCCGATATACTAAGGCAATATTTCGGGTTTGATTTGGTTACACAAGGCCTTTTCATAATATTTACTAATTTATTATTTATAGCGACCCTTGCTGTAATTTGGGATTCCGCAGTTGGTAAAGTTTTTATTGCTGCTTCTGCGCTAATAATTGCTTCATTCACTAATCGCTGTTTACTATTACGAGAGAAGTTATAATTTAAACCTTTACTCAACACGTTAACCTCCCTTTCAGAGAAAGGAATTTCAGAAATGTTCAGCACACGGGGATGAAATCTGTGGTTGGGCTTAGGAAAGTCAATTCCTATTCGCTGCTTGTGTTTTAGGGCAATAATTTTATTCTTTTGGACGCGCTTTTTAAGCAAAATAATCAGGTTAATTTCTTTCTGGATTCTCCAGTAAACATTGTCAATTTGGGATAAGTGCAAATTATTGTTCAATTCGATGTGCTTTCTGTAAAGTGCCCGGTTCAAGTTGTCTTTCAAGCTATATAACTGTTTTATTTCATTTCTTAACCATATGTTAGCAGCGGCTTTTTTGGCAATACACGCGGCTTTAGAGTTGTTCCTGATATTTATACGTACATAATTAGGCACAATATTGCTGTTAATGCAGGTTTTGTTGAACTTAATGTTTTGTATGGTTTTCAACATTTTTATTTTAATGTTCTTATTAAATTGGAATAATCTGCAATTTCTTTCAAGATCTACAGAAAACCAACGACCTCAGACTTGACGATACACGCAACTTCCCATCACCCGCAAGAACAGAAAAGAGCCGCATACAATAGCTTTGTTCACCGACTCTTAACAGTACTCATGTCCCAGGACGATTACAACGAGGAGTAACAAACAATTAAATACATAGCCGTGACTAACGGGTATGACGTGAACATGGTAGACAAATTGATCAGTAATCACAAAAATAAATATAAAAGACCAAAATTAACAGCAGAGAATAAACAAAAATACATCGCATGTGAGTTTGGGGACATACTAAACCATAAACTAAGAAATGTAATGGCTAAAAATAATATCACTGTCACATTTAAAACAACCAACAAACTCGGAAATGTTTTAAACACGGAAAAGCGTTGCGAGGTGGACGATAAACAGAAAACAGGAGTTTATAAATTGACCTGTAACGAATGCCCCTGTTTTTACATAGGCCAAACTGGACGACCATTCATTAAAATGTTCAAAGAACATCTACCCTCCAAACTTTTGAACCCCAAAAAATCAAGTTATGCCGAACATCTTATTGATAACACACATACGTACACGGATTTTGACAATAATATGAGCATTTTGCACGTATGTAAGAAGGGGCGCGTCATGAATACTTTGGAAGAGTATGAAATTTACAAAGCCAGAATAAGCATGGCTCCACATTTGCTAAACGACCATTTAGCCTTTCAATCAAACATAATCTTCGATACCATCATTAACGCCGGAAGGGCAGGACAAAGTTTGGCAAATAAATAAGATAACGGCAGAAGCAGCTTCAGTTAGTGACTAACCTCCATGACGTGCACGTCAGATGCGTAAATTGAACTTTTAATAAATTTTAACGATCTCCACTCGGAGCTATTATATGTTTTTATTAATGTTTTTGTGTTTGTAAAGTGTTTACCTGAGGATGGGCGAATGCCCGAAACTCCGGTCGTAAAATAAGAAGTGAGAAAGAAGGATTAGTTGACGTACCAAACTAAGGTAATATTGATTATTATTAATCAATGAAGAAGGAATTACCCCGGGTCCTACTGTGTTGTGCAGTCGTCCGTGTCCTGAAGTGAAGTGAGCTGCTGATGTATGATTACTAAGGAAAATATAGAAAACAGACGTATAAATATTACAACAGAGAACAGTTACTTAGCTAACAAACGGAAATAAAGGGAAAGGGTGTGGAAGGGCGCCGGAGATAGATGGTCTTAGGGCAGACAATGGTTTCAGTAGAGGCGAGTTTGACATATATATTCAACCTAATCATTAAGTACAAGGTTGGAATATTTAGAAAATACTCTGTTAAATCTCTAACATTCCTAATTAATTTAATTTCCTAAATTTTTCATTGACATGAGAATCGTAAAATAAACATTATTGTACGAATATGACATTAAATGAGTAATAATTGGAAAAACTAGAGTCGTTAGGACCCAACCGCCAAGTTCTTTAGTGAGCTTTAACTGTAGGTTTATATTCTTTAATATGTAGTGGTGAAACCATGGTTGGCAATATTCAATAGAATTTTATAGTAGCCAAGTAAAAAACATCAACTCCCATGCAACGCTCGGAAAGTTGACGCAACCCGCAATAACAATAAACGTGATGTTCCCTGTAATGGTAGTAGCATGTCTATTCTCCCGTAAGACCTGTACTGCACGGTGAACGTGGAATCGAGTGTAGAGGAGAGCGTTTAACCACAGTTCCATCCTGCTTAAACAATCATTTCAAATATAAATAGTTTCTGTAATAAAATTGTACAAATGTGTTTGTGCCTTTAGGTCAAATTTGATAAACAACGTTAGTAAAACAACAAAATTGAAAGATATCATTTAATTATATGTTCTGTACAGGACCCAACAGTGTTTAATATCAACATGCGCATCGAAAGTATGGGACCAGTATCCGAAACTGTATCTTTTACATGATCTCGTTTCACATCCTTCATGTTGTATTAAGTTTTTTATGTCACTGACGATACCATGGTGGGCAAGACTTAATAAGATTTTCTAAAATTTACTACATATTGTGTTGGTTTTTTAATTGAAACAAGTATTCCTTTTATTGTTTTAAATAATATTTCATTCGTATCCTCCTAGTAAAAGTCATAGTAAATGACCAATAGTTTGTTAGAAAATTTGTTTTACCATCAATTTAGATTTTGTAGATTTTTTTGGTAAATTTTGAGTATTTATGGTTGTACACTTTGAACTGGTCTAGTAAGATCCTACCGAGATGTAATGTATTCTCAATTGATATTTGTAATTAAAAGTACAACTTAAACGAATGAGAAATAGAATCAGTAGATTGGAATTTGGTGATTGTAAGGAACACAATGATCTGTATGAAAAATTTACCGAGTGAATATTCAAACGCGTGCTCAGTTGAACTTTTCCTTTTGAACCAAAGATAAATATAAATACATTCTAACTCAATATATCAAACATTTTAAAACTTGAAACAAAATTTCCACCCATTTTTCCGTAACTCAGATTTAAAGGTGCTTTTAATTTCATCGGACTTTCTAAACTTAATTCACAAAGCAATACTTAACGGAAAGCTAAATGTTCTCATTATAAGTTTCCTCGACTTGATACAAACTAAGCCAGTTTTAAAGTTCTGATTTCAATATTTTCCTTTCAGATTCTACGATCCAGTCGTTTTATATTAGAAGCAAAGCATAGTTAGAGTCAAGCCCTTTTATCCTGTCTGCAGGTAAATGCAGCATTTACAATCAGATTAGCCTCGACTAGGGCCGTGATAATCAGGTTGCCGACAGTTACTTAAGTCTGACGAAGAATTCTTGTGACAAAAGGAACGTGCTGTGTGTTTAGAGTTTGGAGTAGACTATGTAAATGACTGTCAGACGAAAATCCTAACCTTAATGCGAGTTTTATTTCAATTAAAAACTAATACTGAATCAATTATATAAATGACTTAAATTACTAAAACGATAATTAATCGATTAATCTATATAAAGAACTATATATTATGACTTCAGTTAATATGTGATCACAAATAATACAACTAATTACTCAAACGTCTTTCGGCGACATTGTTGTCATCTTCAGTTTTCCGAGAGCTAAAATAACCTTTATAAAACTAATGTATTATTTTGCTTGTATAATTAGTTTGTCTTTATTGTTCCTCTAAATATTGTCATCGCAACAAGTTTAGGTAAATTAACGAATTATGTGTGTTCAAATTTCAGCCTATTAAATTATATACATACATATTAAAAAGGTTTTTTTAAAAATTGTCTAGTAGTCTATCCACCATTAGCTATTTTTATTGAACCATTAAACCTTTGTATTCATTCTAAATAAGTTACCAAATTTGTTAAAAATTAATTAAAGAATGATTCCGATAACTAAACACTAAATAAGGTGTTTTGGTTGCCGGCCGCTAAGTAAAATGAAAACAAACAATACACAAATTGGTAGACTAAAACTTGTAAGAATACAAATTCTCATAAATATTACGCTTATTTTCTCAAACGCGTTTTATCGAGAATGTAGACATCTACAGTGAGGCAGTTAAGAATCTAAATATAACTGGTTGCATTGTAGCTGATTTTAACAGTTATACTTGACAGAATAAAACATTATCACTAAATCTCAAAATTAATACTTTTATTTACTGAAACACGTTTCAACGACAATTTAGGTATCTTCAATTGTGCTCGATCTGCAATAATCAAACTATAACTTAAGTAGACTTATACTATCAATAAGTTATAGTTTGGTTATTGTAGCTCATGTATCACAGAAGATGGCGCGTTGTCGATGAAACGCGTATGAGTAAATATATTAGTTTTAATAGTCTGCATTCGGGTTTTATTCTATCTAGTATATCTTCTCACAAGGCAAGCTCAATTTTTATGTATAACAGGTATAGTTGAACTATTTAAGCTCTTATATTTTGAAGATAGAGAGATTATCACTAAAAAACCGTTTCTAATTTTTATTCTATCAAGCGCATCATCTCAAAGTCAAGTTCAATATTTATTTATATTTACATTACAGTTATGTATTTAAACAGTTTAACAGATTATTATTTTAGAATGGTGAAGTGTAATTATGATGTTTAGGTGCCATCAGTTAAAAATAATAAGTAAATAATTAGATCACCAGCTGATCCGCTGACGTGAGTTGAGCGAATTTCCAAAATTTAGTTTACTGAATATGTTTTAGGGATTCAACCAACTATTTTGGAAATTGGTGAACTCACGAAGGCACTGAATAGCTTCTTCGGTTATGAAATATACTACTAGAATTTGTTTGCACCTCAGCCTCGAGCACGGCTTGCAGCTGAGTTTGCACATTGACCTTGCTGCCTTGGATTATGGACTGCTTCACTTCGCGAGTTTGCACCTGGGCCAACGACTTCGGATCAGAAGCTGCACCCACGGTCAAATCCCCCATTTTTATGATATTTTATGTTTTGATGGTCATGTAAAGAAGTGCATAATACTCTCCTACATTCATTGTTTTATATAAAATCCCAAAAAAAATTTAATTCTAGTAAAATAAATCTCAATAAATTGTTACTTCCGATCAAAAAATGTGCTTCAATTTATTTATTTATTTTTTTTTTTTTTTTTGCCTATGATGGGTCAGGGCAACTTAAAAAACTAACGTGTGTTCCAAATATTTACCAAATCGGCCGTAAAATGCATCCGTTATATAACGAACACAAATATAGATATTTAATTTTGCATGACACCACAAAACGTGTTCTGGGGACCACGATCGGTACTCATTGACCACTCCAGACTCTTAGGTCTCACCATAAGAGTCACTACAGCTCATCATTCCTACGGAAATTCTCTAAAAAGTTATACCGAGTTGGTGCGACGCAGTGGTTTAAATTCTAACCTAGATGAAAGCGTACAGTTTATGTTTCATAATAATACTCCTGCGACTTCATTCCTCTGTCAAAAGAGGAAAGTGTCAAGAAATAATGCATTCATTGTGATACTGTATTTGACGTTGGCATAAGCGCTCATAAATCGACAGCTGTTAACAGGCAGATGTAAGAATCAAATCACGAGCTACGAGCAAGTAAAAGCACGCTAATAATAATTAGCTAAGTTAGTTTAAGTTTAATTAGTTTCATTATTTAAGTAGTTCGTAGTTTATTAAATATAACCTATATCACACTTCAAAAGCAACATTCTACTCTAATAGTTATGAACTATTAATAAACTATTTAAAATATGCAATTAAACATTGTCATTACATTTTTCACACAAGAGATATTTCGTAGACATTTTGAATTAACATAATGAATAGTAATTATTTAAATAACAATTTTATTTTGTGATTGTGAATTTTTAATAGCTATAAAAATACTTGTAAAATTTAAAACAAATAACGTATATTTACCTAAGTCTCTAACAATTTGTTTGCACTGCAAATGATATGAACTGTTGTATCTCAGTAGTTGTAACGGCAGAGTTTTCTCAACGATAGCTACTCCCGACACTCCCTTCTATTATCTATTGCATGCAACCCACGTTTTTTGTTTTAAATATTACAAGTATTTTAAATAGGTATTACAAATTTACAATCACAAATTTTCAAGACAATCTGTATGGGGTTATAAATGAATCGGTGAGAAGAAAAAGGGACCTGAGTCAAAAAACAGACATTTCTTTTTTTTTACTGATTTTCATTCCTTAGGGGTAGAAGCATCTTTTAGTGTAAAAAGGAACCTCAGTCAAGTATTATAACTGCTGTTGCTAAGACACAGTTTTACTCGTTGACAGGAAAAAGGTACCTCAGTCATTGACTCAAGTACCTTTTTCCTCTCATCTCTGTTTGGTTCACTACTCTGTGGTGTAGTCAGTGGCCAGCTGTCAGCTGCAACTGAACAAAGATTCTCAGTGTTTTGTTTTCAATTGACAGTATAGTATTCATTGTGAGGTTAGATTGATTGTTTTACGTTTTAACCTCCTTTAAAGATGGAAGGAAATGATAATAATATACTGAGAAAAAGTAGAAAAAGGACAAGAAATCCAGAAACACACAAGAGGAATATTATAAAACAAAAGATTCTTCGAGGAGAAGAATATATTGGTCATACTGGAAGATTGAAAAGAGCTAAATCAATCACATCACCATGCAGGTAAGAGTTGACAACAGCTTTTACTATTTTAAGGTTATTTTATTTTTCTATGGAATGGAATGAGTTTATATTAGTTGTATATTCACTAGGTACTGTTTATCTATTGCCTATCAATAATTTAGCTCACCTTCGGGTATAACAATACAAAACAATATATAAGGCTATTAGGTCATGCCTAATACTACATTCATTTTTAATCTTTAGGCATAATTTATATTGCAGAAGTCACCTTATTCATACATTTTAAAATATTCAAAATTTTTACAACAAAGGTTTACCTGTAATGGCTATCAACATTACGTTTCAGCCCATAGAAACTCAACAATAAAATAGTGTAAGAGCTAAATAAGCTTCTTACCTAACCTAACCTAATTAAAATTAGTCAAACCTAAGGTAAGCTTTATTATCTTAGTCATAGGCTACTCTCAAATAATTTGTATTACCTTAACAATCCACAACAAGTAACTAGCTACTGTTTAGTCTATAGCCTATCAATACTTTAGCCCACCTTCGGGTATAACAATACGAAACTATATTTAAGGCTATTAGGTCATGCCTAATACTACTTTAATTTTTAATATTTAGGCATAATTTATTCCATTTAAACCTAATTAAAATTAGTCATACCTAAGATAGGCTTTATTATCTTAGTCACAGGTTCCATCTAAAATAATTTGTATTACCTTTACAATCCACAACAAGTAACATAGGCTATGCTAGGTAGTTAATTAAGTGTACACCTTAATACTGTTTTCAACCTAAATTGTTCGCTTTATTTTCAGATGTCCCAAAAGATGTTTCGAACAATTTGATGAAGTTGAACGAGTCCAGATCTTTGATTACCTTTACCACAAATTGGACAGTAAAAACGAACAAGACCAACATTTGCAGCGAATGATAGAAAAACATGATGTCAAACAAAGAAGACCAAGGAAAGGTGACGAGTCTTCTCAGTATGAAAGCACGTTCAAGTACCATGTTCTTCTCCAAGGTAATAAGATTCAAGTTTGCCGAAAGGCCTTTTTCCGGCTGTATGATGTGAGTGACAAGAAAATTAGGCGTATACTTACTCTTTTGAAAGCTGGGGAAACTCCTAAGGATATGAGAGGGAGAAAATGTTCAGCCAACAAGAAAACCGCTGATGTACTTAAATTAATTCATGATCACATTGAATCATTTCCAGTAAAAACAACCCATTATGCTACTAAACAATACAATTTCTTGTCTTCTGATTTAACTGTACAGAAAATGTATGATCTGTTTATTGATAAACACCCAGATATTGGTAATAACATTAAATATGAATTTTACCTTAAGTATTTCAATGAAAACTTCGATTTAAAGTTTGGTAGGCCTCAAATTGACACCTGTGCCTATTGTGAAGAACGACAGGTGAAATTGAAAAGCCCTCATATCAATGAAAATGCCAAGCGTGTAGCCACAGCAGAGTTGATGGTGCACCGAAGGCGTGCAAAACAATTTCATAATGCTCTTAAAGATACAACGAAATTATCTGAAAATAGTGACAATATTGTGGGTCTAGTATTTGACTTCATGCAAAATGTCGATTTGCCAAAAATACCGGCGCAAGGAGTTTTTTACTTACGACAGTTAACACTGCAAGTCTTTTGTGTTTATAATACAAAGACTAAACTGTCTCATTTTTACGTTTACCATGAAGGGCAAGCGAAGAAAGGCAGTAACGATGTGACTTCATTCCTGGTAAACTACATTAATACAATGATCCCAAATGAGGTCGAAGAACTACACCTGTTTAGTCTGATAATTGTTGGGGTCAAAATAAGAACCACACACTATCGAAAGTATGTTCAGCTCTTTGTGTCACCAATAGGTTTAAAGTTATCAAGCAGTTTTTTCCTTTGAGGGGACACTCCTACAACCCTTGTGATAGGAGTTTTAGTACCATAAAAAGGCCTATCAAAAAACAGGGTAGAATTTTTACCCCTAAAGAAATTTGTGAATTGATAGTCAATTCTTCTAAAAAATCTCCATGTACAGTGACCTTAGTCGAAACTGATATGATAATTGATTACACGAGTTGGTGGCCTACTTTCTACAAAAAGACGGTGGTTTCAAACGAAACTGTACATTTGCGAAGAGAAGAAAAGCAATCACTCGTAATTTCAAAATTTTACTATTTCCAATATTCAAAGTTTGATAAAGGCATAGTAAAGGCAAGCATGTTTATTAGAACAGGAGCCTTTCAAACTCTTCACACGTTCAACCTAAAAAAGACTCACTGTCTCTCATTACCCGACACCAAAGCTTATCCAAGGGGTTGTGTTCCAATAAAAACCAAGAAAATCGCTGATTTAAGAAAATTGTATGAATACATTCCAAGTCAACACTTACAGTTCTATGATGAAATTATAGCCTGGGAAACCACCAACGGACCAGATGAGGACGATCAGTAATTTTGCTAAACAAGGAGCCATAGCTTTTGCTGAAACAATCTTTGTTTTCGATAAATTCCAAGAAAATTTTAAATAAAATCATGTTAATTAACAGTGTTTTACCTTAAAATTATTTTTATTGACATTTTCAGTAAATCTATATAACAAATTAACTATTTAACAAAATTACATAAAACAAATTTGAGTTGAGAGGAAAAAGAGACCTCAGTCAAAATTAAAGATTAATATTTTTTGGCTAAATATTTTTTGGTTAGTTTTAAAAACGTGGTATGTTAACAATTTTGTTTTGTTTAAATAATGATTTTCTCCTTTTTGGTGGTGTGTGTGTTTTAAAATCGGTTGCTAAATTTGTACTTAACAGATAAACAAACATACGACCGACAAGAAAACGAATGAATATTACATAGTCGTCCAGTTCTGAACTATGTTTACACTTTCAAGTATCTAGCTCATCAGAAAGTTAGTTTAAAATCGATTACAAAATTTATATCGAACAGACAAACCGACAAGAGAAGAAGTTAACGTCGCATTGTCATTCTGTTTTAAATTATGTTTAAAGTTTCAAGCTGTATAGCTGCCAGCGTGTACAAAATATATTAGTCAAACTTTTTTGCACCTCAGCTCACACTTTGCTTCGCTCTGCTCTCAGCGGAAACGTTATCTACGCGAATTTACAACTCACGTCAGTTCTTATGGTACATTTAGGCTGGGTTGCATCAACCGGGATCAAATACCTAGATCAGTAAATCCTGGATCAATTATTTGATCCAGGTATGGTGCAATAGAAACAACCCATCAAAGAAGTTGATCCTGGATCAAATACAACTTTGATCCTAGATCAAAACTGATCCTGGTTGGTGCAACTCAGCCTTAGGGTAATTTTATGGTATTTTACGTTTTGGCCGATTTTGGGGGAACAAGACGAGCAATAAGTTGTTTTAAAATAAAATATGCATAAAAGACGCCTATATTAATTTTTTTTAGATAAAACCCAAAAAACATTTCATTCTAGTACGAAAATCTAAAATATTGTAATTCTTGTCCAAAGGAGCATACCGGTAATAGATTTTTTGGCTCACAAACTCTGTAACGGTACATTTTTTACCGGTGATTTTTTTTTAAACAAAGGCCAAGTACAAGGGAAACCGAAATTCCCCGGCCTATACGTTTGATGTGAGAGTCTAAGAAATTTCCCTGCGGTGCGGGAGAAAGGGAAATCCCCACTCTTAGCGCATGCGCAGACGACTTACCGAACTAAGGAGGTCACTGCAACCAGAATACAGATCTGTCCGTGTCCGTCTGTCTCTCACCAACTCTTGAACAGGTAAGACCTTCTCTAGTCTCTAGGCTAAGCACACGGTGCGATAAACCTTATAATAATTTACTATTCTAAACACTTAGAAAATTTTTCATTTCGTTACACTGCTTGCCGATACTTGCA
>JAGFPH010000194.1:406460-423670 GCA_018207615.1 Philaenus spumarius | reverse complement strand
CTAGCTTACCTTGAACTGAATTCGAAAGACGGTTCGTAAGCTTGCATCGAACGTTCTATTTAAATATTTTACTAAACCGACTATAAACTTAGCCTACCTTGAACTGCATTCGAAAGACGGTTCGTAGGCCTAAACTAAATATTTCTTTAGATCGATTCGAAACCTAGCTTACCTTGAACTGAATTCGAAAGACGGTTCGTAAGCTTGCATCGAACGCTCTATTTAAATATTTTTCTAAACTGACACTAAATTCAGCCTACCTTGAACTGCATTTGAAAGACGGTTCGGAGGCCTAAACTAAATAGTTGTAAGTAGATATTTCTAAAAAATTTAATAGTTTTCTGTCAAGCCGAACCATCGATATTCTATTATTTCCTATCCGACCCGGTAAGCTCAACCCTCCCCAGCTACGACGTTTAGGGAAAACAACACCAAAAAAGGCGATGATGAAAATAAGTCTGTATTAGTCCTTGTCGACTAAATACAACTAACTGAGCCTTACACCAACCAACACCTACACACGCACTCTCTACACACTTACCACAAAACCATCTACTTAGACACCGTTATTAAATCACTTAGACCCCTGGAACGATCCCAGCCAGCTAAGCTGCAACTATTCTGGCACCGTTATCGTATAACTTTTTACTGGCTGTATCCCCAAGAATCGAATAATTGTATCGATTATCGGATTAATCATCACAACTCTATGTGTGTACCAAATTTAGATCAAATTTGACGTAGAAGAGTGAGAACACACATAATATTGTAATGTATTGTATTGTAATATATATCATTTTTAATTACATCCCAAAACGTATTCTGGAGACGATGGTCTGTGCTCATTGACTGCTCCCGACCACCATGAGTGTCACTGCTGAAACTTACCTTTTCTATTGAAATTCTCTAAAAACGTGGTAAAATAAAAAGCAACGTGAAAACTAAAATAACTAAATAAACGAACTACGTGAGATTTTGATACGATTCGATGAAATATGATTGTGTTGGTACATTTATATTCCTTGAGAATTTGGTGTAAATTTGCAAAATAATTAAAGTATACGTGTATTATGCACTTACATACTAACAATGCAATGCATGTTTCGTCCAGCAAGTAACGGTGAAGGTTTATCTGGTTGATGATTCCAACTGTTTTCAACTTCTCTCGTTAACGTTTCCCTAGATTTGCATTACAAATGAAGAAACCTGATTCTTGCTCTGCACATTCGGATTTAAGGTTTTGTTTTCCCTTCTTCCTATTGGTAATGAAGTGTGAATAATTTATAGGAAATTGTTTCTCAATATTGTCCCTTACAGATAGACATTTTTTGAAAGGTGGTTCGTTTAAAAGTATTCTAGCATAATGTATTACATCTTAACGATCCAATGCACAGTGGGGAAAACAATGGTGTTAGGAGTGCAAAATGAATGTGGGTTTGGATACTAATTTGATTACCAATGTAAACACAAAATATGTTTTCTCAAATGTAAACAAACACTATCGACTTCCAAAGGAAAATTCTGGCTAAGAAAACTAAATAAGTAATAACTATGAGTTCGAACCATTTATCGGTCTAGTATATCAGTTGCTTCTGTGACGTATTTGAAGAACCGAAGAGTTTGATATAACACTAATTATTAGGCTTCATTCGCTAAAAATACATATACTCCTTCCACTAGTAACTAAAACAATCCCTAATGAATTAATTTCCAATAATATGAAACTTTATAAGGGTGAAAATTACAAGATTCGCCTAGATACGCCACGAATGTTGTGTAATAGTGTTTGAATGTTTTAAATTTTATTGTAACTTTTTTATTTGTAATTTTTTGCACCTGCAGAATGTACTTAATTATTTTTATGCCAATCCCTGTTTCTAGAAGCTATTCAAGGTTTGAGAAATTGAAAAATTACTTTATATATGTAAAAAGAAGTAATTACATACGTCTTCTGCGAGGCCGCAAGGTCGTAAGCGAGTTTTTCTGGTGCAAGTGGAACGATGAAACACGTGAGCCTGGGCTGGAGGCTGGGGTGTAAACAATTTCTACTAATATATTTTGTACACACTTGAAGCTATTCGGCACCTTTGTGAGTAAACCAATTTTCTAAATAGTTTGTTGAAACCCTAAAACATATAAACCACTCAAGTCAGTGGTGATAGAATTGTGTTTAGTTTAAATGTGCAACACGTACTATTTACTGTATTCCATATACAAAACTCAAAGTATTATTTATGAATTAAAATATAAACATTTATTACTTTATTGGTTAGATAATCACATCGATTTGGGATGCAAACCCTCATATTTTGTTTTCTAAAATGTTTCAAAACTGTCAAGGCCGTTTATCAAAGCGTTTTTACAAATTATTACTACTGAACAAAACACAAGTGATTAGGGACTAAATTTACCGAATGTTGTACACTTTGTTTGAAAACCATATAAAGTATTTGAATGTTTGCCATTTTACTTTTAGTTATATTAACGTGTGTTAGTAACGAATTGATTAAAACTGCCACATAGGCTTGAATTAAACATTTTCATACCTCATATAAAAATTAGCAAAATATTGTATATCATTTACTACCAAACCCATATTTTCATTCGTGAACAGCAAGACCAAATTAACAAAATTTCTATAAAATTTAACATGATTAAAATTAATAAAAAATATTGATTTTGCACATTAAAAGATATTAATAAATTGTAGGTAAAATGGTTATAAATAATAAAAGGAGCACAATATCAATGAATACAAACTGTAAAGTAAATAGTGTAAATGTAACTTATCTAGGTAGGCCGTTAAGGAAAGACTTTTTAAGTCCAAAAATACAAAACATTTTTGTCCTTAGAAATTCTCCTGATTAAGAAAATGTACAGCACTATATATGCAAAGAATAATGTATGTATGTATGTATAAATTACACATATAAAACAGAGTGTGATCAGTCTAGAGTGATTTGATTGTCATGTGAACACAGTAAAATAAGTTATAAAACACATGTATTTGTTATATAGTAAGTAATACATGCATAAGAAAACCTGATAAAAGAATGAAAGAGTGAAGAGGGGATTGTTAGAAAACATAAAAGTGAAAATAAAAGTTACTGTCCTGGTGGATTCTAAAGTGTTTCAAATGTTTAAAATCGTTTTTCCGAAACTTGTGTTTCTTTAACTTTAGGTACATTTATTTCCAAGCAGGATACCTACAAGACTGATATTTTTTTTGCACACACCTTTTCTACTACCATACCAGACTAACTTACCAGATGTATTATAGTATGCTAATTTAGATTTCAGATGTATTACTATAACAACCAAATTTGTGAATTTAGAATCAGGTAATTATTCTAAACAACTGTGTTTTAGGTTTGGTAATAAGAAACACAAACTATAATTGCCTTACTATACCATAATTCAAACACCTATCAATACTGCAATTATACCAACTTTATGTCTTCTTGACCGCTTTAATATACTAATTTACCGTATTAAATTTTGTACATATTTTATAACTTGAAAATTGTCTCTCTTCTATATAAAAATAAAATTCTTTGTCCGAATCAATCGTCATTAACATGAAAATATCATAGTTACAATAATGTGACTGCATTTGCTTCGTCGCGAGTAGCCGCGGGGATTCGGGAGTGAACCGAGCAGGAGGTCGAGCCCTTCTAGTTCAAATTAAATTGGGTTTTTAAATTGTAAATCTATATCTATACATAATTAATTTGCTAGGGGTTATTTTGTGAGTAGAACTCCTCCTAGAGTTTTAAACCGATTTTGATGTTTCTGGTGTCATTTTACAGAGCTCACTCTGAAGCTGTGCTTCCCTTAAAATGAGCTCAATGTATGTTAAGGGCTTCGCCCCAGTGGCCCTCAAAGTTACCATGTTATCTTAAGGAAGAAGAAGAAAGATTTCTTTTGATTTTATCAGGGGCACAAAAAACAGCTGTTCGTATGAAAAGCTGAAAACAGCTGATTTTGATCAACAACTGATTTGGATCAAAAACTGAATATAATTTTAGGTTAGGTAAATCAAGCAATAGCGAAGCATTGCCCGGTCCACTAGTAGTAACAAAATTTTGTTTTTAAAACTATTTGGTATATTTTTATAGTTTTGCTACAATAAGTTAAGTCATACTTGCTAAATAATTATCGAAAATATCATGCTCATAATCTGAGATAATGATAACGTTTGATTAACATTGGAGAGATGTAATGTACTATTTCCCATTAATAGGTATTAATAAATTGTAAGTAGGTTCAAGCCTTAGACATCAAACAACAAAGTGAACTTCACTGAACAGATTATAAATGAAAAATATACAAATTTCAAGAACAAATACCTCACGCAAACTGAATTACTATAATTCCGTAGTTTCAATGCATGGAAGACATCTTATACATACAATTTTTATTCTATTAAACACTTAGGTTTAGTTTTAATTAAAAGCATTTAATGTTCTAATTTGTAAAGGTTCACGGGTGTCTCAAACGTAAAAAACTGTACAACTTGGACCCAAATTGAAATAAATAACTTTGATCCACTGGTGGAGTTTTTGTAAGGCGCAAACCTAAGTTCAAAACTTAATTAGGAATACATTCGTTAGAGGCTAAATAACATGAGTGTTGAGAAGGGCATACGTTTGAAATTGAAACTCTTTTGATATTCGACTATAATTTAAATTATTTGGGTAAAACATTTTTAGAAAATGGAAAGTAGCAGAGTGGTTAAGAGCCTTTGTATCACTGGTTGCGCAGGTACGAACCTAGTTAAAGACACTACTACACGCTCCCTTCCATCTTCTTTTTTCTAACTGGCATTAATTTTAAGACTTTAAATGTAGAAGGGGCTTCATAGCCTCGACTGCGCCCAAATAAAGGCGATAAACAAACAAACAAACAAACTTTAAACATAATTTATAAAAAGGAGAAACTTTTTAATTAGAAATAAACATAATTCGATCGTGCAGCTGAACCACCGACGTTAGTTGAGCGAATTTCCAAATGTTTATATGTTTTAGAGTTTCAATTACTATTTGGGACATTGGTCTACTCGCGAAGGCGCTGAATAGCTGCTTCCATGTACAGAATATATTTGTAGAATGTGTTTGCACCTCAGTCACCAACCCCAGTTCACGCACAGCTTCGTTCCGCTAGTAAATGCATTTTTTCTACGACCAATATAGAAAAAATATTGAAAAAATGTGTAGCGATGTGCTCGTTATACATCAACAATGGACTTTTATTAATTTTTCTCCTAAAGCCGCAATCTTATTTTTGCTGGGCTTTTCTGTTTTAATTTATTTGCATGTTCATAACATATTTAAAAAAAAATTAGCCTATATTTCCCGAAAACATTACTTTTCATAAATGTTTGACTAATTTTCCTCCCCTGGACGCCAAAGGAAAAGTAGGAGTGTGGAAAAGAAATATACAACAAAACATTTATGCAGGAGTAAATTATTTTAATAAACGCACACCTGGAGGTATTGTTTTGAGAAATAATTAGTGATGGGCGATTGTGAGGTGTTACAATCAAAACTTTCAATTGTTGTGACTATTCAAAATATTAGAAATACTAACTGAGTGCTACCACGCACCTGAACCGCTGACGTGAGTTAACCAAAATTCAAAAATTAAGTTTATATGTTTTAGGGTTTCAACCAACTGTTTCGGAAATTTTTCTACTCAAGACGGCCCTGAACAGCTGGCTGTGTAAATGAAATATTTTAGTAGAATTATTTTGCACCTAAGCCTTCAGCTTCGACTAACGCGCTACTTCGTTCCGCTCGTAGTGGGTTTTGGGCTACGCTACGCTCGCAGCGTTCAAACTTGGCCTTCGGCCTCGGATTAGAAGATACCCTCACGGTAATATCATCCACGTGGATTTGAACCGGGTACTTTTATGGTATTTTACGTTTTGATAGATTTTGGGGGAACACATATAAGTTTTTTTACACATAGTCTATAAGTTCGTGTAAAAAAACAAAATGTGCAGAATAATATCCTGCATTTAATTTTTCAGATAAAACTCTAGTTTCATTCTCGTACGAAAAATTTCTGAAAATAGTTACTTTCTGTCAAAAAACGTACTTCCGGTTGTTGGATTTTTTGGCTAACGAACTCATCCGAGCGACGTAAACAACCAACGTGTGTACCAAATTTGGACTAAATCAGACTTAAAATGTGGCCGCTAGAGTGCGAACACAAATGTATATATAATTTTTAATGACATCCCAAAACGTGTTCTGGGGACCATGATCGGTGCTCATTTACTACTCCCGACCTTAGGTCTTACCATAAGGGTCACTGCAGTAGCTCAGTTTTCCTATGGAAATTCGCTAATAAAGATTCAGTAGAATGGTGATCCCTCTCGATTGCAAGTTTTGTTACGAACTATTTATGAAATCGATTGTGAGGGTTTACAATTGAAAGTAATATTTCAATAGTGAGAGGTGTTTCTTGCTATTTACAAAGAACACCCACTGTTGTCTGAACATTTTCAAATAAGAATTCACTTCTTAAACATTTTTATATAGTAAAATTGTTTATTTATTAAAAATATTAAATAAAATTGTACTTGACAATGTTATGATAAGAGGAACTCAGAATTAAGAAATTTTTGTTTATATATTTCAATTTAAAAAATGATTGCATAGAATGAATACTATATACAATAATTATTTCTCTAAATAATAGATTAATATTATATTTGAAAATTTTCATTCAGTTTAAAATGCCTTTATTTTGTTCTAAATGCACTCTTTACCATTAATTTGTCCAAAATAACCAGATTGAAATCCAAATCGAGTGTTTTTTGTGTGTGACAAATCGTATTATTAGACTTTGATGTCGAAAAAGAGCGAAATAATGGTTATTTGAAACGAATGCAACAGTCGAGAGAATTCATTCGATTTTAAAAACCTCTCGCAAATCAATCGAAAATGAAGACATCTCGAAAAACAAATAATCAAAACCTTTCACAATGAGCATCACTAAAAATAATATCTTTAAATATTAGAAGAATTAGTCAAAACATGTAGAAAGCATGTATAGTTTCGAAAAAGTATATTTACAACGAAAAGGACTCTAATAAAGACCGGGCACCAAATGGTCAGGTTAAAAAGGTCAGAAGCGACAATATTGTTAAATGCTTAGTGAACATCTGCGAGAAGTTGTTGAGACGAGAATAAATTATAGTAAACATGTCATCAATACTTCATAGTTTTGAAACTCTCAAACACAAAACAAAAAATAAAATATCATCATGTTGATACAAATATTTTGTTCATAGTTACTTAGGATACAATATTGCTTAGGTCGATAACTTAACTACAAATCTAGCCCATACGTCAAGTTTTGTATAAATTGCACCTGACCAAGAAACTTAATTAGCAGCCATAATATGCGTATTTGTGATAAATGAGGAAATTGTCATAGAGAGTTTATAAACGGTAATTGAGTTGTTTTGTGTCTAGCTAGATTAAAGCTGAGGCTTGACAGTTTACATGATTTGTTATCCATTATCGCCTGATCCAGGTGTAAATTCTCCTGTCGGGCGCGTTTAATTTATTTTTGTTTTTATGTAGATCCAACTAAAATGAATGATACTTTAATTTGTTGTCTATCAATGTCACAGTTACATCATCGTTTACATGCATGTTATAATAAGCAGTTAGCTGTTTTGTCCTCACTGACTGACTGCCTGACATAGAATCAACATAGATCAAAAACTACTTCAGATAAAAATGCAAACATTTGCAGATATATTCCTATGGGGGTCATAGACGTCACTAAGAAAGAATATGGCAAAATTTCAATTTTAGGCGTAACAATAGTGAAAATGTGGGTTTACAATCCCAATCCTGTAACAGATAAAACAACTGATTCAGAACAAAAGCTTAGCAACACACGTTTGTTTAACGCGTTTACATTCTTTGCAATAGCAACCAACCGTTTTTTACTATGTTAAAAAAATTAAAGCAAACAAACAAAATGTCAACGAAAAAGCCTACTGTATTATAATTTAAACATCTGGTGTTTACATATTATATTGTTTCCATAGTTGACGTAATCGAAACGTTAATGATTATTTAAATATTAATGATATTTGATTTGATATGTGCTATTTTAATATATTGTTATTATTTTGTTTAGAATTAAATAACTTAGTAATAGCAATTGAAATTTCAAAAGCCAAATTTTTCGTCGTTTTCGACAAAAATGTTTGAAACTGATTTAATTTTCTTTAATTTACGTCCGTTTTGGCAATTCAGTCATTATCAAGTTATTTTTCCCTTCGTCATATTTCATATAATACGAAACACTTATTTTTTTTAAACTCTTGAGTCGAGACTAGATAGCATGATGCGTCCCTGTGCGTACTCGAACGGTTTTATAATATGACGAAGGAAAACCTGAAATATAACTTGATAATAGCTGAGAAGCTGAAACGGCAGTCGTTTCTACCACGAGAAAACATTAATTGTGAAGGAATATATTAGTATTCGGAATGGTGGCTAACAAATGTTAACAATTAATTATTTTACCCTTTTCAAATCTTATAGCAGGCTTTGAATGTAACTTTGTTTTTGTTTTTTTAATAGGAAGGTGGTCATGTGATACATCATTTCGATGTAGAATTTCAAGAAAAAACCAACGGTGAAATGTTCACATCCATATTTTCAACCGATTAAAATGGCGGCCAAAAAACAACGAAATCGTGTTTTCCGATTTTGCCCCATTTTGCTGTACTATTTTTATTTTAATATTAATATTCTTTTTGGATTCAGAATTAAATAGGCTTTCAAACGATATGCCACACAACGATATTTGGGAGTATTTAAAATTTTTGAGTTACAGCCATTTAGATTTTTTCAAAATTTATTTCGTGTAGTTCAACCAATTAACTTTGTGTGGCATATCGTTTGATATCTTACTGTTAAATCTTTACTTAAGTTACTGTAAATCTTTTAAATGTTATCTAAATCTTTGAATGAATGTTTCTTTGAAAACTTTAAACTCTAACTCAAAAAGGGGGATTGTAAGTTTTCATTTCTTATATTATGTACATAATAGGATCTTGGAAATCTACTTCCTCTTGTAGGACTATCCGAAAATAATTTCTTTATTTGGATAGAGTTTTGCTTACACATACTTTCACATACCATTTTTAAATAATAATATATTATGGACCCTTTTCAGCCTTAAGTGTATTTGGACTTAGTTTAGTAAAACATAATGTTTGAAATTGATAGAACGTAGGAAACCTGATGATTACGGTGGAATGCAACCACGCACATTCCTGTAGTGTAGACTAGCAACTCATACTTCTCGCTAAAGGATTATGTAACCAAGTAGAAAATTTCAGACATTATAATATTCCAGGAGCTGTTTAACAGTAAAATAAAAAACTTCTTCCTCTACACCTTCCTTCGGAGATATAAAACAGAAAGATTGAGAATATATTAGTTTGTCAGTTTTTTAATCACTCGCGGTTTTGTTTTGTTTAAAAGCGAATCATGGTTTCATACTTGATAATTTGGACACATCCCAGTAATAAAGTGTGAGCCAAAATAAACAGTACTGAAATTGTAATAGTTTGAAAAGTTTTTTTTTATAAAGATATACGACGTTGAAAACTTTAGTTTCTACACACATGTTGTCTCCCAGATAGAAAATTCTTGAAAATATTTACCAAGAAATGCCATAAATAGTATTACTTTTGAAGCGATAAATACAGTATCGAAACAATAGTTATCATTCGAGTGAAGAAAACCAAGTAATTCCTCGAAACTGTTTCTCAGCATCGCATTTGAAATAGCAATATTTCTTGTGTCATTTCTTTATTCCCAATACATATATTACAATACTACATTGCAATACAATACAATACATATATTACAACACAATGCAGTACATACATTGCAATGCAATAAATACATAGTAACGTCATTGTATAAACTTATAATTAAAATTCCTAAAAATTCGAAAGACTCAAATTAAACTGAGAAGCATAAAATGCAAATCAAAGTTTCTTTTACATCATTAATGCACAACTATTCTTACAATAATTCGATGACGTGAGTTTAGCGAATTTCAATCTAATTAAGCTGCTTCGTTCCGCTCTCAGGAACAAACTCGTTTCCCTTAAAATTTGTCATAAAGGTACCTTGAAGTCAGGAAAAACCACTTATGGGTAGGGATTTTTTGTAAAATACATTTTTATTGTTGTTATACACCTTGTAAATGAGCCACAATGTATATTACTCAATTTTTTCAATTTAACTGTGTCAAGTGTGTAATTTATAAATGATTTGAGTCAGTGGCTACAGTTCTAAGGATTCTTGGTTCAATCCAATGAAACGACAAACTTTTTAACTTTTTCCAATGTTTTGAATATTAATATGTGTCTTCTTATAAGATATAAATTATATTTTCTGAGTCTCTACAAATAAATCTTTAAAAAAACTGGTAAAGTAACGTTAAAAACGTTTACAAAACTAAACGTTAAACATAGTGTAATAGAGCATAAACAATTCTTTCAACATAAATTTAAAAATTTTAACCTGTAAAAAGTTCTTATCGAAAGAAATAAAGAAACTCCAAACTGAGACTAAGAACAAAATAAAACTTAGTTAATATGCATTTAGTTTTAAGAACAAGTAGACCTTCTAGTTTTATCTATAAAAGAGAATAGAAATCACTACTCTCCAAATAAACTACTCACTACAAATAAACATAATATAACATGACACAACTAGAACAAACAGTGGCCTTAGAAACAAATAATAATTAAGTAAACCTCGCCGGCAATCACTTGAGCAGCGTTTCGTCGTGATTAAAAACAACTTTCAAACCAATTAAATGAGAGTGGAAAATAGGAGTCAAAAGGAAAAATCAAAATCCCTTACTAGGCAAAGTATCAAATTCGTTCATTTTTATTGTAAACTTTCTAAGAATATTATCTAAAATATTTTTCTGAACAATTTTAGTTAAGCACAGGATGCAAAATGTTTGTTGAAATGAGCTGGATAAAATATTGCATTTTTTTTAGAATTATTATATCTCCAAAAGAAGTAAAACTTTTTTTTAAAATAAGCTTTATTATGAACTAAATATTCAAAAAATTAGTAATTTAGGAAAATTACTAAATCATGATTTTTAACTGAAGTCTTTTTAAAAAATAAATTTAGTTTTCCGTCTACTCTATTTGGTGCAAGACTACAAAAAATAGACATTCTTCTAATCTTTATTTTTAGTATGATTAGTTGTTTTCTACATTTTTCATACTTAACTCACATATTATATTATTTAATTGCGACATCTCAGATCACTCAAAACAATCCGTAACATATTATTCACTAAATTTCAAGTGAATCGCATTTATTTTGAGTTACAAAAAGTTAACTAAATTATCAATATTCAACCTTTAGTACGTAATACATAAAAGCAAAACAAAATAAATATTTATATATAGATATCTTAATGTTATAGTGATATAATAGAAAACAAAAGGAAGAGATAATACCATCAGAATACATTCTATATAAGACAAATGGAATCATTACTTTAATATAGTATAAATTTCACTTAAGTTTCGGTTTATTTCAAGTTTGTATTCGGAGGATAAAGAAAAGAAAAGCTCTCCATTTCGTAATTATAGAAATGCGTGTCGGGACTGATTCAAGTGCATTGAGGAGCTGTGCTAATCGACCCTGTCATTTATTGCTTACGTATTAAGGCATACTTTTCCCACTCGGGAACCCGCGAGATACAATGGATGGCAACAATCAAAAGGGATTGACTCCCGGACAGGCGCATTCCCGCTTCCCTCTTCCTCCTAGTTAGTCATTAGACAGGCACACTTCTGGCGGGTTGCTCCTCTCACGTGCCGATTTACAGGGTGAGTTATTATAAACTAAGAATATTAAAAACATACTTTTGAAATATTTAGTTTTTTCTTTTTAACTTTAAAAGTAAAGAGTATTTAATTACTTGTGTGTACAGTTCTTTAGTTAGCAAACTGTTTCATATGAAGTGAAGAATAATGCAAGTACAACATAAATAATTTTAATAATTGCAATATTTCGAAGTCTTTGGACGCTTTTATTGCATACATTTCATATTTTTCTATTTAGATATCCAGAATATTGCATAGAGATTTATTTTTACTCCAAGAAGACCAGAAATATATATTTGAAATGCATATTTTGGGTAATTATAGTAATAAAGTTATTAACAAAATTGTTATTTTAACATATTTAATTTCTAATAAAACAAACAATTTTTGAAAATTACTTTCGCTTCAAAGTCTACCAGGTATTAAAAACTGTAAAAAGATATTTTGTAATAATAAACCGAAGGGTATAATAAAAATATGATTGCATGTTCTTTCATTTAGAAGTTATTCTGCTAAGAAAATTAATAAAAACCATTCATTTTTTTTTTTTTTTTTAAAGATGAAATAAAACAAAAATCATGTTTACAACCATAAATTACATAGTTTTAATTACATTCAATACCAAAGTACTTGAACGTGTTTACTACAAAGACTACATTGGTCGGCAGTAAATGTATTAAGTATTTATTTAAATTTATGTAAGTATTATTTATATATTTAGTATGTAACTTACATAAATAAATGTTTAAGTAAGTAAATATGTATTTTTATTTAAATTTAGAGCATTTAAATAGATTTGAGAATAATAAAACAACATATTTTATTGCATTATTTGTGTTTCACAAGCTCGAACGCTTTTTAACTTAAAAGGTTTTGAATCAAAGACAATGTTTACAAACATAAAGTTGTATCGTAAAAATGTTAAGCAACAAAAGTTTTGGATGGGTTTATATATACTACTATATTATATAAGCCAAAGATTGTTTGAGTTCTGCAATTTTCAGTTCTTAAATTTAAATGGGTTTTAAAAAAGGAAAAAACCCATTCTCCATACAATATTTTTATTTTAAATTTGTAGTATCGAAAAGTCAATATTACAAACATAAATAGCAAAACACTTATAAACATATGTTTCTCATGTTGTAAAACGCTGGATGCTTGATACAAGTCATTTACACATAATTTACAATCACTTATTCATTAGTTATTGTTTAATTCATTTCTAAAGTTTGCTGCATTATCAACACACTCATTATGACTCGTATTATTAAATAATGCTGCAACATTGCTGTAATGTTGTAAAGACTATATGTTTACTTGTACGTATTAACATATATTTGTATTACTATTATCTGTATATTTGTATACTTGTATATTTGTATATGTGTATTAACATACAGGGTGGATGAAAGTCCTAGAACGGCTTAATATTTCGTATATTTCGTATATAAGGAAAATTGAAAGTGGATGTGATTGAGGTACCTACTCTGTGTAAAAATATAACTTTATTAGATGTCAAAAATGTTGGTCCGCCATCTTGGATCCGCCATTTTTAATGTAACTTTTTTAAATAGGAAAGTGGTCATGTGATACATCGGTTCAATGTAGAATGTGAAGACATAATCAATGTTAAGATCCGCACATTCATATCTCAAACCGTTCTGAAGATATTTGCATTTTTTTCAATTGAATCATTATCATTGAATGTAAAAAATAAATAAAGTACATTAAACTTCTTAAATTAAACATTATCAAACAATCAAATCATAAGGTATTAATTTAATTTACATCAATTTTACCAATAATGAAACAAAAAATAAATAAATAAATTAATGTATATATATATCAATTAATTTAACTATTTTTATTATTGTCATGTGTCGCTCATCTCTGTCTCACCAGACCGCTTTTGAAGTAGTATTGAGGGGTGTCGTACCGCGACATTTATACATTTCATATCATTTTGAGTTTATTTCTCGACTTGATGAGCGTCTGTAGACTAGTGTAATTGACCTATAAGCAGTCTCGATGAAATTGTCTTCGGTAAGAATCAATTTTTTCTAAAAATATACAAAAACAGTATATGTATAAATATAATTTAATAAAATATATACATCTACGATAATTTTAAAATAAATAGGACAGCAACTTTATGAACGCATAATTATAAATGAATAAGTTTTTATAAAAATGTTTTTTTTAATAAAAATATTCATCCGATTCGTTTGAAATTAATAACACATATATATAATAAATATATACAAATAATATAAACAAAAATGAACTCTACGACAATATTCAAACACATAGGCCATCAATTATATAATGCTAGGACTTAACACAGTATGGTTAAACTTTGCTATCATACTCCAAAATCTCACTACATCCATTTGTATTTTGTTTTGACTATCTTTAATAATTAATTAGTGTGCCAATTAATTTGTATTTATATTTTGTACTGGGCTTGAGGAGTTATATGTTTCGATTGAAATAAACCATATAAAAACGCATAAATAATCTTGCTCTAAGAACCGATAGATGTGAAAACCAGGCTAATGTTAATGATTTTAATTTACAAATTATGAAATTTGAATTTTTGATACTACAATTAATTTTAAAAACCCAAACAAAAATTGTTGTTAAATTATAGAGCGACGAAGTCGGGTGCCTCGGTCGTTTGTCTCTGCTGCTTGTTGTGGAATGGTACCTTTATGGATTGACCTAATGTTGGGAGTAGTCAATGAGCAACGATCATGGTCCAAAGAACACGTTTTGGAGTGCCATTAAAAATATTATATACGTGTTTGCCCTCTAATATTTTACGTCCGATATGGATTAAATTTTGTACTCTACACACTTTGGTTTCCAAGCCACTCGGACAAGTTTGTTATCCAACAATATCGAATGATCGGAAGTAAAATTTTATTGAACATAAGTATAGGAGATTATTCTGCATATATTTTTACACTACTTTATAGCTGGCCTGGTTCCCCCAAAATCGATCAAAACGTAAAATACCATAAAAGTTCCCTTAAAGAAACTTACAAAGTGAGTTTGTCCGCTACGAGCGAAGCGAAACAATCCATAATCCGAGGGAGCAAGATACTTGAGCGGAACGAAGTAATGCGTGAACCGTGGCAGGTGGCTGAGGAGAAAACAAATTCTACTAATACAATATATTTTGTACTCGCAGGCCTTCTTGAGTAGGCCAAGTTCCCAAATAGTTAGTTAAAACCCTATACATGTAAATTTAATTTTGGAAATTCGCTCAACTCACGTCAGGGGTTCAGCTGCGTGATCGAATTCTTTTATTTTTAAATCATTCATACACAATTTAGAGCAATACAGTTTTCATTTAGTGACAGTTTCCCAGATATTTAGGAATATAAACTAACTTTGTATTTTCTTGTAGTCTATTTCTATTTCCGTCTCTGTCTTACATTGTATATAGGACTCCACTACCTTCATCCCCCCTACTCTGATCCAAGTGCTTCTGTCCTAAGTAATCTTAATTTGCGTAAAATTATCAGAGTATACAAGCGAGCAGGGGGTGGTGCCCTCTAGTAAATTTTAATAAAATAAATAAAAAACAACAACAAATGATAAGTTTATTTGTGCAGTTTTAGGTTGTATATTGATCGAAAATCAGTAGCTCTTAGCTCAACGTTTTCCTAGTTTTAACAATATTTCTTTGCATTGGTAACAAAACAACGCAAATCTTCTTGCATTCCAATATCTTTGGGTGTTAAATTGAAATGTTCAGTGCTAATTTATATTGTTTCAGTTGGAAAAGTTGTAGTACAAATAAATTGTATTATGCAGGGTAAATAATAAGGTTTAGTGTTTATCACAAATGTATCTTATCAATTAATTTATAAGTACAAATAACGTAGATGAACATCTGATCAAATTGGTAATGTAATATACATAATATTTTTTTTAACAAAGAGAGAAATACAACCAATTTTGTGTTATTTTTTATGTTCGGAGGAAGATAGGTTGTTTGCTGTGGTTTTTCGAAGAAGCTGATGATATGGTATGGTAACATGCGCGAGCAGGTTAGTGAATAACTCATCTTCGTAGTGGGAGACTAACATTGCAATTTATACATTCATTACCATATTAACCATGTATGAAACAACATTAATAGGAGATTAGGTTAACCAATTTCAATTATTTAAAACAACAGTGTTTTTAGTTTAAGTTAATTCCGCTAGAACAAAGGCTATCGAAGCAAGCAGAGGTTTTTCTTTGTTCTAAAATAGTTGAGTAACATTTGTAAGCTGTACATTTATATATGAGTAGGTCTATGCAATATTATTTGTTATGACTGCCACATTCAAAAAACGCCAAAATCTCTATTCTTGTACTCAGTGTTGGAAATCTGGTGTGAATTGAAGATCTGTAAAAGTTGTACCTAAATAAGTTGTTTCCAATTTACTATGAATTTAATGTTTAGAATTATCATAAAAATATATATTACTCATTAATACATAGTAGACTAACATACGGTTTGTTGTGTTGGGGAAGTACTTACATTTCTAATCTTAAACCGTTTTTGAATATTCGAAAACGATGTATTAGCCCAATTTGTCATAAATCTATAAATCGTCCAATGCGACTTTTCAGATAATTATTTAAAAGTACTTCCCCTATCTATATCTCTGTATATACGAGGTCCTAAAGAAGTTTTACATACGGAGTGGAAATACAGCATTAGTTCAACTCCAGATGGAATAAAACTTATAGGAGTGGCGTGCAACATCCTGTACCAAAGCCCAAGAAGACTTTTATGCGAAATTTTATTCATTCGTCATCGCTAAACTTTTAATAATATACCTGCAGTATATATAAAAAATTTACAAATTCTAAAACCGTTTTGATGTATTTGAGACGATGGTTACAAGTTTTAGACGTTTTGAGACTATCGTGTACGAATATATGTGAGGGTGTGTTTTTGTGCTAGTGTGTTGTTTTGAATTTTCTTTGAAAGGATATATTAAATTAGTTTTTAGTATTTCTATTCTATACATATTTTTCGTACTAAATTTTGTCTACGTTTTAATGGACTCCACTTGTTGTGCTAAATTTTGTAATTATTATTATGTAAATTGTATATAAGTTTTCACAACACTTTTTGTCTAATTTATGAGTAATGAGTAATATTTATGTTTCTTTTTTAATGAGGATAGCTTCAAAACAGGCTTAGTATAACCATTGAATATACAACACTATAGTGTTGTATATTCAATGGTATAAGTTTTAGTACAATTTTCTGCCAATCCTAACGTAACACTTTCAC
>JAGFPH010000194.1:388548-406450 GCA_018207615.1 Philaenus spumarius | reverse complement strand
ACTTATTTCATGGATCCTAGCAGATATAATTTGTATAATAATTTCAATGGTATAACTAAATAAAGTACCTACATTCCCTGTGTACAATTGTGTCAGAAAGGTTTATAATGTTTGTTTTCTTTGTTTAGTTGTATAAGTTTATAATAGCGTTTAGGTTCTAGTTTGAATTATTTTCTGTAAATTATATTTTAGTTTTGTATGAAGTATTTAATGTTATTATAATCAATCATGTTACTTTCATGATTCTGATAGTGTAGAAGGAGAATAGCAAATAATATATATATATGTTTTATTCCTGGATTGATAAGTGGTAGTAAATATATTTCAAAATTGCAGATTTATTGGTCAAAGGGTCCTAGTAGGATTCTTCAGATACATTTTTTTTTTTTTTGCTTTTCGATCCGATTTAAAATGGTGGAGTAATACCGTTTAATCGTTTTTGGGTAGGGATTCGAGGAGTATATAAGTATATGTTTTTTCATCTTGATAAATAGTAGTAAATAGTCTTCAAAATTGCTGAATTTTTTATGAAAGGGTCCTTGTAGGATTACCCAGGTAATAATTTTTATATTTTTCGATTCGACTCAAAAGGGCGGCCTATTTGATTTAACCCAAAAGGCAAAGCTAGAGTGAGGAAATTGCACGATTTCTCCCACTCATAAGCCCTAAAACAATTTGTGAGTTATATCATTCGAAAGGCAATTTAATTTACAATAATCTTGTGCAAAGTTTTTTTTTATACTTCCTGGAACAAGGAACAAAATTTATAGGAAGCTCCCGATAAATGATTTTTTCATTATCCATGTAAGGTATTTGCGCACTTTCTCCCACTCTTAACCCCGAGTACAATTTGTTAATCATATAATTCGAAAGGCAATTAAATTTACTATAATAATTTAGGTAATTTACTATAATAAGGTATGTTAATATAGCCCCCGGAACAAGGAACCAAATTCATAGGAAACTCCCGAATGTTTTTTTTTTCACTATCCTTGTAAGTTAATTGTGCAATTTCTCCAACTCATAAGCCCGAGTACAATTTGTGAGCTATATCTTTCGAAAGGCAATTAAATTTACTATAATCCTATTCCAATGTATTTTATTTACATTTCCCGGAACAATTAAAATGCATAGGAAAATCCGATAAATGATTTTTCATTATCCATGTAATAGCTCAGTCGGTATAGGTTACAACTACCAGTAATTTGCAATACGGCTGAATTTTTTTATAAATACATTAAAGTATGTAGATTAACATAAAAAATGTTTACCAGTCTATCGATTTCCCAAAGTCGAAAAAAAAATCGATTATAATTTTTTTTTCGATTATCCTTAATATTTTGAGCTGGGAAGAAGATAGAGGAAAATAAAAAATACCACCGTGTAGGGGAGGTATTTTTTAACAAAAAAGGTCATATGTATTTATTTCGTCCGAGCAATGGTTTGTCTGGAAAAAATTCGATAATGCAGGTATGTATTTTCCAGCAGGGGAAATCACTAAAAGGGGACATCTTATTCATATATGAAGCTTTGGCTCATTCTAAATTGGCCGAATTTTAATATATCGAATTGAAACTTGACATAGAAGTTAAAATATATATTTTAAACATTTATGCTGAGTCTCAGCTTGTTATCTTGAAAATTACCCGATCTAGGAGTCGATTTCGACTATCGATTTTACTAGTACCGGACTCACGAACTAATTTCAATCTATTCCAGTTTCGTCAATTTTTGGAATATAAACATCAAATTTGTTTTACAAGTTGAGTACATCAGTATAAATATTCTTAGTAAGTATGAACGATTTTTTTAATGTTATTTTTAAAAACGAGGCGCTTGAAAATGGTCTTCTGTTTTACCTATCTCGTTTTAACTATAACACTTTTGGATTCAACGACTCCATTTTCGACATTTTTGAACATATCGATTTAAAAATTGGTACAGAAGTTAAAAACACAATTGTTTTTTGCTACACTTATTTTAAAAACTATATTTAAAAAATTGACTAGTCTGCAGCCGATTAACTCAAGCGTTTTGATGAAAAATCTAAAAAGGTCTAAAATTATACTTTTTTAAGTTACTTGTGCTTTGAAAAGTAAATAATAAAAAAGGTTTATACTCCTTGATCTTGTTTGAATCTTTATATTTAACTTGTAAAAAAACTTTCAGGTTGATATTTTGAAAATTTTCTAAACTGGAGCTGTTTAAAATGAATTGGTGGGTCCGGACTCCTAAAATCGAGAAACCCATTAATAAGTCAAGTGGCTCTAGATCGGGTAATTTTCAAGATAACAAGCTGAGACTCAGCATAAATGTTTAAAATATATATTTTAACTCCTATGTCAAGTTTCAATTCGATATATTAAAATTCGGCCAATTTAGAATGAGCCAACGCTTTATATATGAATAAGATGTACCCTTTTAGTGATTTCCCCTGCTGCAAAATAAATACCTGCATTATCGAATTTTTTTCAGACAAACCATTGCTCGGACGAAATAAATACATATGCCCTTTTTTGTTGAAAAATACCTCCCCTACACGGTGGTATTTTTTATTTTCCTCTATCTTCATCCCAGCTCGAAATATTAAGGATAATCGAAAAAAAATGATAATCGATTTTTTTTTCGAACTTGGGAAATCGATAGACTGGTAAACTTTTTTTATGTTAATCTACATACTTTAATGTACTTATAAAAAAAAATTCAGCCTTATTGCAAATTACTGGTACTTTTAGGTCTAAATTGACCTTTACCGACTGGTAATTGTGAAATTTCTACCATTCATAAGCCCGAGTACAATTTGTGAGTTATATCATTCAAAAGACAATTAAACTTACTATAATTCTGTGCAAAGGTAATTTTTTTACAGTTCCTGGAACAAGGAACAAAATGTACAGGAAGCTCCCATTATTATTTAAAAGGCCTACTAGGTAGGTACTTATTCACTGATAAGAAAATTCGGAAATATAGTAATGCGGTAGTGCTGCTTACGCATTTTGTTTTTAAAACAATAAATAAAATTATAAAAGAGTTTTATTTAAATTTACGTTTTTAGTGAAATTATAAAATGTGGCTAAACACGCATGACGAAACTTGGATTTACATAATTTAAGAACCTAAAAATAATAGATTGATTTCCAAATTTCTTAAGAAACCTCAAAACACCCTAAACCTACATTTGCGTTCATGATTTTATATAAAGAACTGAACGAAACCTTTACTTTACATTCGCAATAAAGTAATGACAGTGTTTTAGTCAGGAGTCACAGATTGGAAGAGTGGAGGGAAGGAGAAGGTGACTACAAATTGCAAGTGCTATTAGAAGCTTGCCGATCTTAAAACGTGTTAAATGAAATCCAATAAGTTAAAAGCTTTATAAGAAATAAAATTAGCAAGTTCTTTTCAATACAAAAACAATTATTATTCTAGTTAAAGCAATTACACATGAAAGTTGGGAGAACTCTATTATGTTATGTAGGTACAGGCTGGAGCAAAAATAAAAATGTGATGCGTATCATATTTTCTTATTGAAAGATTTGCCAGACAATTTATGCATCAAGATTGTTCATACCATGGCAAAGTTAAACGGTTGGATTTAAAAGACGCCCAAGAATATAAAAACATTAAAATAATCCTTCTTTCAGAAAATTATATATATATGAGTTTCAACTTCAATCGCTACCGTTGTAAAGCATTGCAAACTAAAATATCTTTTCATACATTTTTCAATGATAGGATTTTTTAAGTAATAGAGATACTAAAATTAAACTTTCTAAAGAGCCTATAATAACTTAATGTCTATTATTTTTTCCAAAAGTCAACCATTTACAAATTTTAAAAAGATGCAATATAGGCCTACTAAATTGTTTCGCTTGTGGTAGATATAGGCACTATAGGCAAGCACAAAATTGAATTTACAATATAGTTAGAATTTCTTGGAATATATTATTATTTTTGGTTTAGGTGATTTACGTTTTCTTATGACAAGTATATCCGGAAATATAACCTTTTTTAGAAGCAAACATTGGCATTACCCCATAATTATATTATTCTTGAAATCCATTTTAAATGCTTATTTTCAAGAAGTATATAATCAAGAAACTCAAGTTCTATTCCCAAATCACCTCCATTAAGATTACGGACACAATTTCACGTTTGGCACACAGTGGCACGAATGGCCTAAAACCCCGGAAATGGTCGAAAAGTCAAACTTTCGAAAAGTCAAGCCATCGAGCTCTCAACATTTATGAAGTAAATGCCGGCAAATTTTAGAGTCATCAAATGTTAATCCCATGTATGAAATGTATTTGAATCGGCAACTAAAGTCTTGAATTTGAGTGAAATCATACCTTCCCATTTGAATTGTTTCTACAAGACTCACATGTTTGATAACGTTATTGTCCTTTTTAGCTACTATTGAGGTCTATTTGAACTGAGAAAAATATGATTCAATATGTATTAGTTTGTACCCTTGATGTTTTGTAACGTTCTGGATATTTGCGTAGGCCTACATTAATAAGCGTTAGAAAAAAGTATCAAAAAACTAACTTCATAAGAGTTCACTATAGGTATTTAGTAAGATGAATACGAAAGAGCTAGATCCGACTTCGCCCGATTTTCCGCGATTCTGTTGGATTTTTAAATTGGGTTTTCGTACTCGTCTCCAAAGATTAAGCACGTCTCCGGTTCAAACCCGGGTGAAGGCATTGATGTTTAACTATAGGTAAAAAATAAATTATTTTGGCCGATTAATGCGTAGATACTTTTCGCCTATAGAAACCACAATAAAATAATAAACTACCAATTAGTGAGATTTTAATAATAGGCAACTTGGTGAATTAAATATTTATTTTTTTGAGGATTACTCAGAGGTACTAACTTCCGAAACTTTAGAGCTCATGTGATGAAAGATCTTGTTTGTTTTTATACATCTACCAAATACTACTTGTTCTTTTCTTAACAAAAACTAACAAAGCTTCCTTTCCAGTAAATATTTCAATTTTTCTGTTTGATTTCATTGCACAGAGGGAAACGCTTACGTCGTCATTAGCACCGCTTTTACCCCTGCCCTAGATTACAACAATAAAGCTTTGATCCATTCCACCTTATTTCAATTTTAATAGAAGCAAACGATAGTTAACTGGAAGTTAAAACATCTATTGATTACTAGGGGCTCCACTTCGCTCCGTGGCAACTCATAGTGAAGCCAATGCAAAAAGATTATTGAACACTCCGATATTTTCACAGAAATGACGATTGATTAGGATAGAAGCGCTTGGATCTAAGTAGGGTGATAAGAGTAGCGATGTAAGAAAGAGATCTAAAAATAGACTCGCACCATCCAGAATAATTCGAATTATGGCATGCGTAATTTCACCATTAACGCATTTTCTACCAACTTTTGATGCACATATACAAAATAATTTATATTTGGTCTTAAGGCTATTAAAGGATCACTAAATACAAATATAACAAGATTTATTAGAAATTTTTTAATTTTCTATAAACAAAATTCTGTATTATAAATATGACAGTGGTTAATGATGATATCTTATACTAAAAACTATTTGTTGTAAAAATATGACTGTGGTCAATAGTTAAAGTTTGTGTAACATTTAAAATACTAAATTACATATAAATAATACTTACGTATTCTTTACATTGTCAATTAAAACTGGTTATTTCAAATGATATGCTCAAAAACACTTTTACAAAGTGTAACGTTGCACTTTTTGCAATATTTCAATGGTTTTGATGAACAGTTTTAACCTTGACATCTTTTCTGGTTTTTCCTCGTACATACAAAATGTATTTTGTCATATATCACATCAAGAAAAGGTTCTGTCATTTAACTTCTTGGTACAGGATTGTCTGATTATGGCTGATTTGATGTAAGCTACAGTTACATCCGTTCGAAAGTCCAAAAATGTTAATGGTTTTTCTTGTACAATTTTGTGAATTACCCATGAATTGACAATGCACATGTCCAAGAGTCAAATAAAAATCGGCCAGTACCATTTTCCCCATTTATGTTTATAACATATTTTGAGACTAGCCAATCATGTACATCAACATCTCCCATTGAGATCCTGTATTTTTTTATAAGTATAGGAATTGCTAAAGTGCATTTATTCTTTTGATCTTTATTGCATCGTTGTGTTACGCCTATCAGTTCAATATGATCAAAGTTTTTTGCAACAACAACAGCACTGACATCATTTCAACTGGTGTTTTTCTTCTAAATCAGCTTCCAATTGTGCTGCACATATCTTAACATAGTTACCATTATCAGAAAAATCATAGTTGAGAACAGATTTTGACAACTTTCGTTCTTTAGATATTTTTTATGTGATATGATTTTTGTTTTTTTTTATTCCTATGTTTCATGTTTTGTTTTGACATAGATGTAGAAAGCTTTACAAAAGTACTACACATAGTATTGTCATGACTATAATTACTTATTTCACACGAATCAGTTTCTATGAATATGTTTTGACTCTCTAAATTTTCTTTTACAATCTGTAACTATAATTTACTTCCCTCTGCAGATTATCCTCAATATTATCATCATTTATATTTTCCTGATCAGTTACATAGTCAACATTTTCTGGGGGCAGCACAACAACATCGGCAAATGAAAAATGTTCCAAACCATTATCTAATTCTTAAATACACTACATATTTCGTCTAAAGTTAAATGTTGAGTAAAATATATATTTCAAACAACTTACTCACTCAAGAAACACAAAACTTTATACCACAAACAAAAGATAACACAATACTCTACTAAACATAACACCGAAGCATGGCATCAAATCTCAAACTATGCTGTAGGTAGACTAAACTAAAGCAAATCGTGACTCACTCCTCTGTCATTGCAGTTTACCACTGTCATATTTATGGGACACTCACTTATAAAGTATAACTGTGATTGTATTTTTTTAAATTTTTAAGTAAAACTTGTTTTGTCTAGTTACTAGTGTTCTTTCCTTTTACTACAAATGAATAAAAAAGTATGTAAACATCAATAACTATTTTTAATTTGTATCCTCTTGAAGTCATGTACGACTAGTCAATTTCAGCATGTTTTATAAATATATACAACTAAATTTTTTTTTTTGTTTCGCATGTACAACAATTTGATAAGTTAGAAGTTTAACTAGCTGGGAAATTTTTAAAAAGTTATAAAATTAATATAGTTATTTTTACAAATTTATAAATGTGATATCCTATAAATATGACAGTGGTAGAAAATGGGTTAATAATTAGATAATAAAAATTTCAAACAAATGTTGGTATTGCCAAATAAAGTAAACAATATAGTATGTAACACCAGATGTTTGTCTTAGACTATAGAACAGTAACCTTTTTTCGTTAATTTTTGTTGGTGTTAATTGTTGCCGTTAATACATAATATAAAAAAAACTGATTCTAGATTTGCCAAGTTCGTTGCTATGGTAATTAATGTACATAACTAGTATAAACATAACCTAAAATTATTTGACGTTTTTATTCAAATCAGTTGTTTTATTTATAATAATGTACGAACATGTAATGAATTGAATTATAATACGGCATTTGTCAGTTAATCTATCCTAAAACAGCTGTTTTTTGTAAATAATAATAAACTGATTCCAATTTTGCTAAGTTGGTTGCTATTTTAATGAATGTAAACGCTCTCAATAATCATGTATCATGTAGCTCTTGATCCGAATCAGCTGTTTTATCTGTTGTAGGACTGGACATGAGCCCCCGAATGCTCACTATTTTTACGCTTTAAAATATAAAATCCTTTCTTAGTGTGCATCTTTGACTCCATAAGAATATACCTTTTGTTTTTGCTCTACGTTAATTATATGTCTGTCAGTCAAAACAGCTTATATATGGTACAGATTCCAAATAGCTTAAATTTATTGACAGCTGTTATAAAACTACAACGCAAATTAATTTAAAAATACTTTCAACAACCAGCCGCGAGACGCTTGATACATGTCGGATTCTACTTACAAATGAATTAACAGGAAAATAACTTTAAAGTATTAAGAAGGCTTTGTATTTTGTACTTGTGACCAAAAATATGGAACTTATAGTTTGAAAACCCCCAAAAATTAAAAAAGAACAAATATTTACTTATTTAAACCTTTTATTAAAACAAGTTGCTGTCGATTTCTTTCAATAATGAGGTATAAGACAGACAATAATGAACTCATATACTTTAAGAACAGTTTAAGAGGTTTCATAATTTTTTAAGTTAAACAAACAGCTATCGAAACACGTTAGTAGGAGGTGTATGTTTTTCACTTTTTAACGCGAGGTGAAGAAATTTAACTATACATTAAAATTTAAACCTTCTGAAGTCTCTTGAAGCTATTTTGCAACGAGCTCTAATACAGACTAAAAATATAGCAATGTTGAATGCATCGACTTCCAACTTGTAGTATTACATTTATTATAATGTTTTCATGCGTCAGAATATATTTCACTACCCCAATTCAAGTGCCTCTATCCTAATCAATCGCCGTTTCTGTATACAATAATCTGTTTGTATTTGTTTCTCCACGGGAGTTTGTTACCAAAGTGTGCAGAAGGTTAAACATCCCAGTGATCTAATAAATAACATGTTAAATAATTATCTTGTATTATTGAAAACAAAACATTGTTTCTGAATAATCGAAGTGACTGCCATTTTCAAACGACCTAATATATTTCTACAGTATTTTAATAATTATGTCAAATTGCTTTTTTTAAGTTAAATTGTTTACCGATGATCAAATTATAGCAATATTATAAACGAAATAAAATGTTTGTGTGTACAATTTTCGAGGGAATATCAAAAACTACTGAAAATTTTTTTTAAATCATTCAGTGGTGGATGATTTCGACTTTTAAGTAATACAGGCTCATTCACTTTTTATAAAGTTTAATTTTAGTATCTCTATTATATTAAAAAATAATCCTAGCATTCACGCAAATACTGGAGTCAGGATCTAGGTCACCTCTACACCAATTCAAGTGCCTCTGTCCTGAGCAATCGTCATTTCCGTCAAAATGTCAGAGTATGCAATAATCTTTTTGTATTTGCATTGACTCGGGGGTCGGAGCAGGGGCGGAGCTCACAAATGATTAAATTAAAAAAACTATGAAGTACACCTCAAGAAAGATTCGACAATAACTTGCGTTTCTAAAAAATCTTTAAGTGTTGCCATTTTGAAACTACCAAATATAATTCTACAGTTTCTTAAATTGCTTTTTTGAGTTAAAATGCTTATCGATGATCAAATTATATCAATATTATAAGCAATAAAATAAACATTTCCCGTGCACATTTCCGAGGTAGTATCAGGACTATTGAATAAATTTTAAAATCGTTCAGTGGTGGATAATTTAAACTTTTCTAAATAACATAGGCTCACTAATGTTTAATAAAGTTGAATTTTTGTATCACTCTGATATATAAAAAAATCCTGTCATTCACACAAAATCTCTGGATTTGTATATAGTTTATATGGCAACGAATAATCAATATTAATTTATACACAGCTGACTGGTTTCACCATTTTAACAAAGTAATAACACAATCGAAGATTTTAAAAAATAATTACAGCCATTGTAGTCCTAGTTATTAGATTTAAAACATAACCTAAGGTAAAATTAAATACAATTTTCATCCTATAATATTAAATGTTCATTAATAAATTACTAAATATAAACAGTTTGCATTGACTTTATTTGTGTCATGAGGGTTTGCAATACCAGGACGTAACAGTCTGATACAATCCTCTTCAATTTAACTTATATTTCATCAAATTTTTAGATATATTTTTGTAATTTGCCGAAAATCGTTAATGAGCATCTAAATTATAATTCGAAGATGACAAAAATCGCAAATTATCAATATTTATTAAAGATGTTTCCTTATAAACAAGATGAAGAACATGATTTTCAATCGAAACACTGAAAACTGTAAATCGTCGGTATGAAGTTAATCATCTACTAATTGTACATTGGGGCTTTCTGCAAATTTAAATGGCGTGTGTTCATGACGAAAATCAAAAATAATACCGCCATTAGTAAAAACTTAAGGCTGACCTATGACATCGCATTGGCAAGGCGCTCAAGCGCTTATAGAATACAGCTTATATACTCGCTTTAGCTCCTTGCCAATCAATATCGTAGGCCAGCCTTATCAAGTTTGACGCCGATCACTGAATACGATATATTTACTCAAATGGTATTACACACCCATGACCTAAAAAATGTATTAGTTTAGTTCAATAAAGAACCTTAAGAATGTAGGGTGGATAAACAATTTTAAAAAAGTCATTAGTTTAATTTATGTAGGTTAACCTGATACAGAGCTACTTAATATAATAACTAAACATTTTTTGGCATTTTTCCAAAAATATAATTATACAGGGTGTCTCGGTTGGTTATAGCCTAGTTAAGTTATTTGTAATAATTGGATTGTTCAACCCGTCATCCTATACCAACACAGTAAACTCAGCAATATTGCATGTACATTTGCTGTTATTATCTTTAACTTAGCTGTTATCCTTCATACGATTGTTTTGACAGTTACACCATCCGATAAGGAATCAAAAGGGCTACAAAAAAGGTGTCTTAACATTTTTTGTTAAATGTACTGTTTTTGAGTAAATTTAGGTTTCAAATTTCCAAACAGCCACCATTTTGAAACGGATCATTGGAGAATTCGATTATTTTTCTTGTTAGATTAAACTTCATGCTAAGTTTGAACTTAATCAGTCAAACCGTTCTCTATACAGGGTGAGTTTTATGTCCTGGCACACCTGGATATAATTTAAACGGCCTGAGATATCAATGTGAGACCTTGACCATACCTACTATAACATTTATTTCTTTTACTTTTTTAGGTGGTTAAATATTTCGCCCATCTATTCTAAAGGGGGTCAACTTTACCGCCCTTTAAGAACACGGGAAATTCCAAAACATTGATATCTCAGGCCGTTTAAATTATATCCAGGTGTGCCAGGACATAAAACTCATCCTGTATATGAATTCTTAAAAAAAACAAAATGGCGGATATCTAAAAAACGAAGCATTTTTGAACCTATGTTTATAGGAACTTTTTTCTTTAATTTCACTAGTAGAACACGTCCTGGAAGTTTCTCCGTAGACACCCTGTTTATGACCTGATAACCCTATAATCATTGTTTAACCATCATGTCCAGGTTCGTATTTAGTGTGTAATAGTGTCATTATATAATATATAAGTAAATCATTCCACCTAAACACTTTAACACTTTAAATTATAAATCAAAATTTGCGTGCGTATCTCGCAGGTGCCTCCTCTAGTATTTTGTTGTAAAAAAAACAAAGATAGATATGATTCCAAAACGAACAAGATAAGACACTGGTATCAACTTGCATTTACTTCTAAAGTGCTCCACCCCTGTTCGCTTCACTCAACAACAAGTAAAGCGACTCGTGGCGAAAGAAATGCAAACGAATTGGTGTTGGGCGTAGAGTGACTCCGATCCTGACGCAAGCACATTAGAGTCAGAGTTTTTGCTTAAATGACAGGAATTACTTATATAACAGAGATATATTTAGCAGGTAACGTTAGATTGGGGTTTGAGAATAGCCTACAAAACTATCGTACTACTGTATTATAGTGTGTCTTAAATATAATCTTTAATGTAAGTGGCTTTGTCCTGACTGACTGACATAGAATTATCAAATATAATTTTGTAACTGTAGAGCAAAAATTACTCAAGGTAATATACGAAAATTTGAAGATTCTGTTATAAACGCACACGAAGCATAACACATTTTAAAGCATAAAAATATTGAAAATTCAGGAGTATACTCCCGGCCCTATAACAGATAGAACAGGTGATTCGGATCATTTGTTTACATTCATTACCATATTAACCAACTCGGGAAATTTAGAATCAGTTTATTATTTTTCACAACTAACAGCTCTTTTAAGTTAGGTTAACAAAATAGAAGCAAACAAAGCAAAAATCTAGGAAAAATGCTTATTGTGTTTTAATTCAAACATCTGTTATTACATATTATACAAATATGAATCAAAAGCTTAACACAAATTTATATTAGGTCTATACTGAACAAACACACATTTCTTGAAAGCATTAACATTTATTACAATAGATAATATTACTTGGCAAATTTAGAATCGGTTATTTTATTAACAAACATTGATTAGGTTTATATCGCTCTGTTATATATAAAAAATGCCTGTCATTCAAACAAAAAACCTGGCCCTACTGCGTATGCATCAGGATCTAGGATACAGAACCCCCACAACCCTAACCCAATCCAAGTGCCTGTGGCATCGTCATTTCAGTGAAAATGTCAGATTTTTCATTACTGTAATCTGTTTCCATTTGCTTCGGTGCTAGAGTTGGTGAGCGAAGTGAGCAGGGGTGAACCAGCAAGTAAATACAATACGACAGAAATAATTTATAGCTCTATATTACCTTGGCAACTAAATTATAAGTGCTTACACTATCCTACAGGCGATAAATACACTCAACAAAACTATTTACATCAACTTTGGCCTCGACATAGTCTGGACAAATGAAGTGTTCAACGATCGTACCCCGAAGTTATTGCAATCTCAAGTCTTGAGAACGTTTTGCAATCAAAATTAAAGAGTTGCAATCGGTCCTCGGTTATTTGTACAAGGATGAGTTTATTTATACTTGGGCTTGTGGAGTAGGATTTCAATAAACTATCTCGGGAATTAAAGAAATGTCGTTTCCTTCTCAGCCAGACATTATCATTATGTAACTTAGTTACTAAACCTTATTCAGCGTTCGTAGATTTATTGCACTAAATATTATTTATATCAAATCATTTTCTTAATTTGTATGCAAATGTTATACGTACCGATCAAACTTAAAATAACTTCACAAATCTTAATGAAATCTCCAAGGCATAACTTATAAAAAATTTTAAATATGTAATTCAGAGAATATTTCACTCAAAATATTGAACTGACATTTATTTTTATAACCTCTAATTTCCAGGATGTATTGACAAAATTTTCGGGAAAGGAAACTAATTTTATAGGTAGTTTACTATTTGAAAATATTTACGTATGGGAACGGTTTGTATTTCCATAACATACAAATCCCTTTTGGTAATGATTTGAAATAAAACATAAACAACTTAAATTATAGAACCACTCGTTTGTATGGCAGTCAACCACAGTAGCCACAGTCGATTTTCTTCGAAATAAATATCAGTATAAAACAATCTATTTGCATTTGCTTCCCCGCTAGTCGCCACAGGGGTTGGCGAGCGAAGCTAGCAGTGGTGGAGCCCTCTAGTGTTCAATATTTTAATTGGTAGAGTATAACATAATGCGTTCAGGGAAAAATAAACCTGATTTGTCACAAGCTTTGGTTAATTAAATTTTATCCTTTTTTGTTAATTTGTGTATTCATTTGTGATAACATTACACCATCAACAGTAGAACTAATAAACCAAGTATTTATTTAAAAAATCAAAGAGTTGGTTTCCAATTAGAAAGAACAAGCTTGTCTGTCAATTAGAATTACAAGTAGCTATTAGTCTGCTTTGTGTCTTGTGCCTCAGAATGGCAAACCAATAAATAGCAATGAAGCCACAATAGCTGCTTTATATATGCTTTGACGCGTCACGCCTTGCTTCAGTTTTAATAGAACCAAAGGTAGCCCGTAATGGAAGGCATTTAAAGTTTCAAGCTGGACGCTCAATTCACTTTGGTAGGTTTGAAATCAACTATCAACTGTTATAAAAGCAAGTCTTCGTCCGTACCGTGAGTAACAATATAATATAACAACTGAGTTCACCCTTCACCTGTAATACTTAAACAAAACCTAGCAAAGATTATACTTTAATGCTATGTTTACAACTTCAATATAATAACATAATGTCTTGAAAAATTAGATGTTTTTAAATATAAGTTAGAGAACCAATGTAGGCTATTACACGATACAAGATTTGCTTTGAGGTTATAAAATGAATATAAATACAACCTTTTATCGTCAATGTATTCATTTATACAAATTTAAATAAGAGATACAAATTCGTTTCGATTCGGAAACAATCGTACATCTTCGAATAACATGTGAAAATAGTCGATTATCAGTTTTTTCATTATAATAGTAATAACTTCTAAAACATTTGATTTATCAATATAAAATAAAAAGCAATTAAAAGATAATATTTTTTATTTTATTTAGATATATAATAATGTAATAAATAAATAACAAAATTTAAAAATAGGCCTACAGTTTTATAAGCCTTATAAATGTTGGCCTACACATGTACCAAGTTAAAAATCCCATCAGCATAGTTAGGTTGCCATACATAAAGTTTGTTTTTTTAAATAGTATTTTTTTATTATTATTTATTTCTGATGTGTATCTAATGTTTCACGGTGCTTACTAGTCAACTCCTATAATAGTGAATGTACGTTCGTGAGTAACAAAATAGCATAGCGTATGCACATGGTAGTGTAATATCTTATCTTCTAAAGCGAGAGATAATTGTCTGTCTGCTAAATGGATCTGGAATCTCCGTCTAAGGATTTTTGATTTTTTGATTTTATATGGGGCTTTTGGCCACGAGAAATCGATTGGAAATGGTCACCAGTCTGGGAAAATTCGTTTTCTACGTCTTTTTATTAAATTAAAAAGTAAAATTTGTCTATTTTAAGCACAACAAAGCACAGCTTATGCAAATGTTTTCAATGCCATTACAATAATCATCTGTTTTCTTTTAAACTGTATTTTATTAGAGGTAAGCCTAATGTTGTATCTATTTATAGTTACCATGGCAACGAATACTTCTGCTAAATAAACATACCCTTTATTTAGTTGTTTAATGTTATAGGCCTAACCTAAACGATGTTCACGGAAATTTGCAATAATAGTTATTGACGTGAGCAAACTAGGCCCTAGGCCTAAATTGATATTGAAATATTAAACTTTAATTTAGGCCTGACTTATTTCTGAGGCATAGCGTTGAGATTATGGTTAATCCTTTAAACTGTATTTTTATTACAGGTAAGCCTAATGTTGTATATACACTTTATTTAGTTGTTTAATGTTATAGGCCTAACCTCAAAACTCAATAATCCAATATTTATTATTGAAATCATAGCCCTGCTTATAATCGAGGTTTAGCTCGGTCTCCTGGTACTAAGTATAATTTTAAAGTCACATGTTAAGTTATTGAGCAGATGTCAACAATAAAGCCCCCTTCAGACTTAAATATAAGAGCAGATTCCGATCATATTCTGTAGTATTTTTTTTAACAATACCTAGCTTAGATTATACTTTGGGGGTATGTTTACAACTTCATTCAGAAAATACTTCTTATAATGTCTGGATGTTGGTGGTTTTTGTATATGAGTTAAGTTTTAAAATTAATGAAGGCTATAAGATGTTATTTGATCAGCTTTGAGTTGAAAATATATGTATTTTTACATTCCTTTTTGTTTACTTCATTCTTGACAGAAAAAATAACTACTTAGGCTACAACATAAAACCATATTTTAAACTGCATTAAGTACCTTCTGAAAAACGAAGTAACCAAAAGAAAATTGTTAACTATATACATTTTCAACAATTTAACCTTAAAACAAGTCACAACCCTAGATTATCTCTATAACATACTAATCTTAAAATGTTGAAATTATATTTTTTCTCATGTGTATGAAATTAATATACACGTGATTTTTCACGGGATCTTAATAGTTGTAACAGTATAAAATCAAATGTAAATTTTTAATATTTAATAATTTAAAAATATTCTTTTTTTGGTGTAGTCCTACATTATTTCAAATATTAAAATACTTTACTAGTATTTGTTCAAATATTTATAGTTTTATATTGCCTTAAAAGTGCAATATAATAAGAGTTTTGAAATTAATTTGAAAAGGAATATTTAAGAAACTACGATAGGTTGAAATAATGATTAGGTTTAGCAATACGAGCGAAGCTAACAAGAACGTAATCTAATGGGCGTGTGAAGCCAACAGATAGTTTAAATAACCTTTATTAAATTTACAAATACATGAAGATTTTCAATCAATAAAAATCTTTTAAGAATCTTTAGAAGCAGGTAGAAACAAGAAAGGAAAGATAATTAAATGACTAAAGCTCTAATGATGAAATTTATTTTCAAAAGTATCAAACTAGTGTAAAATAAAACTTTAAAAACTACTTAGGTCTTTTACATTAACTACCTTCGTAAGTGAAGTGTGCGGGATCAAAGCTTAAATAAAGAAGCTATTATGTTCTATTTTACGGAACGAAGTGACAAAGGACACAAAGCAGTCTTATTGTTCCTATTGTGGTTCTATGGGTTCCACTTTGCTTAACTTAATCAAACATTGAGGTGTTTAAGGCTTTGACTTTGACGTCAATCAAAATGTTTCGTTAAAAGTAGTTTCTCGAACTTGAAATACTTTTTAGCGAATTTCCATAAGAAAGATGAGCTATTGCAGTGAATCTTATGCTGAGACCTAAGGTCGGGCGTGGTCAATGAGCACCGATCATGGTCCCCAGAACATATTTTGGGGTATCATTAAAAATGTTATATGTATATACATACATAATATATATGGATTTATGTGTTGGCTCCACTGAACTGCTGAATGATCGAATTATTTATTATTTAATTATTTAACTATTAATCTTAACTCCAATTTAGGAATGAAAAATCAACGATACAACATTTCAGTATAACTTTCTTTTATTCGGCTAAAATTATAAGAAAAAATAAATCAAATTTAAACCAGTTTAAACTTTTTAACCTTATCATTTATACTGTACCTCGTATTTTATTTCTCAAAACCATCTTTAATAACTCTTATATCACATCCAATCAAATGATTGTTTAGATTTATTATTTAAATATTATATTATATATTATAAACTATTGTAATTCTACACCATTCTGTAATATTATCCTCCCTCTCTCTCTCCCCCCCCCTCCTCTCTCTCTCTCTCTCTCTCTCTCTCTCTCCTATTCACTTTGGTATATCACTTTCGCTTGTTCTAGTTACGATAACCTCATTGGTTATTTAGACACTATGTCAATGCGGTAATTATTTACTATTACTTTGCCAGAAGCAAACCTTCCCCTATTGAATTATGTTATTTATTTATATATAACAATGAATTAACATAATTCAAAGTCCGGAAAATAAATATAACTGATTAACTTATTTTAAAAGTCGTTATCTGATGTACAACTAATGTCGCTTATGTATTCGTTGAACCGATGAAAATAAAAAAACCTGAAGTTCTAAAATACAGTCTCTAGTCACAGTATGTTTCCACTTTGTAAACATATATATAAGTTCGTAACATCAATTAATTTGTTTGCAACAAGCAGGTTCATTAAAAGTGCAGGTCAGAGGTGGACGGTTGTAATCAATTATTATGGAAAACATACTATGATTAAAGACTATAAGTTAGAACTTCAGGTGATTTCTTTTTTAATGCTTTCATTTCTGCTATATCTTGTTGTTCCGTCTCTTCAAACATATTTATTTGTCGATTGCAGTCCATTTCTGATAACCTATCTCATATGGGAAGATTACTTCTAACTGTGCCAGTCGTAATGAAATAATGATTTGGAATCGTACTAAGCCTAACAAAGTCTGCACATGTGATAAATAAAAAAATAAAATTGTTTGATGACCTTACCTTTAGTAAAGAAATTCAGTATCGCCTGAGTTAGCTATTTACAGGCAGACAAAATAAATACAATATTTTACAATGAACAGTTTGTTTATTAAAATTTAAATTATATAACATATATATTATAAAAAAGATTACATGCCCTTAGCAGAAAAATGTATATGTCCTTAAGTAGAAAAATTTATATGCTCTTAGTA
>JAGFPH010000194.1:368357-388538 GCA_018207615.1 Philaenus spumarius | reverse complement strand
TGAATCTTTTATTTAAGGGCATATAAATTTTTGAATATCAGTTTACAGTTAAAGTAAATAAACAAAGTGTTCGTTATATGAATTGTATTTATTGTATTTCCTGTAAATAGCTAACTCAGGTGTTCAATATCAACTTTAAATAAGGTAAGGTTACAGATCTTTTGCTGTACTTGGTAAACCTTTATTTCTTATAGGATTGTATGTACCATCTTAGTCTTAGCCCAGCACGCATTCCAAATTGTTGTCATAATTTCTTTAAAGGTGGTACAAATTAATAGTTATTGTTTTTAGGGGTTGTTATCACATTTTCACCCGTAGCAGCAAGTAAGAAAATGTAAAACTCATTTAATTTTCATATGTGTTTTGTACGAAATAAATGTACAAAATTTCATCTTTAAGGAAAGTAAACAAACAACATTTATTGTTTAGGGGATGTTTCAACCCTTAAAGGCCAAATATTTTAAAATCCTATAATAATGCTCCTCTAGCGCCTATGAGCAATATGTGTACCTAATTTCACGTTTCTTGGCGGTATTAAATTAATATTTATAGTAATCGGGGTTGTTGCTAAATGTTCACCTCTTAGCAGAACATAATAAAATGTAAAACTGGTTGTTTCAACCCTTAAAGTCCAAATATTTAAAAATCCTATCTTAGTGCGCTCCTAGAGCCTATGACAAATATGTGTACCAAATTTCACGTTTCCAGGCCTTAGGGTTTTTGAGATATGTAACAAACAATATTTATTGTTTTAGTGGTTGTTTCAACTCTTACAGGCCAAATATTTTAAAACCTTACTTAGTAGGCCTCTAGCCCCTATGAAAAATATGTGTACTAAATTTCACGTTCCTAGGAGATAAGGCTTTTGAGATATGCAAAAAAAATAGTTATTATTTTAGGGGATGTTTCAACCCTTACAGGCCAAATATTTTAAAATCCTATTTTAGTGCGCCTCTAGTGCCTATGACCTATATGTGTACCAAATTTCAAATTCCTAGGTGGTATGGTTTTTGAGATACTGTGATCAGTCAGTCAGTCAGTGAGTGAGTGAGTGGTTTATGAGTTTGTATATATAGATTGTAGAATTTAAGTAAGTGGTTAAATTGAAGACATTATTAAGTATTTTATTCAGCTAATTGTACCTACAGAGTTTTGTAGTTTCACATTTGGTTTGACATAACTATATTGTTTATTAAATAACCTCACTCCTGCACTGAGTACATATTCCTATTCTAAAGAGTAGAAACGAAGGTCAATCTCGAACCTTAGGCTTAGGCGCAAACAAATTCTACTAATATATTTCGTACACATAGGCAGCTATTCAGCACCGTCGTGAGTAGACCTATTCCCCAAATTGTTGGTTGAAACCATAAAACATATGCCTATAAACTTATGGGCAATTTGCTCAACTCACGTCAGCGGTTCATCTGCGAGGTCGAATTATTTGAATATATATATATATATATATATATATATATATATATAAGGCTTTTAATGGCTGTAAAAGTTAAATTGTTCTTTTTTTAAGGCAATCTTGACATTAACAAATAGGCTATGTAGACAAGTATTAATTTATGACAGGAAGAATTGCTTTATATATAAATGCATGGTTAAAATAAATTCAGACAAAATATACATTGATAGGAAAGTCAGATTTAAATACTTAAATTAATTTAGAGAAGTATGAGTTTATCTTTACTTGGTTAAGAAGTTAGAGATAAATATGAATACGAACAAAGACGTTTAGCCATATGGCCGTATTGGATTTAACTTTAAACTTTTAGTAGCACTTTACTTAAACAACATGACCGAAATTATAAATATTTATTTTGCCGATTTGATTTTTCAAGCGACTACCCAGTGGTTACTCATCACTGTCGTCATTTATTTAGATTTCAAAATTATTAAAACTCATGTTTTCAAACATTAAGGGTAGTGACTGATTGGCAATTTTCTTTGGAGATCTCTCTGTGTATTCTAATGTCTACGTCTCTGGTGATGAGAACGTTGCATGCGCGATTGTTATTCTATGCAAGATTAGTTGTCAGCTGATCTGCAGTTGTCTAAACGAGAAGGTAGATAGAGTTAGTGTGCGGTTCTGAATGTTTGTTATATTGTACAGTGCGCTTTCTTTAAATAAAGGCACATAACAAGGAAGACTATAGGCTAAGTTAGAACTTCAGGCTATTTTTTTATGCCATCGTTTCTGCTATATCTTGTTGTTCCAGCTCTTCAAACATGTTTATTTGGCGACTGCAGTTAATTACCGAAAACATATCTTAATATGGGAAGGTTTACTCCTGACAAAGTAATAGTAAACAATTACCGACCACGCCCACTCGTGTAGAGGGGTATACAAATATGTAGCTTAGTCCAAGGTTAAACTAGTTGTAAGTTTTTAGTTGTAGCTCATGTATCACTGTGGATGATGACTTTGTCGTTGAAACGAGTTTGATCATTAAACGCATGTGTGTAAGAATTAGTATTGTTATTATTCTTAAATAACTCGTTGTCACTCGTCAAACTCAAAGTTTATTAAAATAAAGATAAGTATATGTGTATGAGTATCTTCAAAATTAATTGTTTGACATTACAATTTTTTACTCCACTTTAGTTCACTAACACTGAGACGCCTCTTGTTAATTGTAAATTATAACAGCAACTTTTTCCTAGCCAATTTTTACTTCTTTTAAATATCTTTATCTATTTATTGACATGTTGAAAAAATGTATAATTTTGATGAATTTATTTTCATCTCGTTGACAATTTACCCCCATCGTTGGTTTTCGAACTAACCTAAAACTTGTTTTATGCCAAACATTAAGATATACCCTATCTGACAACACACATGCCAATATTTCCAAGTGCATATTCTAAGCCTGTAGAAGTCTTACCTGGCATTTTGTCGACTCTAATCCCATTTATTCCGACTCAACAAACTTTTCCCTTGAATTCACAACTTCTCGACAATTGTGAAAACCTACTCCAGCGTGTCTCACCGCAGTGCTTCCCAAATTTATACTTTTAAAGGTTTCCACTTAGTTACCTAACTTTAACTAACTCATCAAAAGCCTAAAATAGGGAAACATTTAGCACGGATTCATAGAATTTTTAGATGTTTGTGAACTTTGATTCTGTAAAACAACTAGATTGTATTTGTAAGCATGCAGTACTTGACACCAAATTTTCGTAGAAGGTATTAACTAATAAAACTATTTAAATAACTTAGGAACTTTACAAACCCAATTAACCTCACTAATAGACCGGAACCACATTTTCTACACACTAAAAATAAAGCTTGAAAGTTTCAAAATTAAAAAATGCCACTTGTGAAAATCATAATTACACACTGTGTGGCATGAATAACGTGTAAACAGACCGTTTTAGGTTCTAGGCTTCAATTTATATTTTCATAAATATAAAATCAATTTTAAAAAGTCAAAATTCAGAGCCCCAAAATAAAAAAAGTGGGAGTGGGAGTTTTTTTAAAGAAAATTACATAATTTTAAAGACTTTTAAAAACAAACCCTTTGAGAAAATCAACAACTGTTTGCTTTACTTCCGCCGTCTTACTACAAAAGTATGGGTATGAGTTTAACGTCTTTAAGATAGGCCTATGCGTTTAAGGGTGTTCTGTAACTTTTAATTTGAGACTGAGTTTAATAAACCAAAGTTTTCTTTCAGCAAACCTTTTGATTTAAAGCATTTCTTGGTGGTGTACAATGCAGGTCGTATAGGTGCGACATCCCCATATCGAATTCAAAAATTTTTTCTATGGATATTTTTTTCGCGATTTTGTACTTCGGTCATACCTCGTTTGAAAATATTACATTTCAATGTGTTGGCCAAAATTAGCATTATGTTTTATCAATAAAAGTAAATTCTGTTTTATTTCTGTGCCTAACAACAATTTTTAAATTGTGCCTTACGAGCTGAAAAGAAACAGTTTTGCAAACGTCAAAATGATAAAAAAATTTAAATGCTTTGTCTGGAATTGTTAAATGACAAGTTGAATGAAATTTAAAATAACAAAAAAAATCAAAAGAAGAAGAATTAAAATCGAACTTTTTTAAAGAAGAATTAATCTTATTATAACTCGAAAAAACTTTTTCCTCCAGCTACTATTTTAAGAGGTATTTTCTGCGTCATTGATAGGGTAGAAAGAACAACTTATCATCCGGGGGAGGAAAAGCGTCCATAAAAAAGCATTGAGCTTACTTTGTCGCCCGCCTATATGATAGTAAAACGTCTACAGTATAGTAAACGTCTAGTAATGTAAAACAGCTGCTGAAACAACATTGCATCAATGAACTTCCACTTCTGTGTATCCTTGTAAAACCTCAATTGTTTTTTGTAATTTAAATGTCCATCTTTTTATAAAGTTTGTTCCACATTAAAATGCAAATTATTTACTTAAATTGTAGATGGAGGGAAAATGTTGTGTGTCTTATGTTTCGCCCTCAAGAAAATTACCTCCCTCGTGCGGTCGCATTTCCTTTCGGGGAGACAGAGTGATTCTTTCCTCCCTTAAGACACAAATAACAATAACCTACTCTCCAGTAAAACTGAGATTCCTTACAATTAAGTGATTGCCAACGTTCACAAAGACTCTTCATATATTATCCCAAATACATTTTTGATATCCTTAAATAAATCTTTTTCACACGACAGTATCATAGGACATTATGGTTTTGGTGTAACAACTTTCAAATCTAAATATTTTCTAGTTCAGATTAATGTAATATATGCGTGTTAGCATAAATTATAACTAAATATGTAAATATTCGCAGTGATAAGATTATCAGTTCTATAGAAAATCGACTGAGGTAGATTGTGGCCAAATGCGTGATCCTAAAAATAATCTGTTTTCTTTCTTTTTTATTACGAATCCTAAAAATCTAATTATTCTATATTATCGATTAAACAACTCACGAGTGTTACTAAGCTAAAAGATTACGAGGTTATAACTTTAAGTTTTGAATAAAATTGATCAATAGACCTAATCTTACTTTAAAATTTTAGTTTCATAATGACAGCGACTTTAATGATATTTCTACAGAACTTTTGAATTTGAAAGTTACAATTATTATCTACACTTTTACAATTACGTTAAACTGATATTGGCAGCAAATTGAGCACTACAAACAAAAGAGTAAAGTATGTTTATACAAAAGAAAACATACTATACAGGTTTTCGTTTATAGAGGTACTAATTTAATAAAGCTTTTACCTCTTTCTATAATAGAAAAAAAGATATTATTTTAGACCCTTGAAGCAGAAGTTCCTAAAGCTCTTGTGTTTTCCTTCCTTGTCGACAAAATTTTTACCAAATCGATTAGCACTCTTAAAGTTCAGCTGAATGTACACGCTTCCTCTGTTAAAAGATAAAAAGTTATAATTATTATAAATTCTTGTACGATCAAGAATATAGGACATTTTGGTCACTTGTTTATCAAAAACTTAAAATGTAGTTAGTTTAAAGTTATGTTCATGTGTCAAGTTGAAACAGCGAATATTTTACTTTCGTATCAGTCTAACAAAACAATTCGTCGCATTTGAGGAACTAGTTTCAAAATCAGTATAATATTTAAAAAAAAGTAGATTGTATCAAATTGTAATTTCTTTTCATGTATTAAAGCAGAAACACCTTGAGCTTTAAGTTGATGGAAAATTTAAATACTTTGAAAAGAATCCCTCGACTTTAAATCAATGGATTATACTACATTTTGTATTATTTGAACGCGTACATCGTGCGATGGGCTTCGCAAGTAGTTTTAAAAATGTCCAACACCTTATATTAATAAACACTTTCAATGAAAATTATAATTGAAAGATAATGGAGACACTAGGTAGGCCTAAGTCTGGAATATTATTATTGCAATATAACAATTGCAGTAGGTGAAACCCATTTTGCAAACCGGTTTTGCAAATGTAGATTAAGGCTTTAACAGGATATTTTAGAGGCCCTACATTGTGTTGCTTTATATACTAGAGGCTTCGCTCCTGATCGTCAAATCAAATGCAAACCTATTATTGTATACTTACGGACATTATGATTGATTAGGACAAAGACATTTGGATCTAAGTAAGGAGATGGGAGTAGCAGTGATCTATACATAAGATAAAGATTAAATTCCCCAATAATTTGAATTAGGCTTGCGTTGTAATTTCATCATTAGTATTTAAATAATCTATAATCAACAGTTCAAACAAATTTTTACATTGCCAACTAAAGGAAACAATGATACATACGGTTAACAGTTAGAATTTGTCGTTGATGTATATGATTGCTTTTACCTAATCTAAAAAAAAACTGTAAGTTGTAAAGAATAATTACCTGATTCTAAATTGGCTAATTTGGTTGTCACGCTAATAAATGTAAATGTATCCAATAAACGTGTTCAGATAAGGCCTAACCTAAAATTATGTACTTTTTTTATTCAAATCAGTTGTTTTATTTATAATATGTAATAAAGTTAATTTCTTTGATTTTTGTTTGTTTGCTTTTATTTTGCTACCCTAATCTAAAAAAGCTGTTTCTTAAGAAGAATAATAAACTGATTTCAAATTTGTCAAGTTGGTTGAATGTAAATGTTGTAGATTCAACAAACATGTTTTTCTAAAGCTTTTGATCCGAAACAGCTATTTTATTTGTTATTGAACAGGGAGTCAACTCCAGAAATGAAACTATTTTTACGCTTTAAAATCAAAACTTTACAAAATCTTTTCTTAATGTTCGCGTGTGATCCCATAAAAGTATAAATATAAAAAGTAGTTTTTCCTGTACGTTAGCTATATGTCAATCAGTCAGGACAAAGCCGCTAATGTATGTAATGTAGTCAGTTACAAAGCCCAGCTAAAGCATTGCCTACAACTAAAGGATATAATGCATCTTATGTTTCGCATTATGAAGCCACGTTCATACTGGGAAACAAATAACAATTTTAGAAACATTATTGTCAACAGCATATGTAAGTCGCAAACATTTTAAGAACAGTGTTTTACCTTTAGTAAACGCAGCTTAAGAAGTGAGCTTAAATTTCTTTAACATTCCTAATAGCAGAAATAATGTTGCTAACATGTTTTTTGTATCTACAGAAAATTCGCGGATGGCATTATCTGTGCTATACTAACACACATCAATGTTATTAACATTTTCTATTGCGTTTTGTTAAGTATAAATACGGTATAAAAGTTACTGTACTAAAGTTGTCAATTCAGACGTATTCACAATATACAATCGACTTACAAAGAGAAGAATAATTTAAAGCTCCACCCTTAACATCAACGCAAACCCGGTCTAATGAACACCATTCATAATTACCACAATTTTAGAAAAACGCAATTCGTTCATTTGGGGGGGGGGGGATTTGTCAACTCTTCGATATATATTTTTTTATTTAAGAACTTGGCATAAATTGTTACACAATATGATTAAAAGTTGTTAATTTGATAATTTTAATATCAAAATATTCGGAATATTCACATTGTTCTATAATACCGCATATATATTTAATTGTGATCTTAATATGACTGTTTAATTCAATTTTTCGTTAGGGCAAATAATAAAATATTATAAGGAATATATAAATATATAAGTACGTATTTCAAAACAAAAACAAATAAACCTTGTTAATATAATATTTAAGAACTTCTTTCATTTTGACCGACATAGTTAGAAAAACGAGACTAACTTTTTCCAAAACATCGGGAAAAGCAAAACCCCTACAATGTTACATGGCCGCTTGCAACGACCTAACTGACGATGTGACAGGCGACCAACAAAGTAAGCGTTGCACGCGTTCCCTACTGGTGTAAATGTGAACATTTCGGGCAGAGGGTTTAACCTATGTTTAAAGGTTTGCTATATTAGCTTTTCGTATAACAAAACTTTGTAGTTTTTAAAGAGGAATATACACTTCAATGGGTAAATTAAATTAATATTATTTGTAATCTGTTTGTAGTTAAACTGATAACATTAATAATTGTTGATTAACTAACTCATAACAAATTTAATATGTATTGTTAAGAATAATTTCTAGGTTAAACTTGCATTACGTACTAATTTCGAATTTAAATCAGCAAAACAATTATTACAATGTTATTAAATAAATATCGTGCATTTAATGAGCCTATATTGTTGCTCTGCCGGTACTACCTGCGGCGATTAGAAAAACATTTAAAATACTAAATATTATGAAAACATTTTTATTTTCTAATTTTGTGTTCATTGTACCCTAATGAAGAGGCTGCTTAATACTTTTATCAACTAATTTCAAAAATATAAAACGTGATTATGCGGAGAGAATTCACAAAATAAATAAACACAAATCATTATTTTATGAAAATAGAAAGAACATTATCCTTTAAAAGTCCTTTAGTTTTGTAAATTATATAAACTAATTAGTTTAAGAAATGGCGTTGTTTAGCTAATTCAATTTGGTTGGTAAAATCTTTTAATTTAGATGTGCGATTACGCTAAGTACGATAGCTTTCACAAGTAACCTAAGTAATAAAGAAGTCTTTTACATGACAGTTAGTAAATAACAATACTTTACAATTTCAGATTGTTCTGATTGCATTTACAATTTGGTGGAAAAATAATTCTAATACATCATTATTATTATTATTAATTTGTAATAATTTTTCCGCTTATACACTTCCTCAGCAAGGGATAATTTAACTAAATAATTGCAAGTGAAAAAACATGGACCAAGACCGGGATTTGAACCCGGGATCTTTACCATCCCATGATAATCCTCAACCGACTGAGCCAACCCACTTCAGATCAACTTAACTGGAGTGATCAGGGTGGGTCAGTCGGTAGAACGTTACCATTTAATGGTAAAGTTCAGGGGTTCACCCCCTCCCCCCACCTCCATGTTCACTTTTCCATGTTGGTCCATGTTTTTTCACTTGTAATTTAATTAATTAAACTAATACAGCATTAATACTTTCTTACCAGTACATGAAAACTGTATAAAAAATTATACTGCTGCTATGAAATCAATTTTCATAATGTTGGATATTTTGTTCTTCTTATAAATTTTATTTTATAACAGAATATTCAATACGGGGGAGTAAAGTGGAGAGGCAGCATTCCGAACGTCAGTAGTTAGATTCCAACACCTTTAGTAAGATTAAACAAAAATAAGTTGTTTTTACAAACTCATTTGGATGTGTATACTTATAAACTGTATCTGTCAGATGAAATTATATTAATCAAATTTCTTTAAGTTCTGAAAAATGCGAATTTTCAATTTAGATTTTTTTTTAAATAAAGACCCATGATACAACCAAAGTTTAGGCAAAATTTACTTATCATTCAAAATCTAGAGTTATTTAACAAGATAAATAGGCAAAACTATAGTTTGTATATAATATATTTTTCCGTTATATTATTATCTTTTAAACACTATTTTATTTGTTTTTGTTCACAATTTGTACATTTTACCTTGCCTTCTGAATAAATCTCTGTGTTCTAATTGTTGACAGTTCCCTACAAAATGTAATATTGCAAACTTGGCTCGATGTTTAATATCACAAGTTTACGGAAGGAAGTTCGTGTGCATTGCGGCATTTAATGATATTTGTAGAAGTGTGTAGGGGCTGAAAAATCTGTACCGTATATTGAGCTAGCTCGTAAGCGTCCATAAATTTACGTTGTAACGGCAAACTATAAAATTACTTATAATAATCACTAGAAAATCACAGGCAGATTAATTAATTTGATACACATCAGAAAACTATAACTTAAAGTCGGAGGATAAAGCAAAAATAGATGAATGTACAAATAGTATACAACCTACATACGAAACCCCCAACCGTATTATTGTATTTTTTTATCATATCTTTTTATTATGGATTATAATTTATACTTTAGATTTCATAAAATACTATTTACAATCAACAAAAATTATCTAGGCCTACCTAGCTATGCTGTGGGGATTTTTAACTCGATAAATGTGTACAATTATAAGGATTATTACTACAGTCTAATATCTTTTTTGTAATAACCAAATAATAAATTTACTCACGTTGAACAAGGAGTGTATAGGTAATTTGAAACTTTTATGTAACTAAATGTAGGCTGTATGATCTGTTTTGAGGTTAGATGTTGTTGAAAATAATACATATAATCTTGTTTGTTTACTTTGTTCTTCGTCGTTACAAACTAGCCTGTATCTAACCATGTCAATGTCGTAAGGGATTTTCAACATGGTAAATGTACAGAGCCTAAAATTAATTATAAGATGTATGCCGAGCACCTAACACTTAACGGTGAGCAACAAAGTATAGCGCATGCTCGTGGTTGTGTTTTCTGATTTAGTCTTAAAAGTCTGAAAAACTTTTTTCGTTAGGAAACAGACATGACAGAAAAGGCATTATATTAACAAATTTTCTCAATGACCTAAAATAAATTTTGGAAACAAAGCAAAAGATCGTAATTATAAAATTAAATCATTTAGGCAAAACTATATTATTGTTCCTCAAAAGTTGTAAACTTAACTTTAAATATTTCACATAGTAAATTGTTCAAGTGTTACAACTGATGGACGAAATCAACATAATTACTAATAAATCAAATAATACAACTTTGTGCATGTTTTATACTCTTCGTTCAATAGCGTTTATTGGAGTTATTTACACATACAATAAAAATATGCTCATGATTTAATTCAATACTTAGAAAAACGTTATTTAGGAACTTTATACCTGGCAAAAGTAGCCAGAAAGTATTTGTATACATGGATCTGAATTTGGCACTGTAGATAGCCCAGATAAAAATCTACCCATTGTTGAGCCCTTCGAATTAAATATTATACAAAACTTCACCTTCATTCTGAACACAGCAAATACTGTTTATAAATGTTTTCTTAATTTTGCAATACATTTCGGTTGAAAATTTACTGAATTTTGGTTACCTACTCTCACTTTGTGGGATTAAAGGAATATTAGCAATAAAAAAGCTTAAAATGCCACCTACATATCTTTGTTTTCATAGACCATGTGATTACTTTTTGAGTTATTTAAGTGTGACGGATAATCTAATTTGACTAAAATCACACAAGTCAACTAGGAACTTGTGTGACAAATATTATAGTTGTAAATGTAGTCCACTTTGTAGAATGCGGGTTTTCACAAATTAGATTAGGGCTATGACAGAACATTTTGGCTGCGGCTACTGTACTGAAGTAATATAGTCAGTTACAAAGGGTTACTCTACTGTATTACAATATTGGCTACAACTAGAAGGTATTGTATATCGTGCCTTTTCGCATTGTAAAATCTACTCTACCAAAGCACGCAAATGATTACAAACAATACAAGTAGACAATTAGTCCTGTGTGCAATTAGTCCTTTCGATATTTGATTTTCTTTTAATAATAACAATAATAATAGTAGCTTTATTGCCGCTAAACACAATACATTCTACTGAGGGAGGCCCCTTTGGAATATAGATAGTACAAAACGTCGTATCACATTAGAAGTTAATATCAATTAAATTAGAATGTATGTATTCCTCCATTTTTTAATAAAAGTTTTGAAAGTTTTTCCAGGCAAAGTTCTTGCATACAGAGGCGGTTTATTGCCGGTAATAATAACTTTTATGGATTTTAACTAGTCATAACTATTAGCTACAATATCACCTTTATATCTAGTATTGTAACAATGGTTATGAAATTGCAATATATTTTGTCAGACATGGATTAAATTATACAGACAAGACAAAGAAATAAACAAAAATCAGAAAATCTGCATCTACAGGAATGTCTATTTGATAACCCAATAGTTAACCTTATAGCTTCTTCTGCATTATACAAACTCTCCCTGAAGGATCTTAATTGCCCCAAAGTCGTACTAAATACACCACATTGAATGGAATAGATTATAATATGTCATAAAAAGCACATCCTAGCTAACACACTGCTTTAATTTCCTTAAAAAAATTACCCTAGATAATCGTATGCAAAGATCTGATACTTACTGTCTAAATTAATATCCAATAATTTAACTGTCTTGAACGTTTCCTTTTCCTATAGAGTATGGTTAAGCTAGAAGATTAAATATGTTCAGTCTTGTCTTAATTCATTTTCAGATTATTCTCGGAAAACAATATAGTTTTCAAGCTGAGAACTAGCATTTACAGGTTATTTGTGTGAAATCTGCAACCAGTGTTGTGTCATCTGCACACAAAACAGAAAAAGTTGGAATGTTGCTGTGAAAATCATTTATAAAAATAAAAAATAAGATGGGCCCAAGAACCTGCTTAATCCTGCAATAACATATGCACTTAGAGGTACAGTTATTGACTGATGCTATTTGTTTTCTGTCTGTAAGATATGATCTTACCAGATTACCTTAACTACCACCTAATCCATAAAACTCAATATTACAGAATATTTTATGTGAAATACAGTCAAATGCATTAGACTAATCGATTATATTTGTATATGTAAAAACTCCATTTTCAAAACCATTCAAAACGTTGCTTAAAAAACATCATACATTTCAAGATCAAATACAATTATTTAATTGTCAAGGAAATCATTTTTATTCTCATAACATTCTAGAATACTAGTATTATTAAATCACTGGGGACTCTGCCCCTGGACGCTTCGCGTCCCAACCCCGCCTCGGCCTTCAGCCTCAGATGGCTGCTTCGCTTCGCTCGCAGTTGGAAAATTCGCTAAAGAATCTCGTTAATACATAGGCTCGTTTGTACATATGTTTGTAAAATTATGAAACCAGGCTTAAATATATTAACGGTAATTACAAGATTAATTATAACCTCAAATACATGCTTTAGAAATGTGAGAAGCTTTCATTACGATTTTAGTCCTAGTTCTACTATCTTCTGTCAACTAAAGTTTTGAAACCAGGCCTACATATAGTAAAAATTATTGCAGGATTAACATAACCTCAATAGTATGTTTCAGAAATGAGCCAGGCCTATATTACAAAATTGACTATTAGAATTTATCCATCTTTGCCAAGTTTACCTTTTTTTTGACAAAATAAATTGTTAAATCAGGCCAAATTTATTCTAATTCCAACGTGCTAAAACAGTATAAATTGGCGTGTTTATAAACAGCTGTTTTGATCGCTTTATTTACTATTTCGTTGTTATTTTGTAACTAACATGGCAACCCATAAGACCCTATGTTAAAATTTTTCAACTTTTAAATTAGATTTTCTAAAAAAATGCGTTTTTACACGAAATACAACTATATGGGTGTACTTAAAAATCAAAACTACACCTAAATACAAAATTTCTTTGAATTCGTTAGAGCCGTTTTCGAGATCCGCGACAGATACAAAGACACAAAGATAGATACAAAAATTGCTCATTTAAAGTAATAGGATAACAAATTAAAAACAGTATAGTACTAGATTATTAGCCATAATTTCTGTGTTATATTTTTATAATAACGTTTGTTATTAGAGAATTTTGATAGCAAAGGTGAGCTACTGCAGTGACTCTTATGGTGACACCTAAGGTCGGGAGTGGTCAATGAGCACCGATCCTGATCCTCAGAACACGTTGTGGGTTGTCTTTAAAAGTGTCATATAAATGTGTTCGAACTGTAACATCCGCATTTTACGTCCAATTTGGTCCAAATTTTTTACAGACGTTTTTTAAGTCACTCGTGCTAGTTGGCTACCCAAAAATATCCAACAAGCGTAAGCACGTTTTTTGACATGAAGTAACAATAATTGTTTGACATTTTCTTACTAAAATGGAATTTTTGGGGGTTTTATCTTAAAACCTAATTATATTATTCTGCACATTTTTTGTATGACCCATACCCGTCTGGTTCGCCTAAAATCGATCAAAACATAAAACACCATAAAAGCACCCGCTTAAAATCCATGTGAGGAATTTTATCGAGGGGGCAAAGTCTAATCCGTAATTTAAACTCGCGAAGCGAAACAGTCCATAATCCGGGGCAACAAGGTCAAAGTGCAAACTCGCAAAGCAACTTTTTTTGCTGCGAGTGTAACAAAGCAACGCGCTAGCCGGGGTTGACGTCTGAGTTGCAAACAAATTCTACTAATATATTTCATACATGTATGCAGCTATTCAGCGCCTTCGTGAGTAGGCCAATTCTCCAAATAGTTGGTTGAAACCCTAAAACATATACACTTAATTTTGGAAATTCGGTCAAATAACATCAGTGGTTCAGTTGTGTGATCGAATTATTTCACATTTGAATTCTTTTCATACATCCAATAATTGATGTAATACAAATATCGAATTGAAATCTTTAAAATAATTATTTTAATCGGGTCGAATGCCGTTAGTTATCATCATTGTATTTAATGAGCTTAGAAAGCATTTTTAAGTAAAGTTGGTTCATCACTTTGGATGTGTACACAAATACACAATATAATAATAATTATATTTTAACTCATTCTAGAAAGGCCTCTCGATTGCCACTTACCTGTAAATAGAAGAACAACATTCTATCATTTAATCAATAGGTAAGCAATAGTGCGTGGTATCTGGTGAGAAGTGATACAACTACGTGGTAGGCTACTAGTTGCAACATACGGCATATTTCTTGTCTTGAAATTTCTTGCATAAATGCACGTATGCTATTTTGTTAAGTCTAACACCGTTTTCAGAATTTACATAAAATGACAAACAAGAATGACTTAGTTTATAGATTTTATTTCAGGGAGTAAAACGCAACTTGGAGAATAGCAACTGTGGCTGAGGTGGTCGCGCGATAGTGTGCTGATCGAATCGACGACGTCATAAGCGTTATCTGTGAAGAAATATTGTATTTTCATCACGCGATCAACCTACCATACATAGCCATCGGCCACTCGCAATTAGAACATAGCTTTTGAGTTGTTTTGGATAATTTTTTCTTGTATTTACCTAATCAATTATCTAAACAAACATCTACGTAAAAATTATTTGATTATAGGGTAGGCTACTTATACAACAAAATGTAAACATGAAATACAGCAAGCTCGCTCAGTTTTCCTGTTGTGCAATTTGTTCTGTATTATACAGTTAAAGTTATGATTACATATAATATATTACATGTTTTCCTTTACATTCAATTCGCAGAATATGTTCAAACAGAGATTCACAGAACCGCGTGATCCACAATAAACCGGATTTACTTGTTATCACTTACCCACAGCAATCTTTTGTTGGTTATAGAATCGTCAGTTCCACTTCATGTGGTCAGTTGTTCATTGTATTCATCTCTAATTTTGAAACCAGTATAACAATTATTGTATACAAAATAAATTTGATTAGGTATACCTAATCAGTGATGCGAGATTGATTCTTGACTAACTTGGAAAATAAATCGATTCATTTGGTCGTTATGTTGAATACATTCAAACTAGCCAACATAATGAATAACTGAATGAATTGGTTCAACTGAACGATTGAACGACTTCCAAGTCAGACGTAGTATAGCTAAGTCAAGGTCCGGGCTCTGCTGTGATTCCTTTCCTATCCAAATACAATTGGTTAAATTTATTAGTGTTGTATCACTAAAGTAAAAACGTATTTACTATTTATTTAAATTTTACTTTAATAAGTTATTATTTCCATTTCTGTTTTAGGTATAAAAAGTATTATACAATGATATAACGGAATTATTACCTACTAGGGGCTCTGGAAACCCCTGCGGTGACAAATGGTAATGCCAATGCAAACTACAAAACCCCTAATTTTTTTCATAATTATTACATTTTTAATAGGAATTTTGACGTAAATTATGATTAATTAGGACAGAGGCACTTGGATCTAAGTTGAGTGGCGTGGATAGCTGTAACAATATAAGACATAGCTCAAAATAGACACGCAATTAATATCCCCAACATTTGTCCACAAAATTTTAACAGGAATTTTTAATATTTTCCAAATAAAAAGTAGCCTAAAATATTCTCTGAAAGTCTTCTACATGTTAATGAAAGTTTCGTCAAAATCAGTTCAGCCATTCCGGAGAATAGCCCGGCCAAACAAACAGACAGACAGACAAAAAAATTATAAATGTGTGTTTAGGTTTTCGTAATGTGTGAATAACCATATGAGCTTAGAAAAAGTTTATGTTTTAAAATCACAGACAGACACTTCAATTTTATTTATATTTGTAGATTATAATATGTCAGTGTATATGGTTCTGAATAAAAGTAAATAATATTAAGTGAATGAAAACCAATATTTACTAGGATTAGTGAATGCAAATTTAAATCCCAATAACTAAGCATTTATATGAGATAAGTACACATATAAAATAAAAAATTAAGTGTTTTTTAAATGTCTACTTCGATTGCAAGAGCACTTCCTGTGTAATTTACAATATAAATAGAAACGTTGCACTTACCCTTACCGATTCCAGTTCCGGAATTTGGAAAACAAAACCAAGTCCAAATGAAGCTTCTTTTCCTCCAAGCCGTTGTTTAAAAAAATCTCTACACTTTACAAAATAATTCGATGACGCAGCTGGACCGCTGAAGTGGGTTGAGCGAATTCCAAAATTAAGTTTATATGTTTTAGGGTTTCAACCAACTTTTATGGTAATTGGTCTACCCACAAAGGCACTGAATAGCTGCCTGCGTAAACTAAATATATTGGTAGAATTTGTTTTCCCCTTCCAGTCTTGGCTTCGTTTCCCTCGCCAGGCCGACCACGGTTCAGAAACTGCTCTACGGTAAACATCCTCCATGTGGATTTGAACTGGTTCTTTTATCGAATTTTACGTTTTGCTCGATTTTGTGGGAACCAGACAGCTTTAAGGTCGTGTAAGAAAAATATAAGATGTGGAGAATAATCTCAAATATTTATTTTTTATTTTAAACCCTAAACAAGTTTCATTCTAGTACGAAATTTGTCAATTTCTCAAAAAAAATTACTTCCTGTCAAAATGTGCTTCCTGTTGTTGGATTGTTTAGGCTAACGGACTCGGCCGAAAGGCTTAAAAACCAACATGTTTTCCAAATTTGGACCAAATCAGACGTAAAACGCGGACGTTAGTGTGCGAACACATAAATAAATATATAATTTTGAATTACACCCCAAAACTATTTGGGGACCGTGATCGTTGCTCATTGACTTCTCCTGACCTTAGTCCTCACCATAGAAAACTGCAATAACTCATCTCACCTATGGAAATTTGCTAATAACAAATAACTAATCAGTAACTAACTTTGCAGCCGTACCTAATCTATAAAGATAAGGCAAGAACGAGAAAGGTCACCAAAACAGCTTAGCGGAATGATGACTTGAAAGTGCGATTTTATTTTTCACCGAAATTATGAAACAGCTAAAAAACCGAACTGCTACATTGCTATGTTATACACTAGCCTTTGTTTGAAGAATTCACGTTATATAATATTTACTGAGTTTAAACCACCCAAAGTGTAACATTGACCACAAGCACGTGGAACCGTCCTTACGCAAGGGTTTGCCCAGACTACTATCTGTAAACACAAGGAAGTTATTCTGCCTGGAATGTATACAATGCGGGAAATGACAGGTTACATGGTGCAGTGAGATACGCCGATATAACTCTGGACGACAAGGTGTGGCAGGTTTTTGTCCTAAGTAAAGGCATATCGATATTGTCATTGTGCTTTTGTTTAGCTGAAAAAATAAACCACAAGATGTACATTTAAACGGGGTACTTTATTTTGAAAGTTTGTTATTTTAGACTCGGATTTTTGTAAAGTGGCATATAAAATCTTCTCTCTATAAGGGTGTTGGGTAAGTTGTATTTTGATCATGGTAATTTTAACATTTTGGGAACCTTGAATCTCATTAACTGCTTACAAGTACAGGATAAAAGTTTTAAGGACTGTGTTCTACATATTTTTACTAAATGAGACAGAAGTATTTCTTATAAATAATTTTATTTTCTTCATGAACCAATTATACAATCATATGTTTTATTACATTTTAAAATTTATAAAAAATAACAAAACATCCGATTTAAAATAACTACTGTTAAAGTCTAAAGATGAAGTGAACAAAACAGATATAAAAGTTTCAAATCTGTATCTTTTATACCTTCCAAGATAACGGAACATTTATATAAAAAAAATATAAAAATACGCCATGATAACCGCTCAGATTTTTCGGCTTAAGAAAAATAAATGAAAAATAAACATATATGTAAAAATTAAACAACTTTAGAAATTTAAGTCCATGTTGCTTCTCCATACTTCAACAAGCCAAAAGGATTACCTTTTTTTTATTTTCTCGTTTTTCGTTTACTAAAAGTACTTACTTAGTACTACTACTATGTAGTACATATTTAATTATATGTAGTACGTGCAATACGCTATATCGTGAGATAAGATAAAAAATAATTTAATGACGCAGATGAACCGCTGACATGAGTTGAACGAATTTCCAAAAATAAATAAATGTCTTAGCGTTAAAATATTAATTTCATAATTAGTTTACTAACGAAGGTGATGAATTTATTACGAGTTGTCACCTCGACCTTGCTGCCTCGGATTATGGAATACTTCGCTTCTCTCGCAGCGGGAGTTGCATCCCGGCCGTTGGCGTAGATCAGAAGCTGCCTCCACGGTAAAATCCCGCACGTGGATTTGAACCGGGTACTTTTATGGTATTTTACGTTTTTATTGATTCTGAGGAACCGACTGGCTATAAGTTCGTGTAAAAACAAAATTTGCAGAATAATATCTTATAATTTATTTTTTATAAAAAACCCACAAAACGTTTCCCTCTAGTACAAAACCTCAAAAAATTTTTACTTCTTGTCAAAGGTGATTTTTTTGTCTAACAAACTCATCCGAGTCTCTTAGAAAACCAAGGTGTACCAAATTTGGACTAAATCGGATGTAAAATGCGGCCGTTAGAAGTCGATCTCATACATACAATTTTTAATGACCAAAACGTGATCTAGGACTATGAACTGTCCTCATTGACCACTCCCGACTTTAGGTCTAACTATAAGAGTCACTGCAATATCGCATCTTTCCTATGGAAAATCACTAATGAGCGAAGTTCAAGAAAACTTACTTTTCTTGTACTTACATTTTTGGCCATAACTTTTATTCTATGACCAGAAAAATGTTAATTGAGGTACCAAATTAAAGCTAACCATTCTAAATAAAAATATAAATTAAAAACAAAAATGATTTGTTTGCCCATATTAACCTACCGAACCAATTAAATGCAACGATTGTGTTATGACAGCAACGAAGATAGAAGAGAAAGTTAAGTGTTCTCACATTTTCATCACTGTCTGAAAGATTGAATACAATCTATTCAAACACTACTTTATATACGTCATGTAAATTAATTAAGCTAAAGAAATATTTATCCGCAATCACAATTACAGAATAAATAGTTTCTTGGAAGTAAACAATTATTATATTTAAAAAAATATGAATAATTTTTCTCTATCCAATACATAAAATCTTGTTTTAAATACACACTACCCTAATACCCTTGCTTCGATACTTAGTGATTAATTTAGATTTTTCATGAATTTAACTGTTAAACAATTAATTGCATAAAACCTTCTTAGAGAGCACCTACAGCCGAAATTTCAGATTTATACCCATTCCGATATTTCGTGATTATTTGAATTGTTTATTACAGATATAATAAATAAACAGAAATATTTGTATGGGTTAGAATCAGTGTTATAATATGTATATCCAGAGACATTGAAGACAATGAGTTTCAAGCTCTGTAACTACCTGGCTATATACATATTGATAGTAAAGTGAGGTATATACCTCACATGTCCTTTATAAGAAATTATCCACAGTTGTTTATGTGATAAGCAAACTCAAAAGGTGTATTATTTCTGAGATATAATTGATGGCCTACTTTAGTTTATTTTATTTCTCTTGAGCTATGTACTTCGCCTGTAGTAAGGCTTCAAAAAAAACATTTATTTGGCAGATGAAAGAAATCAGAAGTATATATTCCTTACATAACAAACATTCACGTAAAGCTATTTTTTCCAAACTGCAGATTATGACAACGCTTTCCTTGTACACTCCTTCAAATCTAATCTATGTGAAGAAAAATATTTCCTTAACATTCGCAGTTCAAACCGTAACCATAATACTTGAATGGACAGGATAGGCCACATCTTACTTCAAGCTCAGTACTCAAGGATTGTCACAGCTACCTACAGTAGAAATTGTTCAACAAGCTTCCTA
>JAGFPH010000194.1:327242-368347 GCA_018207615.1 Philaenus spumarius | reverse complement strand
AATTGGAATAGAATTACTTTATGAAGAGGGCCTACATGCATTTCTCTTAAGGGAGAATATATTAAAAAATAATGCCCAATGGGCATTAAAAAATAATTATTAGTCAGAACAGAAATTTTTTCCTCTTACATGGAAAGTGAAAACGGAAATATAATGTCGCCTAAAATATTGAGTTTTTAAGGTTGCTTGAATTCAACAAGAATAAAAGGCATCACTTATCTGTTACTCGCAGAGGTTAATAAATCAATGAAAGAAATATTTGGTAAATTTTCAGAGTCCATCGTCCAAATCAGTCTATGTTTTCCATTTGACGTATATAATCGAAATGCAAATTTTTCTTTCACTCCTATAATCGTGCCAAGTTTTAGGTATCTTCATTTCCCGTTTCCGGTTTCTAGAACGCTCGCGGACGTTCCGGAACAGGAAATCCCTTCGATGGTCCAGAAACGCCTGGAATATTCTAGAACATTCTCGAATCTTCTGGAACGTCCTACAGCATTTTTTAACATTCTAAAACATTCGGTCTGAAACATTCTGAGAACATTCAAAAACATTCTGGCCAGTCTTGCCCACTTCGGCTTCACCCACTTCCAACAAGAAGTCCGTTGGTGCCATGCGCTATTCGAACCCAGCTCACTTCAAATCGAAACCTTCATGGCTCCCAAACACGTTTTCCGACCCTGTTATGTTCCCATCTAGGATCCTTTTTAATATTGCGAAAATAGCAATCTGCGTTTTTGAAATATACTAGAAACATTTCATTTAGTTAAATATCCAAATCATCAACAATTTTCTATTTTGCAACATAACCAAAGTCATTTGTATGCATTTCGGGCTATATTTTACTCTCAAAAACAATTCACAACTTTATTAAAAGTATGGCTTACACGCTCCTTCTGCAACTCTTTCAGGCACTTTATGAGTAGGCCTACACTTTAATTTAGATTTTGTTTGTCACCATTCCGACTAGTGTTATAAATTAAAATAACATTATAACGAACCGTCGTCAGTAAATCAACCGTATTGTTTAAAACGACAACCGTTTCGGCTATTCAACCGTTATCACGTTTATTATTGGAGAAACTCCTCCGTTGTAATGGAACACATAACAAAATAAATTTATATAAATGTTTGTGAATGTGTTTTTATTATTACATCAGTTTCTTGTAGGTATTTCAGATTTTACGGGACAGTTATGTCTCTCAGTAAAGCTTATTATGTTAGAAGCAGACAGAACGTACGAAACATGATTGGTGGAATGCAACCGCGCGCATTCCTGTAACATAGACTTGCACATACTTCCCGCTAAAGGGGTAAGAAGTCTGTCTAGTGCAATATGTAACCGAGAATGTTCTGTCAGATATAATAACTGTTAAACACAACTTTAAGTCTCTAAAACATATGTCTCTACTGAGATGAAAAAACAACACTGAAGTCTGTTAATGACTTTGATTAAATCAAAAGTTAATTTAAAAAACTTTTCAATCACTCCTTAAAGGGGTAAAATGTTAACTAAATGTAAATGATTGCTACATAACTCCACAAACTTAACTTATGAATTTCGTATTTTAAAGTATGTAATTTAACCGATTTTTCAAGTAGGTTTTAAAACGATTTTTTGCCAATAACATTAATTTTATTTTGGTATTTATATCTAGTCGCAATGTATATTTTGAATCACATTTTTCGTTGTTCTGGTATTGTATTTGTGTCAGTCAATTCGGAATGTAATCAAAGTCAGATGGTTATAAAGGTTTTTACTAGGTGAAATTACAAGTGATTTTTCGATATAAATCTCACAAAAATTTTACCCCTTAGTGTGTCTGAATAGTCTCTTTTTACTTAATTCTTAAATTCGAAAAGAGACAAAAATGATATTTGTAAATAAAATTGTCAAGTTAAAAGACTAAATTTGTTAAGATAAAACAATGTTGTTGACGTCCAAATAACTTCTTGCCTATGTTTATTCATCCAACAGGTAAGAGAAATTTAAAAAAATTTAAAATTAAACCACTGACATCGGTTGAACAAATTTCCAAAATTAAGTTTATTTGTTTTAGGGTTTCAACTAACTATTTGAGATATATTATATCCTTGAACGTTATTTTGATTGATTCTTCTACCTCATGTGAACATCATGTAACGCACCCTTACGCGTGGCAGGACCAATAATTATGATTGACTTTGTTGATGGATTACCCAGAACAGAGCTTCACACGTGGTAGGATTAACCATTAAAGGGAATTCCATATAATATGGGTTATATAAACAAATCAGCTGTTTAGTTTAAATTGCGTTTGCTTTTTGAGTTTGTAAAAAGTATTTTTACGTAGAAATTGTACTAAGTTTTATGCGTATTCAAAAGAATACAAAAAATAATTTGAAAAAAATCGTTTCATGTTTTTGGGAGTTGAGTCATTGTTTGAATGTTAAAAAAAGAAATAATACATTTTTAAGTTTTAAGAATGAAGCTTCACTGGCATACCCATCTTTTGAACGCCTTCTTTTCAACCATTTAATTTGCTCCAGTAACCAATTTCGTAAAATTATTTGTTTCTTGCAATATAATAATATACTTCATTGAATCGTTACTGTTAAAAAAAACTTATAAATGACCCAACAAATATGTCCCATCATCAGTATCATGAGTATCATCAGTTGTGCTCAGTTTAACCAATAGTAGACGTAATAAGACCACTCCTTAAAAAAGAGAGAGCAAGCTCCATCAAGCCCTATAAAAGCCATAAATTAATATCTATATCATAAATAGTATACATTGTTTGAGATTTCACCATGTTTAGACAAATCGTTCATTAGATATGATGATAAATATATAGATCGGGGCAGCAAAATATATAGATAGATGCCCCGATCCGGATTTGCATGGATCGATAGAGAAATCAAAGTTAAATGTATATTAACCAAAACAATATATAAATAAATATATTATACTATGTATTTTTATGTGGATTTTTAGTAACTTTTACCCCCCAAATCCCTCTAAAATTTCGAATTTCGCTAAAACCTTTCTTAGCGAGCACTCACGGCTCTAGAGGAAGCTACTTACCAAATTTCATTCCAATCCGTTCGGTGGTTTTTGAGATTTCGTGATGAGTGAGTCAGTGAGTGGTATTTGGATTTTATATATACAGACTAGGGGAGACAAGTGTGTGCTCCACACCCCACACGCCAACCATGTTGGAACCTTCCATACACATAATATAATGTTATTTTTTCTTTATAATAAAGGTGTAGTAATAATAATAGTAACCTTAATAATAGTAATCTCAAAAGTAAGCTGATGAATCATGTTAAATGGTCAAATCAAATAATGTTTTATATTTTATAACAGCAGTTATAATAACGGTTAAAAGAACCAGCAAGGCTCACTTCTACACCTAAACAAAAATCTTTCCGAAAAGTTAAACATACAAATAATTGTATCAAAGTTTGATATCAGCTGTTAATGGAAATAGCTGATTACTTTACCAACACAAAACATATTGAATTATTATTTATAATGGCAATCCCGTTGCAGTAAAATATTTAGTATAGTGTGTGTTATTTTTACGTCCACAGATTGCCCAGTGTTTCAAAAAGTACCGGGTGTCCCACGAAGAGGTCCCTATTTTTGAATTGATATGACAGTAGTATAGAGCGCGCTACAGACTTGAAATTCTACAGTCGTGACTAACACATATGTAAAAGAAATACCCAGAGTATCAGTTAATTCTGACTGATCCAAACAAAATGGCGGAAAAACAAAAATAAACAACATCAGCAATCGTATTTTAAGGGTAAACCTACTTTTATTTAGAATAGGAACAGCTACAGCTGTTTAGACTATTTTAAATCTATCAGCTGACTGAGTGTATCTACAACAATGAACATATTTGGTAATAAACATTGGCATTTGTTATTAAGTTGCATTGTAAAGTGTCTTATGTACCATGCCGTTTTCAACTGAGCAAAAACTGAAATGTTGTTCCTGGGCTATTGCCTTTGAAAATGATTATGAAGCAATAAGGTGTTTTAGGGAAAGGTACCCAGGTGTAGTTCCACCGTCAAGGAAATCTATTCGTAAGTGGAAGACTATCCTACTAGAAACGGGGTCAATACAAAAAAATACCATAGAACATAGAAAATGAAGAAATCGTATGTGCTGCTTTCATGGAATCTCCAAATACGCCTAATTCAGTAAGAAAGGTGGAATCTGCTACTGGGATACCGAAGTCATCTGTCCAAAAGTATGCCAAAAAGAACAAAATCAAACATTATAAAACTCATTTAGTTCACGAACTGCTTGAAGATGATCCTGACAGGCGATTGGAATTTTGTTCGAAAATAATTGAAAAGACTGACGTAGGTAGCAAATGGCATGAAGAAATCGTGTTTTCAGATGAAGCGACATTTTATCGAACAGGAACTGTAAACAGGCATAATTGTCATTACTATAACACAAAAAATCCACATAACTTACAAGAAGAGAAATTAAAATCAACAGGTATAACAGTTTGGGCTGCTGTTACCAAGGATGGTGTTTTGTCGTATGACATACCCCGACAAACAATGAATGGAGAAAGGTATGCATCAGTTTTAAGCAATCACATAGTTCCTCATCTTTCTCAGCCTGAGATGAAAGACATTTTTTTCCAACAGGATGGAGCTCCTCCGCATTATGCTAATGCGGCCAAAGCAGTTTTGAACCAAAATCTTCCTAACCGTTTGATAGGTCATGGCAGCAGCTTCATGGACTGGCCCCCAAGGTCTCCAGACTTGACTGTTTATGACTTTTTTCTGTGGGGCTTTTTGAAGGAGAAGGTTTATTGTCATAACATTGCGACAGACGATGAACTAATGAGGTTGATCGAAGAGGAACTGTTCTTGATACCTCGAGAGTTGTTCAGCAAAGCATATGACTGTTTTCTATTTCGTTGTCATCAGTGCATTGCGATCGATGGACATCAGTTTGAATAAGGTTTATGGATAATTTATTTATGAGTTACTTATATCTTTAATTCCCTAACGTTGTTTAGTGCTTAATAACATCGTTAAAATTCAATAATTATGTTGTAACACTTAAAAGCAAATAAAACTATTTTAACGAAAAGGTACTATTTCTTTGATATCCCGCCATTTTGTCCTAATGTGTCAGAATTAACTGATACTCAGGTGTATTTCTTTTACATATGTGTATGTTAGGACTGTTGAGTTTCAGGTTTGTAGAGTGTTCGGTGCATCTAATATATTAATTCAAAAATAGGGACCTCTTCGTGGGACACCCGGGTATATAAAAACACGCTTGTATTTGAATGCGACGTTGTGTGAAAATTTCAAAGCAATCGTTGAAGAGCTTTCAGAGATTTAAGATTTTGAAAAAACGAACATTTACATTTTTATTTATATAGATATATTTGCTATGTTATTCACACTGTCAAAAATTTGTTGTCATGTTTGTGAATGCTTGTGGATCTTTTAATTTATCTTTGTATTACAAGGAATAAACAATTAAAATTATAAATCATTTCTTTAATCCAAACAATACGGTTTTCAAGTGTGGCTAAAACTCCTTGACCCTACATATTGAAATCAAAGGTTCAAGTTAAAAGTTATTTAAGGAAAGTGCTGACAAATCGGTCTTCCAACATTTCTCTGGGTGGCATATTACTTCTAGTCCTACGCATATTTTCGGTGCCGCTAAAAAATTGTTTCTTATTCGAATTTGTCCACAATCATAAGTAAAAAGGTCCGTTATAACATATTGTATCCGCATGTTGCCAAGCGCCAACGGTGGTCAAAAATGTTTGAAATACATTTTGTTTAAGAAATTGCAAAATTAAATTTTTGCCCCAAGACATTTTTTCTAAAATTTATCGCTTTTGAAATATAAATTATTTGTTGTCTAAAAAGTACTAAAATTTCCATTTTGAACGTAGAAAACCTATATCCAAAATTTGAATTTTGAATTTCTAAATTTTCAACTTTGGATTTTGTTAAGTACTTAGGTAATCTTTAACCATCTCTTAACAATATCCCGAACAGATTCAGGGGTATGTATAGTGTATACTTTGTGTGAGTGCTCTCTCCCTCGCACTCACGCATTTACATATCCCCAGTTAATTAACAATAAAAAAACCTTCAGAACAAAATATTTAACAAAAACTCCTCATTTTTTAATGTGATTTTTGGTCGTTGAAAATGGTAATTATTGCAATTTTAGACCTAAAATAATTTAGCTTATATCTCGAAAACGATCAATTTTAGAGAAAAACTGCCATATACCTTTCTTCTTTAAATTTGCTAAATAAATAATAATAAATAAATTGTTTCGTAGAATAAAAAACTAATTTTAGAAATTTAAACAAATTTTCAAACAATTTTTACCACCGTTGACGCCTGACAACATGCGGATATGATATAAGGGACTATTTTTGCGTAAGATTGTGGAAAAAATTAGAATGACAAAACATCCCCGACGGGAGCGACAATAGGTCCTGGACTGTTACATGATTTTTCTTAACTCAATCTAAATGTGCGTCACAATAAACAAATATATCAAATTTAAGCTTTCTATAACAATTTAACAGTATGTGTAGTAGGAACACGTGCGGTATTGATTTCTTTCCTATTTTAAAACTATCAAGATCTTGCTCCAACTCGTGTCTTCACTAACAAGGTACTTAACCGAGACACTTACACAAGCTTATATAGTTTATACTTGCTCCTGAGGCCTCACAATACTTTTGCTAAAACGTGCCTATTATACTAAATTTTGTGCCAGGTTCACTTTCTACATTCAAAACTCTCTTCAAAATTAAGTTTTCTTTTGTTTCGTTGGAGAATGATTTTGTATGTTTGCCATATTTTGCTCTAATCTTCACGTTAAAGATATACAAGTTGGCTGGTGATAAATGTAAAACAATGTTTGATGATAAACTTACTCAGTACTAGTGGCAATATAGTGCATATTTATTTTTACAGCCATGATCTTAGATTTTAAGGTTTGTTTCAAAAGTCGGTACTTTTTCAAGTAAAACTGAAATATCTTGACTTTGCACTCACGATTCCATTAAGTTTAACGCCATTTTCAGTCTCGTTAAAAAAAACTTCCAATAAGAATGACATAAAATAATCGAGGTGTGGAAATTTTAAAGTTAATGCTGAAAGAAGGAACTGTTAGTCTTTGTACAAAAATTAACTTCCCTCGTACTTTCAAATAATGCAATAAAAACCTTAAATGTAAAGTAGCCTACTTCTATGAAAAAACATGGTGCGCTTACTCTAGATCTTGCTCGAATAAGCTCTAACAATGATATTGTGTGACAATTTTTCTTTGACTTTCTCAGCAGCTTTTATGTTCCTAGAAGTAGTAACGGTAAATATTAAAAATTTTCGCTGAAACTTAAAATATGTAGTCAAATTACAAAAATGAAGAAGATAAAAATCTCTTTTTTGGTATGGTTTAGGTGTCAAATATCATTAAAAATCTGGTAAATAAGCTTTCAAATAATGTAAAACAACCTTCCATCTGTCTCGCTATTTAAAGAGTACTTACAGTCTGAATACGAAAAAACATTTTGTGCTAAAATAAATACTGTACTCTATTATTATCTAACTATTTACACATTAGATTATATTAACTTGAGGTAGACTCCTTGAAAGAAGTTTCCTTGCACGTCATCCTTTTGTTTATTGATCAATATAACTTCACATTTTTAAAGGCAAAGTAGAAACCAGAGAGCAGAACTTGTGAAATCAGATTTTATAAAAGCATGTTAGTCCAATACTTATTTAACATGCAGCTAACAACATGAATAAAAACTCATATTCCAACATTTAACACCTGTAACCTTATATTTTCAATGGTTTACTTTAATCTATATGTAATAAATAAAATGAAATGCTGTTCGTTGGTAAGCGAATCACTTGAGAACGGCTGAACCAATTTGACTTTATTTCGTTTTAACATGTTCGTATAGTTCGAATTAGGTTTTTATGTAGTGAAAAATTTGAAAAATTCCCGAAAAATTTTAAAGTTCGGGAAAAATTGAACATTATTTTACTTTCTCACTATACTATAGTATAGAGAAAGTATAGTAATCGCAAAAAAATCGATGTTGAGATTTTTGTGGAAATATCCGTTTTGGGACCCTCTGAGTCCAAAAAAGTGGGTTTTACAAAATGTATGTCTGTATGTATATCTGTATGTATACAAAGGTCGAGCGAAAACTATTCGATCGATTTCAAACAAATTTGCACCAGACATGTCAAGTAGCCCTGTATAGATGCACAAAAAGCGGTTTTGAAATTTTTTTGAAAAACAAATTCCCTTTGGTAAAAAAAGACAAAAAAATCTGTTACTATCTATATATATAAAGCTGAAATACCAATGACTGACTCAGTCACAGTATCTCGAAAATCATAGCTCCTAGGAATGTGAAATTTGTTACACATATTGCTCATAGGCCCTAGAGGCGTATTAAGAAAGGATTTAGAAATATTTTGCGTTTAAGGGTTGAAACGACTCCTAAAACCATAAATATTGTTTGTTTTATATTTCAAAAACCATATGGCCTAGGAACGTGGAATTTGGTACACATATTGCTCATGGGCCTTAGATTTGCACTAGGAAAAATTTTTGAAATAGTTCGCGTTTAAGAGTTCAAACAACCCCTAAAACTATAAATATTGTTTGTTTTATATCTCAAAACCATACTGCACAGGAACGTGGAATTGCTCATAGGTGCTAGACGTGCACTAAGAAAGGATTTTAAAATATTTTGCGTTTAAGGATTGAAACAACCCCTAAAACCATAAATATTGTTGGTTTTATATATCAAATACATATGGCCTAGGAACGTTGAATTTGTTACACATATTTCTCATAGGCCCTAGAGGTGCACTAAGAAAGAATTTTGAAATATTTCGCGTTTTAGGGTTTAAACAACCCCTAAAACCATAAATATTGTTTGTTTTATATCTCAAAAACCATATGGCCTAGGAACGTGGAATTTGGTACACATATTGCTCATATTCCCTAAAGGTGCACTATTAAAGAATTTTGAAATATTTCATGTTTAAGGGTTGAAACAACCCCTAAAACCAGAAATATTAATTGGTATTCTTTTTTTAAAGCTAGAGATCTGAAATTTGGCATTTATTAATTTTAAGGAAATATTTAAATGCGTAAAGCTGATCAAATCTATCCCGATCTATGCAAGCGCATATTAAAGTCGTATCTGTTCGATCTACAACATCCAGCTAAGACTGTGATTTACCAGTCTGTAGATTTAGCGGTTGAAAAAGCAGACGCTCTTCACTCTGAATTCTTTATTTTTAATTGATTTAAATTATTCAGCAACCATACCTTGACGAAGGCTATTGACTGACAGCCAATGAACAAAACACACTAAACTAATTGAAAATAAATGTAATAAATTCACTTTCGTTAAATAAAAGGTGAAAGAAAATGAGGGAGAAATATTACAATTATGTAACATAGTGATGCAAAACAATTCCCCGTAGCCAAGCACTGGTATTCAGCTAGTTTTTTTATAAAAAAACGGCTCTAACAATTTTGATAAAATTTGGCTCATCTGTAGCCTTTAATGTACCCTAATATATGCAAAAAAACTGCATCTTTCTAAAAATTCTCGTTTAGCTAATAATAATAACTGATTTTGGAGGGTTTTTGGCCATAAAGGGGGTTGTTTTTCAACATTTTTAAAACTATTTTTTCGTGAATCTAGTGAACAGGCCTAATTGACCTGTTTGGTGCAAATTTGTTCGAAATCGATCGAATAGTTTTCTCTCTAGATAATAATAATAATAATATTTATTAGTTAATCTCCTACTTTAATAAATCACCTCTCCTACCCCACCTACAATTATGAAGCAACAGTGAATCTGTTTAATAATTTAAATATGTTTTTGACAAAGTATGTGCCAGTTCCTGGTACCGTTTATTTTAGGTTAGATTGATAAACACAATCCAAAATCTACTATAAATGCTTACTATACCTATATTAAAATTTAATTCAAACATAGGTTGTTTAATATTATAAATAAAAGAGCTCATTTGGAAATAATATTATAATTGAGCTGATTTGAATCGAGATTAGGCCTACAATTAACTAAAACAAGTTCATTTTCAACTTAGAATCAATTTGGCTAATTTAGAATCAGGTAATTATTCGTCACAACTAACAGTTTTTTTTAGGTAAAAGCAAACAAAATGTTTACTGTATTATAAGTCAAACATCTAGATCCAAATGTCTTAACATATGGATAAGTAGTTAATGTAAATACCCGCCTGTTCCCATTTCGGAAAACCATCAACTTTTTACGCTCCAGACAACAAAACAAAAAAGGTCGTTTATCATATTGCATTGCAATGAAGGAAATAGTGACGTCACAGCAAACCACTCGAATTAAAGCATTTCTTTGTTTTGAATATTTACAGGAAATGCTGACTTAATTCAATTATAACTTCAATTTTGGAACAAAACCGCATGGTTCCAAGTCGATCACATTCCATACACATCACACATTTCAGCGGTGTAGGCCAACTGATCTTGCATGTAAAATTTTCAATCAGCATTCTTCTGAATGTACTCCTCCTCAAATTTAATATCCATTTCCACAATCATGAATAGATACAATGATCACTCAGAAGTAAGTATTTTTTTCTCATTTTTACCATTTTTCAACAGCTTATCACAAATTCAAAAAACGATCACAAAAAAATATTGAAATTTGGACAGGACAACGTCTGTTGGGTCAGCTATTAATCAAATATTTCTTATAAATCAAGTTTATTAAACTGTGTATGATTTAGCAAATATTTTTGTTGAAAATTTGAGTCGAAAATGTGTAATACAGTAGGCCTAAATAAATGCTCACAACGTCGTCAATTCATTTAGGAATACATTTACACGAATAAAATGAATGCAGAGTTCATGTTATTATTCCAAAAAAAATTATTGAAATATCTCTTATGGTTTCCGAGAGAAATATTCCTTTGTAGAAAAAAAACCAACACTTTCGGGAAACTCAGTTTAAGCTTTAATACTTTATTTTGAAAGCAATTCGTTCTGCCTTAATACTGTTTGTTGCATTGAATTAAAAAAATCCTATAAAAAATGTTCTGTAAAAAATATTTACATGAAATTGGATTCTAATTAAATCTAAAGACGTATACAACATAAGGTAAACAATTTTGTTTTATGTTTTTGCCCTAGGGGTCATCCGACTCCCCTTAAGCAAATGTAATGAAATGGGAAAAACTACACTTAAAATTAAATCAAGATATTATGGCGAAGCATTGCTGGGTCCACTAGTCTATATTATAATAAAGCAATTCATTTGTAAACGCATCACTTGAGAACGGCTGGACCAATTTGGCTATTTTTTGTTTTAAAATGTTCGTAATTGTCCGAACTAGGGTTTTCTATAAAGACAAATTTTAAAAGTTTTCCGAAAAAGTTTCAAATTTGGAAAAAACTCAACCGCCTCTTTTGTATGGACTCAAGACCATAGCGCACAAAAACAGCTGTTCTAATAAAATGATTAGTAACACGTTTGTTTACATTCATTACCATAGCAACTTTACTTAGCATTAAATTTATTCAGTTTATCATTGTTCAAAACCAACAGCTTTTTTAGGTTAGAATGACCAACTTAAAACAACAAAAACAAAAATAACTAAAAATGCTTACAATTATTTTAATTTAATTCAAACATTGGTTGTTACATATTGTATATAAAACAACTGATTTGGATCAAAAACTGAACATAATTTTAGGTTAGGCCTACAATGAACCAAAACACGTTTATTTGAAACCAATTGGGATAATTTAAAATCAGGTTTTTTACAATTAATTCTTCACAACTATCAGTTTTTTTTAGATTAGGTAGAAGCAAACAAAAGGTTTACCGTATTATCTATAAAGGTTTACAAACTATAAATCTAAATTTGTGCACTATATTCTTAAGTGGCATAAAAACCATTTTGCAATTCGATTACTTAAGTAAATCTAATGAAATGGAATAATTACTCTTTAAATTAAATCAAGCAATAGCAAAGCACTGCTGGGTCCACCAGTGAGGAATAAAAAATACCTTATTGTGAGGACGTTACTAATGTTTTCAATGTATTACTTTTGTGGAAAATGTTACCATCTGTTGACAATACTTTTAAAATAGAAATAAATTATTGTAAAACACACTGAAACTGCATACCAAATTTAAATAAAATAGCTTAATTATTTTAATATTTACAGTATTTTTAGAACAAAGTCAGTAGATAATTAATTATTAACCTTTTTTTTGAAAATTTAGTACTTACATTTTCATTTTCTTAATCTTGTTTTATCATTTTTTTTAAATTGGAATAGTTTAAACTAAACAGTTTAAACTTGACAGAATTGTTGGCTAATTATAGAAGGCAAAGTACTGGCACATCAGACAACTTACCAATATTTCAGAATGTTTAATATGTTTTCCTTTCTTCTCGCCACCTTTTAGTAATATATTTGAAGACTTACTTAAAATTACAAAAATTGTATTTTAAGACTTTATAAGTAACAAAGTCTTAGTCGATTGTTTTAAACAGAAATATGATTTTTTTTTTTTAATATTTTTAGGATACATACTTGTTGTCTCTTAATCTTTCTCCTAATTAATTTTGAAGAGTGTGAAATTTAACAAGATTTTAACATTGATTGTGTGTACAATATTATAGATGTATACATTCAGATTAGGTCAGTTCCCTCCAGCCCTGGTTATTTCCCGATGGGTTATTTGCATTGCATATTCCTTATAGCAGATTAAAGCTTTTGTGTTGATCTCGCTTACCTCCTTGAGCAGCAAATTCTAATTATCTGTGTGATAAATCAATACTCCAAACTTTAATAAACCCACTAAACATCATAAATAATTCAATTCATTAAAAACTAAACAGGGGAAATATTTTTATTAAATAGAATTGATATCCATCTCATTTGATAACCATTAACGGGTTTCGTCTAAATAATGCTTTTCTTATTTAAATTGTTTTGAATACAATTATTCCAACTGCTTTTTTTCTATTGAAATGGTTTAACCGTTTTATATTTTCTACTGTCATTCTTTTCTATTGTCAAGCGAAATGAGGCACCTAAACTACGCTTTATTGAAATGCACAATACAAATCTAATTTTTACTTTGAGAATTCTGTATTGCCTACAATTTAAAATAAATTAATCATTACCATTTTTTAGTTTCTTTATGTCTGTCTGTACTTGTTTCTTCTTGAGCATGTTATCTTCTTTTTTCATGTAACACTTTTTGATGAAATATTACATAAGTTGTTTTTTTTTTAATCACAAACACAGAATTGAGAGAAGAGAAAATAAAAAGACTGTTAAGGTACCTTCACTTACATGGAAAGTAAAACATAATATATGGATTTTTAAGCGACTGACTATAAACGTTTTTCCTGGATTCGAACCGGAGACTTAGGCGTCGGATACGTTCATCCCACTCTTTTAAAATTAATTTAACATTGTTTTTGTTGTGTTGACGTCCCAGTCATCAAACTTTTAATGTCAATTAAGTTGTCTGCTTGTGCCTTTCCACTATTTTATCTAGAAAATTTGTTTAAAAATTTACAAAACAACATTTAGTAGGCTACTTCCAATAAAAAATGTGCGCAAAAATTATAAGTTTTTTTTAAATATAGCAGAAATACTTGTTTATAATGTAATCTAGGTATATAATTTTTAAAGTCTTTGTTCAAAACTTTTCAATAAAATTGTTTATAACTAATGTCAAGAAAGATTTTTTTCCTGAAAATTAAAAACAATTACTCAATTATCTTCAAAACGTTACAAAGTGAAACGAAACTTATTTATAAATTCAAAGTAATCATTTACTAGGATTATATCAGAAGGTCCTTAGCTAACATCTAACGAAGCATGCGTGACATCTATGAAACACTAATTCAACAACACGCAAATGACAAGCATTTTCAATTTATGTGCACTATTATTGAATATTAAAGGTTTATCTTAGTTTTGTCAAGGTTGCTCCAAAATCTATCCTAGCGCACTCGTTCAATTTCAGTTACATACATGACTTATGCGCGAACAGTAAATAATACTTCTACAAAAATAATTATCCAACTGACCGACAAAAAGAGGAAACATTTCCTACAAGTATCATTTCAATTCCGACTAAAACGGATTTTCTTGTACTGTCGATTGAAACACTCAAACACTAAATGTTATGCGATTTAAATTTAATCTTTCAATAACTAAGACTAATTTAATGTTTTGTACAAACTTCTTATTGCGTTAGTAAAGTGTATTGTCCATTTTATATTCCTTCTACAAGTCATTTAAATTAATCAAATTTGAAAACTTATGATTTTTGTTTGTCCTTAAGAAATAATTTGATACCTATTTTGAAAAAAATACCTACTGTAGAGTTTTGAATGATTTGACAGTTAGTTAGTTATTGAGATTTTCTAACTGTACTAAACCGTTTGAATTTGAACATGCCATTGTCACATTCGAGTGACGCTGAGGGACACTTAAAACTCTCAACGTCAATAATTATCATTCAATGCAATTTTATTTAACTAATCAAACTGAGTAAGGACAGTTTTATAGATTTTCCATTGAAGCTGTAGTGGAATATAAATTACAATTTTCTTTATTGTTAATTTATTGTTTAACATCTAAAATATAAGAATGTTACAAAATAAAAAATAAAAACCATTGTTACTTGGCTTGAAAGATAATGGCAGTAAAAATTAAATAATAATAAATTTAAATCTTAACTTGTTAAATCTTAAATTAAAATGATTACGATACTTAAAAATGTTGACAACAAATCATGTCTTATAAAAGTTTACACATGCATTTAATTGTATGTTGTCTACATAGAATTTATTTACAATTCATGAATTTATTTTTATTAATCTCTTTTCCTGAACAAGACACAAAAATAAATTTTTGTTTTTTCTTCTATTGTACAGTCTAAATCTTATTTAAAATTGTATATAATTCTTAAGTGTAATATTTAATGAATGTGCAAATCAAATACATTTCCCGCAGTAGGTTCAAACTTCGTGAAGGTTAATTTCTGAGTGATAACAGTGGTAGACTGCTATACTAATTAAATTAGTCATATAGTATGGTTTATAAAGTGTAGTTTATGGCAACAAAAAAACAATTTCGTCTTCCTGAACACATAATGATGTATAAAAACCCGAACTTTCAAGACCTTACAAGAACACAGTTACTAGACTTACAGGATGAAATTTTAACGAGTAGGTAATCAGCGTAATCTGGAATTATGTCTGACAACATCTTTATATACATTAAAATGGGGTATATAAACTGAAGCAGTTTCTTTTTTTTCAATCATGGGGCCATTGGTAAATGAACACTTTTTGTGAGCTGCAACCTAAGAGACCGGGCAAATCAGTGGAATGTGAATCGTTTCCGGAAGGTTGTGTTTTCAGCAATTAGGTGAAATTTTCTCAGAAATTATAGAGATCTCACTTTTTGAAGTGATAACTTCTATTGGCCCATTGGGCATTTTCGCTTGACTATGTTTCTGAGATCTCGCTTCACGCAAACGTTTTGCGTAGACACAAATCAGAGCGTGAAGAGGGAATAGGCGATACATAGTATAATATAGACAAGTAAGCGCGTAGAGAGGGAATAGACGATACATAGTATACAATAATATAATAATACGATATTATAATAAGTATGCGAAAAATAGTGACCTTAATAATGTAAGAATTATTTATTTAGCGACTAATGAATTTGAGTGAAATATTAGTGTATGCACTCTAAATAGAATTTTAAGAATAATTCAACATGTAAGGGATAATTAAAATAATTATTATATTTGTGCGTTTTAAGTTTTGTAAAGAAGATTGATTTTTAACTACATTTAACTGCAGTAAGTTTAGACAAAATTTTACATTTTGTACATTTTGACAAAGTAATATTTTACATTGTTTTATTTTACTGTAACTTATTATTACTCACTTAAATATAACATTTAGCTTCATATTACAACAATGGAGGTCATACACGTTAATGGAGGATCTATTCCTCACAGAGTAGTTTCTTCTAGGCCATATGGCCAATGCTTATTCTACTATTTGGCTTTAATTGTACATGACACGATTCACTGGGGTTTGAGGTGAGGACCAGAGGGGTTAGTCATGTTTCAAACAATTGGCGCAGGTTCAAACCATATAATTTAAAAGTAACAGGAGATATTTATTCAACAAAAAAAGAATATATCGCGGATATGAGCGAACTGGTAACTTTTGGAACCTCCTGTGAAATTCAAGCAGCATCCGAAAAATATTTTTTATGAATTTCAGATGTACAGAGATGGTTATTTGTTGTGGGAGAGTTTTGGCGAACCGATTGAGGGAGTAGGGAGGCTAAGGTTTACTGGGGAACTGACGAGAGGCCCCCTTGATGTTCTCATTCCTCTCACACCTTTTTTACCTGACAACTCAATGGATGTTAGTGTATAGGAAATAAAGTCAGCTTCCCAATCCCAGGTTTCAGACGATAGTCACCAAATTTCTCAACTTCCAACCCTATGAGAACAGTGTACAACATCATCTGATGCTGTACGGTCACATCCAGAACAAATACCAAAAAACGAGAGGGAAAAGACGAAAGCGTTTTTCTAATACAAATCGCGTACAAGCACTTAGGCAAGCGGTAAAAAACCACTGACTCAAAATACACAGAGAATCAGCTAAAATACTTTAAGATGTAACATTTGCTGAAGGTAACTATATTATTGCAATAGCGAACATTGTCCTGTCAGCTAATCTATATATACATAATCCAAATACCACTCACTGACTCATCACGAAATCTTAAAAATTCACCGAACGGATTGGAATGAAATTTGGTATGTAGCTTCCTCTAGGGCCGTAGGTGCTCACTAAGAAAGTTTTTCAACAAATTCGAAATTTTAGGGGGGTTTGGGGGGTTAAAGTTACTAAAAAAAAACACCGAACGGATGGAATGAAATTGGTAGGTAGCTTCCTCTAGGGCCCTATGTGCTTGTTTAGAAAGGTTTTCAAAAATTCGAAATTTTAGGGGAGTTCGGGGGGTCAAAGTTACTAAAAATCCCCATACGAAATACATAGTGTAATATATTTATTGATATATTTTGTTTTGTTAATATACACTAGTGGCTTATAGGGATAAATGCCCCTATTAATATTGAAACAAACTTCAATATTTTGTATAGTAATTTTATTTTTTAAATAGAAATTAAAAACCTGTATACATAACCTTAAAATATTTGTTTGTTTACAAATCATACTCAGCTGTTTTTCATTGCAATGTATTTCTTATTGCGATTTTTGTACTCAGCTGTTTTTTCATTGCAATGTATTTCTTTAAAACCAGCTGGGCTTTAATTTTTATATAAAAACAAACAAAACAGCTCGGCTTTTGAATTTGAAATTTGAAATTAAAACAAACTAGGGGAGACCCCTGCGTGCTCCGCACGCCAACCTCCGATGGAACCTTCTAAACACATATTATGTTTTATTTATAATAAAGGCGTAGGATTAATAATAACCTCAAAACTAAGATGGTAAATAATGTTAAATGTTCAAATCAAATTATTTCGTATGTTTTATAACAACAGTTATAATAAAGGTTAAAAGAACAAGTAAGGCTCAGGTGTAGGATAACACTTAATCAAAAACCTAACCAAAATGTTAATCAAAAACCTAACTCACTATCAATTACCTACCGTATATTATCAATAAAATAGGCCTACTCTATGTTTTATTTATTTTTAATTAGGATGTAAAATATGTTTTCTTATTTTTAAATTCCTTTTTTTCTTATTTTTTTTTATTGGTTTGTGTGTTGAAACGTGTTGGATCAGTATAATTTAAATATTATTTTGTACTAAAAGTTGGACATCCGAATCATTTGTTTTATGTTATTTTATTGTAGTTATGTAAAAATGTTTATAAGTAGTCATGATCGTGGTTGTAATCAAGTGATGATAACCAAACAAAAATTTACCAGATATAATATTATAATATGTAGAAAATTAAATATATTATTTGTTATGTACTTACTTAGAAACACAATTCTACACGTTTAATCCCACTGACCTACTTAAATGAAGTAAGTTACAACATAAACAAACCATGTTATGATAATAAAACATGTGCTTTGTTATAATCAGCTGATCTGTGCTGTTATATTCAGCTGATAAGTAAAAACAATATTAATGAATAGAAAATATTTTAAATTACATTTTTAGAGTATTAAATGAAGGAATAGTAAAATTTTAAGGAAAATGGGCTAATAAAGAGTTAATTACATTTCATTTAACACAACCCACATGTAATCGGTCCAATAGAACTCCAGATCTCACTCGGAATAAGCTTAAAATTTTACCCCATGTTAAATTGCCATAAGAGATTTTAATTTCTGTTTTTAGAAAGTTTAGTGGGGTAACAGCTAAAATTGAAGCAAAATGGGCAAATATACAGATCTTTCATTACCTTTCATTTTTGGTACCAACCGCGTGTAAATTGGTTCAGTAGTATGGTCAGGCTCGCTGTCATGCATAAGCTTTAAATTTTTTCCCTATGTTAAAAAATCTCCATAAGAAAAGTTTATTTACCATTTTTGATCCAATTAACATAAATATTTTCAAAATACAAATAAAACCTGCACATATAGGACCGCTAACCTTTGTTTTGGTACAACTCGCATGTAAATCGGTCCAGTAGAACGGTCAGGCTCGCTGTCATTAGTTTTGCAAAAGATTTTTAGTATATATATAAGATAAGATAGTCGAAGCAGTTTTTCGCGCTTTTTTCGAGTTATATTGCCTAAATTAAAAATATAAAACTAGTTTGCACATCTGCACACACAGACGCGTGTTTTAATGTATAATATGTGGGGGTAAATCTTAAAACAAAAAATCCTTATCGATTGCAAAGCTTCCAAGTGGCGTATTAATAATATATATTATTATATAGATTTAACTTTGATTTATCTATCCGTGCAAAGCCGGATCGGGCAGCTAGCCGTATATATAGACAAGTGAGGGCGTGGAGAGGTAATAGACGATACATAATATATTATAATATGTTATTATAACATTATAAATATTATATTATAATTATTACTATAATATTAATTTATCCCTTAAATATTGAATTATTCTTAGAATTCTATGTAGAATGCATACACTAATACCTCACTCAAAACCATTAGTCACTAAATAAATACTGTTTTAAATTATAATTATCACTATTTTTAGCATACTTATCATAATTATAATATTATTACATCATAATATTACAATTATAATAATATTACTATATTATAATATTATAATTATTATATTATAATTGTGCAATTTCAAAATATGATATAATATTTTTGACAATATATTGACTTTATTCTCCTCTAATATTAATACTGATAAAAATATAAATCGGTCATAGAAGTTATCACTTCCAACGTGTGGTCTTAAGCACACCCAATATTTTTTTTCTTCTTTTTTTAATTTATCTATCACAAGAAACTAACTAATTCAAAAAATATAGTATGATATTTTGTAAAAAAAATGTCGCTTAAAAAAGTTATTGTAAGCATTTAATAAAAACAAATGGCTAAAATTTAAACTTTAAATTATAATAGATTTGATTGATTTCAAAGTATGTAGAAGTATTTATTTTAATAAATAAAACTGAACTGCATTTTCTCTTAAATTTAATGTTAAATATATCTTAAATATTTACACGCACTTACCTCACGCTGGGGTCTTATTGGCCCCAAACAAAGTTTAACTCTTTGCTACACCACAGCCAAGAGACATTGACCGTTGTAGTGACAGCTAGGCAGGAGTACCAACTTAGAATACAAAATTCGCTGCAGTATATTTTCAACCACAAAAAAATTATCATAAATTATGATGGGGTCTAATAGACCCAGAGTGAGGTTAAAGTATATGTCAAAATGAAAAGAGTAGGACTAAGTTGGGTATAATTATATAGACGGTATTTTATATTTTAAACGTTAAAATTGTAACTGTAGTCTAAATTTTTAATTATTTGTTGATCAGTAGATGCACGCATTATCGGATTACACATAGCCTATCTTGTTCTGGAGTCTACTCCTGGTTTTTGGTTTATGTAATAAGCTACACCACTCCTTGTCTTCACTAGTAGACTTGGGATAAAGGCGTAGGCAAATTATTCATTGAAGGCACCTTTATGAATAAAAGTCGGGAAACTGCTAAAGTAAGACAACATTTTCGAATTCCCCTTAAGGCTAATGTTAAATCTAAAAACGCTGACAACTACTAAACAAAAATCGCGATATTTTCCTATTGGAAAATTAAAATATAAGTCTCAGTTTTTACTAGTTCCATTCTTAGTTTAAACTTTCATTTCTCATTAATTTCCTGTATAAAAGTTATGCTAAAGGGAAGCTTTGATCGCATGTTAGTCAGTTCATCCGTCTATAAAAGTATTGGCTTATTGATATTTGTCTGAATTGTTACAGGGGACGCAGCTTCAATGCCGCCACTCTATTTCTTGCTGACACTACACTTTCTGAGGCAAGTACCCCACTTTAGTCACCCCCACTGATTCAACTATTAAGATGAGCAACACAATGTAAGAAAGCTGTTCTGAAAGTGTTTGGAGCGATCGTTATTTAGGGCGTTTAAATTTATTTGTTTTGAGATTACAAAAGCGATATACATTACGTGGAAACTGAATATAATGATCATTCTACACATAAAGGTAACATTTTAAATAATTCCTCTCCATTTTTTACAGGAATCTCACTGTTTCAGTTAAGGATCTAATAAAATATTTAGGCTTAGTTTTAAAATCATGAGTTTTATTGTTTTTCCGAATAAAACGGGTTAATATTTACATATCAAATTTTATTAAATTGTGCGCTTTGATTAACAAAAGCAAAACTTCAGAATGCATGTGTTTTTTTTAAATAGATTATACATTTGAGAAAAAAATAACGGGTGTAAACACTTTTTTAATAAAACATATGGATTAAATATATTTTTATGAAATGTGTTTATTTATGGTTCTGATCATTTATGATATCAGACATATAAATTATTAAAAGATATCATCACAAATCAAATTATTTTATATGGGCTTATATTTGGCTCTTAAATTATTATAAAAATATAAATTTGTGAAAAATACACTTTACAAATTGCCCACGTATCACATATGGACATCATCAGATTCTGCCCTATTCAAGTAATAAACCAATACGGTAAATTGCTAAAATGTTTACCAAACAAAGCCCTTTCTCTAAAATGCAATGTTTCTTCCCCGCATTTCATAAATTCCTGGAAAAACATTTCCCTCGAAGAATGAATACACATTTTACTTCATGCGAGATTGTGGTCGTTGTAACACTTCCAGTGGTCTGGTGACATCTATATAACAGAAATTCCTTAACCAAAACATAGAAATATGCAGGTTTTATATAGGCTACTGCAGACTATTAAAAATTATTTAAAAGACTATTAATTTATCTTCTATAAACATATTTAGCGTGTACTAAAATAAGTCAGGAATATTTTAAAATTAATTATTTTCCATCGTGTATTTTAAACTCTTGCAATTGGCGTACTATATGGACAAACATTGTAGGAACTCTTTTATTAGAAAAAATTTTAACTTTACATTTAAGCACAAGTCGATAGATTGTTATAGGCCTATAACTCGACGTGAGTTGAGCAAATTAAAAAAAATAAGTTTATATTATTATGTTTTAAGGTTAAAACCATTCGGTAAATTGGTCTACTCACGAAGGCATTGGTAGCTCAACCTCCAGCCCCAACTCACACTTTGCTTCGTTCTGCTCGCAGTTTCACGGGCGTTCCACTGGGGTCTCGGATTAAGGACTGTGCTTTTTTACGAGTTGGTGCCCTCGACCTGGTGGCCTCGAATCGGAAGTTACCCCCACGTTAAAATCCCCCTCATGAATTTGAACCGGGTACTTTTATGATATATTACGTTTTTATCGATTTTGAGGAACCAGGATAGCTATAAGGTCGTGTAGAAAAACAAAATGTGCAGAATAATATACTATATTTATTTTATTTAGATAAAACGTTAAATAATATTCATTATAGTATGAAAAATCTCTAAAAACGTTACTTCCAGTCAAAAAACATGCTTCCAGTTGTTGGATGTTTTTACAATACAACTCGTCTGAAGGACTTGAAAACCAAAGTTTGTACCAAACTTGTACCGAATTGGAAGTAAAATTGGGACCGTTAGAGTGCGAACAAACACTTATTTGTATACAAATCACTGCAATAGATCATCTTTCCTATGGAAATTCGCTAGTAAAAATATCAATAGTACAAAAATATAAAATTGTTTTGGCACATGATTTAATGTTCCGCTCGAGATCATTTTATTCCTTTGTATATAGTATTACCACTAAATAGATATTTTAAATTAAATAATCCCGCTTAATCTCGTAAATTCATCAGTTAAGCTTTTTAAAAACTGAAGAAATAATTAATATTTTAATTTACGATTTGGGTTTGTTCAGCCGGAAAATTGCTTCGTGGGGTAATATCTGCTACTAAACGTAAATTGGTTTTTAAAACTTTATTGTAATTTTGCGTATATCTGAAAAAAATGAAAATGAAAATTATACGTGACGCAAGTTTGTTTTCATTTCATAAATTGTTTTAATATCTGATAAATTTAAATTATGAATAACAGAAATAACTTTTCGCAATTCAGAATAATAGAAATCCAAGGTACTTAAACTTGTGTTGATTATTGAACGTACTATAGTTGATTACCAGCACTATGGAAATGAAACAATACACTTTAAACATAGCACACTTAAATATTCAAAACCATATGTTCATTTTCAGTAGCCACAATCCAATCTCTAATAATAAGAAGCCTAGTAAAATTATACAAACATTTGGCTATTTCTATAAACATACACTCGGAAGGTTTTTGTTTTAATTTGTAGAGTTTTACCCATGTAGTCATTGGTTTTACCTATATACACAAAAATACTGACATCTTGTTCCTTATCTCTCCCATAGTTAAGACTAAGACTTATCTATCCCCTTCTCGCTTCGGTCATACATCCCGGATCGTATCGTGAAAATACAAACAGATTATTGCATATTCCCATATGTTCACGGGAATGGCGACTGATTAGGTACAGAGGCACTTGGATTGTGGTAGGGTGAATGTAGTGGTGACCTTTACATAATGTAAGACAGACATCGAAATAGAACAAGCTTTATAATTTCACCATTAATATTTAAACAATCAATAATCACATTTCAAACAAATTTTGATAATACCAACTAAAGGAAACAATATAATATCTAACATCAGATTTTATGGTAATAAATGTAAATGTCTTCAAGAACCATGCTTTGGTTCAATATACGCCTAACCTACAATTGTGTTGAACTTTTGATCCAAATCAGCTGTTTTATTTATTATATGTATCAACGGATGTTTAAACTATAATTAGTACAGTTAGCATTTTTCGTAGATTTTTTTGTGTTTGCTTTTAGTTTGTTAAGTTAAACTAAAGCTAAAAAGTTGTGGATTAATAAACTGATAAGTTGATAAGTTTGCTAAGTTGATTGCTAATGGTAATAAATGTAAATGCATTCGAAAACATGTATTGCTAAGCTTTTGATTCGTATCAGCTGTTTAATCTGTTATAGAACTGTTGGAGTTAACCCTCAAAGTTGCACTATTTTTATGCTTTAAAATAAAAATTTTTTAGAAATCCTTTCTGAGTGAGGTTCCACATACCATGAAATTGTAGTATTTTTATCAGAAGTAGTTTTCGCTCTACGTTGATTCTATGTCAATCAGTCAGTCATGACAAAACCTCTAATATTTAATATACAGGGTAAATCAGACCACTTGTGCTCAATGTATTGAACAAAATGAACTACAGCCTTCGTTTTACTTAAATCCCCTATTTCAACCCTAGAGAATTCAGTAAAAAGATTTTCAAATCTCAAAAAATGCCCCAAAAGTGCTTTTTTGGGGAGTGAGGTCGATTTTGGAAAAGTTTCGAATACATTAAGGTAGGTCGAGTAATACCTCATTTTATACGTCTCTGATTACTGATAATTTTTGAAAAAAAAAGTTTTAACTTATTTTACTGCGTCCAAAAAGTAGCGTTTCACAGTAAGTTTTATTGTTTCCACATAACATAGCCTACATAAACCAAATTTTTATCCTAGATTCATGAGGAGATACCCTTTCCAAAAATGTGCTTAAGTTGACCCTTACTTAAATTTCAAATTTTTAAAATACATACAATTTTAGAAAATAAAACAGATTAAAACTCAAAAAGTCCAAATAGTAGTAAAGTAGTCGTAAAGCACATCATTGAAAAGATCTTTCAAAAACAAAAAATTTTTTGTATTTAAAGTTTGACTTTATCTCTAACCGTTTCAAAATGGCGCCTGAGAAACTTATTTTGCGCACGGGTGGTCTTATTCACCCGGTATAGAAGGAAATTTGTTTAAATAACTGGTTTCCTGTTGTCGTTATAAAAAAAAATCTATATAAAAATATCAGATATTTTTTATAGAAAGTCGAATTTTTTTTAACTTTGCATAAAAATTTCAAAATATCAGCAAATTTCCTATTGAAATATTATTTTACTTTAGTTGGGGACTTAGTAGGTAAAAATATTTTTTAAAAAACATGTTTCTAGTTTTATTTTTTTTAAATACCGGGTCTTTTCAGAACATTTTCATTTACAATAAGTTATATTTTGAGTATAAAGAAATTAATAGTTTAGTAAGTGAATGCACTTTTATAAAATGAGCATAAATACCGTTTCGTTCCGTTCAGATCCTGTTCCGTAACTCTTCTTCTCCCTATTCAATCGTGTAATTCAGTTAATGTAGTCCGCGTACAAAAATCCCAAAAAATCAGTTATCTTAACATGTAAATCTCATGTTTAAATAAATTGACACAGTATTTATTTTTGCACCATGTTTTTTTCGTATTCAGACTGTAAGTACTCTTTAAAAAGCGGGACAAACGGAAGGTTGTATTAAATTATTTGAAAAGCTTATTTACCAGGGAAATTTTGAATTACATTTTATATCTTCTAAACTGTACTGGTACTGTGAGAGAGATTTAAACATTTTTATCTTCTTAATTTGTATACAATTAAGAAATTTTATTACAGATTTGAATTTTTAGCGATAACATCTAGTGTTTAACATTACGATAATTTTAAATCATTCTGGTTGACAATTGTATGTAGATTCTAAAAACGGTGTTAAACTTACAGAAACATACATGCTTTGTCATGCAATTTCAGTTTTACTTACACAAGTACCGATTGTTTAAAACAATTAAATATTCATTGTGTTGTCAATGGTAGCAAGTAGTTTACCACCAGCTACACTGTATAACACTTGTTTATGTTCACTATAACTTTAACGCAAATTACTTCTACGCTGATACAAAATATATAGAGATGGAATGTATATACCGGGTGAATCAGATCACCAGGCGCCATTTTGAAACGGTTAGAGATAAGGTCAAACTTTAAATACAAAAAATGTTTGTTTTTGAAAGACCTTTTCAATGAAGTGTTTAACGACTAGCGTTACTAACTGAAGTTTTGAGGTATTTGGTTCAATCGCAATACACGTAAAGCCCTAACAAATTTGGTACACTCGTTGGTTGACTGTGTCGCTCAGACAAGTTCGTTAGCCAGAAAATCCAACAACCGGAAGCACGTTATGTTTACCGGAAGCATGTTTTTTTAAAAGAAGCACGATTTTTTAAAGGTAGTCACTATTTTTGTAGATTTTTCGGACTAGAATGAAAGTTTTTGGCTTTTTATCTAAAATCATAAGTGTAGAATATCATTCTGCAAATTTGTTTTTCTTTTACACGACCTTATAGCTCGCTTGGTTCCCCTAACGTAAAATACTAATTAAGTACCCGGTTCAAATCCACGTTGGTGAGTTTACCTTGGGGGGGCATCTTCTGATCCGAGGCCGACGGCCGAATTTTAAGGGTCTGCTCCAGTAAACGAGAAAGCAACAGGAAACGCACTTCCGGTATCACTGTATCCCTATCTAAGCAGTGCAATTTCTTGCAGCTGAACGCTTTGACATTGCCTCATTTCAAACCATTTTATAAGTCTATCTTTTGTAATTGCGTTTTGAAAAAAAAAAATGAATATTCTTTATACAATTTTGGATCCTGCTTGCAAATTATTTTTCATTATTAATTTTTTATTGTGTTAGGAAAAAAAATCAAACTTTGTACTTCCAAAATGTCAGTTACTTGACAAATGAAAGAAATTTTTAAAAATGTAAATTGCAAGAAGGATGCGTATTGTGACTGTGCTTAAAATGAGACCTTGCAAACAATTTTATGATAAAAAGTAAACTAAATAAATGGTATGAAATTTAACATTGCTCTTATGGGATAAAAATCCATTTTATTTTTACTGGAGCAGACCCTTAACGCAGTGAGCTTTGCAAAACAGTCCATGTCCCGGGGCCGCAAGGGTGAGGTGTAAACTCGCAAAGCTAGTGGAACGAAGGAGCACATGAGAGGAAGCTGGAGGCTTAGATGCAAACAAATTCTACTAATTTATTTCGTACACACAGGCAGTTTCTTAGTGAGTAGATCAATTAATTTTCCAAATAGTTGGCTGAAACCCTAAAATTTAATTTTGGAAATTAACTCAACTCACGTCAGTGGTTCAGCTGCGTGGTTGAATTATTTGTTGTACAATAACTGCTTTCGTATTTTAATTAAGAACAAAATTATATTTATCGTTTTGATGTTGTCGTAAAGTATTTCATGTATTTTTATGTTTATAACTTTGGCAGTTAAACCGAAATGATTCCAACAAGCGGCAACCTTTCTAAGCTCCAGCTTATGCTTCCGTCGCGATGCTTTTAATCTTTACAGCTCGACTAATCGTTGTTTCTCTTTAAAACTCCACAGTTTACAAATAAAATTCAACTCGTAAACATTATTAAAGTTCGTTCATCTCGTAATGAATATAATGTACATTTTCTGTATTATCTTAATAAAAATATCATCTTACCGCGCACTGAATAAATTTGGATTTATTGATCAGTAACATGTTGAAGGTAGAGGACGATCTTAACCTCAAAGTAAAAAAACTAATTTGACGTGTCATGCACATGGATGAATTCGAATTATATATGGCACCAGCCAAAATTAATTTTAGGACAAACTAGTTCTCCCTAGGTCAAACTAGATCTTCGCGTGAATGTCAAGACAAACCAGATTGGCCTAGGTAAAGACTATCTAGTTTATCCCTAGATCATCAGGATAAACTAGTTCCTCCTCTTATGTTTGCAATATATTAGTATTTCCGGAAGGATTAACTGGTTATTTTTAGTAAAACTCACAACCTTAAAAGTCGGACTATTTATCTCTATTAGGTCTGTAACAAGTTTTGATTATTCTTCTGTACTCTCAATTTGCATTACATAACATAAATTAACCTGACCATGGATTGTTTTCGTTATTTCTAAGTAGAAACTGATTTATCCTAAAACTATTGCGTTTGTTTTCAGGCCAAACTAGTTTGTCCTAAGCACATTTGGACAAACCAGTTTGGCCTGATTAGGTCTAGTCCAAACTGGTTTGGCCTGACTCACGCAGGACAATCTAGATTGGCCCAAACAGAACTAGTTTGTCCTGGTATCGGGTTTGGCATGTAAAATATATACACAACTATGTTTGCACTTAAACAGTCTTTATTTGCATCTCAAAACTAGAGCTTTCATTATTAGTTTCATCCGAGTCAAAGTTAATTTTCCACCGTGATTAAAAGTTATTCCTCCTTCCAAAGTATAATTATGCAATTATATAATGCGCAGTTATGTATGCGTATTGCCTACGTCACGCCGTTTGACTACATTTTCAAACGACAATACAATTGGCAAGACGTTGAGTGACTTGTCACATTTTACGAACATATTACACTCACAAATTAACTTCTTTAAAAATAATTTAAAGCAGATATTTTAAATTAGTCTCGGACCTAATTACCTGTAAATTGAACTCACAAATAATTTTAGAACGTTTTCAAAGAAACTAAAGGAGTGACTAATCACTATTTCGTATGTAAAGAAACTAAACTGAATAAGATTAGTTTTTTAGGGTTAGTGAGTAGAATAATTAATTAATATTTAGTATGTTTTGTGATAGTTTTAGGAGTGGATTAGGTAATCATTATATACAGTTTTAAGAAGTTCCAGTAAACTTGACCAGTAAACCTTGATCAAGTTTTACATTGACTTATTACAGTAAAGTTGCAAGTAATAACTCATGATTTAAATAGATAAGGATCATATTATGGCTACCTTTGTTGTTACATTGTAGAATTTCTCCTTAAGATAATTAATTAAAACTAAAATTATGACCAATGATTTTAAAAAAACTTGCCAAATTGAAAACACGAAACTCTTTGCGGCGATAAACTTTTAATATTGAGTTTCTATAGTTCAATTAGTTCAGCGATCTCACAACTTTTATGGACTAAAACTTTTGGGCAGCGACTTATCCTAATTCCCCACCGAATACAGTGTAGTTTAGTGATACAGTTCACCACCGTATTTATACTGTTTTTATTGACCGTTGTTATTTTTGTTTATTTATTTTTTGTATTAGTTTTTTTTTTTACACTTGCCCTCTATTATGGAAAGCTACAATGACTTGAAAAGTCCCGTGTATCAGTCACCACCACGTTGAAAACATAATACAATCGACGCGGGACAGAGATAACAAAGGCGACTATATTTGCAACATATCTTACAATCAAATAAAAAACAAATGGCAAAAGGGAAATTTTTTTTTAAATTACAATGTTGATTTCTTAAACTTTTTATAGGTTATTGTAAATTAATTAGAGGTCTTAATGAAACAAAGTTTAACTCCACCTTCTATTTTTGTTGTTGTTTTTTTTTGTGTGTGTTTTGGGAGGTTAATTTTAGCGTTTTAAAAGTTGTGAATAACTTATTTTATTTTTCAACCAATTAAAAAAAATTTTTGTGTTTGCATTCACCATGAAATAATGCACATTTTGGAGTATGCAACTTTTATACAAGAAAAATTAAATACTGTTGGAAGTTAAAACATACAAATTACAAAAGATTTAATTGAGTAAGTACAGTGTTTTCCATACTCCAAACCTTTACACGTAGTATCAAGATAAGGTGGAAAACCTTTTCATGAATCTATCTTTTCATATTCTAAAGTTATTTATTGTTTAATGTGGTAAAACATTAAAAATTTTATTTGCGGAAACTGCATTTAAGTTTTTTATGACATAAAACAGTAAAAAACGAATTTTCCACTCTAAAATTCGCCTGGTTCATAGATTTATCTAATCTATTGACTGAATGACAGATTTGAGCGGCCTGATGATGAAAACTTAGAGTATTCGAAACCACGAGTGGGTAATATGGTGGATATACTATAATAATGAAAAGAAAGTATCCAAGTTTAAATTAGGTTTCGTGGTAATGCGTACACATGGTTCAAAAACTGTTTGTCGAACAGGAAACAAATGGTGTCAGTGTGTGGAGTAAACAGTGAACATCAGTCAGTAGAATACGATGTCATCCAATGGTAAGCGTTAGGGTCTATTCTGTTTTTGATTTATAGTAACCATGAGTTCAAAATAAATATTGACCTCAGGAACGAAATTGCCATTTTATTCGAAGATAATAGTTGGAAAGAAATACAAGGGAAGGTTGTAAAGAATCTATCAGTAGTGAAAAAATGGTTCGATCAAAATTTGTTAACCCTTAACATACCTAAAATAATTAGTTTTTTCTATAGCCCTAAGTTTCATTAATGATCGTCCTTACGAACGTATTATATTACAATCGTGTAGTAATTACGTAGGTAAGCTGTGCCTTTAGTAACATTGATGACGTTGAACAGACAAATACTTGTTAAACGCTTAAATTGGTCGGCACATCTTGACTATTTGAGTAGTAAAATTAGAAAATTAATCTACGTTTTTCTATGTATAATGAAATATTATATTTTTTAAAATAAGACAGTTGCAATTTGCATATTGCCAATCCTTGCTTTTGTGGGGATAATAGTTTGGAGATGCGCCTGCAAATCCATTCTGGCTCCCTTAGATGTAATTGAGAGATCGGTTATGAAGATAGCACTGCGTAAACTAAAATGACTTCCACCTGATGAGCTCTATGATTATTTTAATGTATTTATAACAGACAACTTTTTGTAAGAACTTTTTTGACCGAGCTGAAGTGAGGCCTCCGTTTTAGCTCGACCGTTGGCATTTGGTTTGTGTGTCTGTCTGTCTCACGATTACGGCCAAACGCCTTGACCGATCGTTTTGATTTTTTGCATGAATGTTTCTTATTACTAGGCCAAGCGATGTATACATACGGTTTTTTCCATTTTTCATTTTTTACCCCTTAAATAAAATAAAAATGGCGGCCATACCGTTTCTCTCATTGTAAGCTTTTTTCCAAAGCCAGTTTGTGGCTTAACCGTAAGTTGAATTGAAAAATTAATAACATTTTGCTGTAGTTATTAAATGTCGTTTTTTTTTTATAATATAGTTTTGAAATTTTAGCATCAAATTTTTTTTAAAGAGGGAGTAGATGGGGTTTAAAATATATCTGGAATATCTAGAAAACTACATACCATAAAATAGTTTTAATGTCGTTAAATAACGCCTCTTCAAACGATTTATTAAATTATAGTAACATAAAATAAATCATTATTTTTTACAGATAAAGTACATCTTAAAAATATTTTGTGAGGTGCGATTAGACTATAGAATTATGTGCGGGAATGGTGCTTCATTACTGTGTTAATTAATTGGTTTATATTAATATATAATAATCATATGTCTTTATTTTTTTAAATGTACAAAATGATTTACAAACAAATAGCTCTTGGTCCAAAGACCGCCAGAGGGGTTCTCATTACAAGTCATTACTTTCTACCCATAGAAAAAATAAAACATATTGACAGATTAGAATTTTTCCAATTCTCTCATTCCAACTAAAAATTACTCTTTATTAACAGTAGGAAGAAAAAAACCACCAATATCAGAAAAAATAAAATAATGATATTAAAAATAAATAACTTAAAAATAACATTAAATTAGTTAAACTAAATCTATATACCCCGGCTTTGCTAGACCAATGCCTTCCATTTAAATGTTCTAATAGTTCTTGTACAGACATGTCATTCTTTACAAAATGTTGGCGTCTAAACTCCTTAAGAATGGGATACACAGCAAGGAAATGTCGTTGCACCAGAAGCACTGTTTAGATGTAGCAGAATATGCTTATTTTTTCAAATGTAATAATTCCGTCCTGGATTTTAAAACCAAATAACTAAATTTAATTTCTTTTCACTTTTTAAATAAGTTTAACTGCTTATATATTAATGAACGACCACTGTTGTGCAGCAATAACTCATAATTTGATTTAATTTTAGATATAAATATGTTTTCTTACCGTCGTTAACGTATCCTCATCATCGTTTCAACGTGTTGCAGTTGTTTCGCGCATTTTCAAACACTACAATTTATTAGAATCACCTTAAATTAAGAAACTCATACATGTCATGTTTACTTTTATTTCTTTCTATAACTTCCTCAATCAAAATCATCGGAAACATATAATTATTACGAATGTCATACAACTCACATAAAAGCTGCCACTCTTTAAAGAAGTACACCTTTCTGCTAGTATTTGCTTTTAGTAGGAGACTTGGGTAGCTTCAAACATCTCTTTATAAACATAAAATGCAATTTAATTGTGAACACAAAAATTTGACATACTTCATTTTCCAGAAAAAAACTGTAATTAGGTATATTAGCCGACAATTTAAACTTTTTATTTATTTTTTTAAACACTGTATCACTTCCACTGAATCATATGAATTAATAATTATTTAGGTAAGTACCTTTTGAAAACGTCAATTCCTAACCCTTATTCCTTTATTTGTGGGGATGACCGGTTTCGATCTCTTAATCAGACCATAAAGGGTCTCTTAATCTTCCACTACATAAAGGGGAGGATAAACTGATAATTCCTAAGTCTATCCAAACTCTCGGACACGCAGTGTAGGACATGTCCTTTACGGATTCACAAGTGAATGGCAAAATGACTTTTTAGTGAAATTGTTTAAATGTTTTGTGATGTGTTTTGTTTTTATGTAAGTGTTGTGTGAAATATTTTAACGATGTTCAGCTGAACGGAACTTTTATATAGTGCATGATTTGAGAATGGCCTGATTAAGAGATCGAAATCGGGCATCCACAAATAAAGGAATAAGGAATAGGAATTGACGTTTTCAAAAGGTACTTACCTAAATTATTAAATCATATGATTCAGGTGAAGTGATACAGTGCTTAAAAAAATAAATAGCATGGTTAAATTTACGGCTAATATACGTTGTCAAAAGGGAAGCTAAAATTCCTAAAATGGACTTATGATTTATATCCTATATACCGTAACTTATTATTGATCTGAGGGCAGAATTAAAAATGAATATTGTTTACTGTTTGATATTTTAATTCCTAAACAATACATTTTTTTCCAGTAAGTCGACTAATAGACGAGAGATACTTTTAAAAAAATGTAGATTAACTATGATTTCTTCTGCTTTAAGTTCTCAAATAGAACTAATAAAATTCAAAATGCGTAAAAACTTTGGGGATTCAACTTCAATATCACGGATCCTAAGTACAATAATATTTTATAATTAATTGTATTTTTGTAATTAAATCTCACCTAAATAATGTGTGTTTTCAGAAATATTATCCTCTGCTATGACTTCAGCGGTGGTTTTATAGAACGACTTTACAATACCTCCAACCTGACTCAGGATATCCAAGCCCCACGATGGGAAAGTTTGGAAGACTTCAGTCTAGTGACGCATAAGGTCAGCCACGAGGTGGTTCGCAGATCGCATCAAGGTGTTTTTCAAAATATTTCGTTAGTTCTGAAAAACCTACTACAAGACTATGATAGCTCGCAACCTCCGAACCACGGAAAAGGTAATTTTGTATTAAGAAACATTACTTATATCTGGTTTGAAGTTTAAAAAAATTGGTCCACTGAATAGATTAAATTAAACTACCGGTGTACTTGTTGTTCAAATTAGTTTACTTTTATCAATAACCTTTATATTCGGATCGGAGGATCCGGTAGTAATATTCACAAAACGTCTGCAACAAGTCACGTCTTCAACTCTCCCTACCGATCTACTTACTCGTCCTAAATATGTGTAAACTATGGTCTCGCTTTCAACAATCGTCTTGAGCAAAGTTGTAAACGTAACCTTACAGTATAATAATATAGAGTTGGTTTTGAGTTGTTATGTACTTCATTAATAAAGTAGCATCCACTTTAGTTTTGTATTTGAATTGGTAAGTGAATTGGTATAGCACTTACAGTCAATCTATAAGCGGCTTTGTCCTGACTGACTGACTGGCTGAATGACTGACTGACTAACTGACTGACTGACTGACTGACTGACTGACTGGCTGGCTGGCTGGCTGACTGTCATACAAATAACGTTGAGCTAAAACTACTTAAGATACAAATAAAAAAATATAAACGTATATGAACCAAAACACGTTTATTTGCAACCAATTCGACAAATTTAGAATCAGGGAAGTATTCTTCACAACTAACATATTGTTTTTAGATTATGTAAAGCAAACAAAAGGCTTACTGTATTATAAGCCAAACATATGGTGTTACATATTATATTGTTCTCTTTAGCTGGCAATATAAAAATTTGTTCAAAATGTTAATTTAATGATTATTAAAATATTAATGGTGAAATTATAACGCACGTCATAATTCGAGTTATTGGGAATGGTCGTGTCTATTTCGGTCTGTGTACATCAGCTATGTACCTGTTTGCATTGGCTTTGTCATGAGTCAACGCCGGGGTAGGTGAGCGAAGCGAGCATGGGTAGAGCTTCTAGTCTATATATATATACCGGGTGTCCCACGAAGAGGTCCCTATTTTTGAATTAATATATTAGATGCACCGAACACTCTACAAACCTGAAACTCAACAGTCCTAACATACACATATGTAAAAGAAATACACCTGAGTATCAGTTAATTCTGACACATTAGGACAAAATGGCGGGATATCAAAGAAATAGTACCTTTTCGTTAAAATAGTTTTATTTGCTTTTAAGTGTTACAACATAATTATTGAATTTTAACGATGTTATTAAGCACTAAACAACGTTAGGGAATTAAAGATATAAGTAACTCATAAATAAATTATCCATAAACCTTATTCAAACTGATGTCCATCGATCGCAATGCACTGATGACAACGAAATAGAAAACAGTCATACGCTTTGCTGAACAACTCTCGAGGTATCAACAACAGTTCCTCTTCGATCAACCTCATTAGTTCATCGTCTGTCGCAATGTTATGACAACAAACCTTCTCCTTCAAAAAGCCCCACAGAAAAAAGTCAAAAACAGTCAAGTCTGGAGACCTTGGGGGCCAGTCCATGAAGCTGCTGCCACGACCTATCCAACGGTTAGGAATATTTTGGTCCAAAACTGCTTTGGCCACATTAGCATAATGCGGAGGAGCTCCATCCTGTTGGGAAAAAACGTCTTTCATCTCAGGCTGAGAAAGATGAGGAACTTAAAACTGATGCATACCTTTCTCCAGTCATTGTTTGTCGGGATATGTCATACGACAAAACACCATCCTTGGTAATAGCAGCCCAAACTGTTATACCTGTTGATTTTAATTTCTCTTCTTGTATGATATGTGGATTTTTTGTGTTATAGTAATGACAATTATGCCTGTTTACAGTTCCTGTTCGATAAAATGTCGCTTCATCTGAAAACACGATTCCTTCATGCCATTTGCTATCTACGTCAGTCTTTTCAATTATTTTCTAACAAAATTCCAATCGTCTGTCAGGATCATCTTCAAGCAGTCCGTGAACCTAATGAGTTTTATAATGTTTGATTTTGTTCTTTTTGGCATACCTTTGGACAGATGACTTCGGTATCACTGTAGCAGATTCCACCTTTCTTACTGAATTAGGCGTATTTGGAGATTCCATGAAAGCAGCACATACGATTTCTTCATTTTCTATGTTGGAGGATCTATTGTATTTTTTTTTTTTTTGTATTTACCCCATTTCTAGTAGGATAGTCTTCCACTTACGAATAGATTTCGTTGACAGTGGAACTACACCTGGGTACCTTTCTCTAAAACACCTTATTGCTTCATAATCATTTTCAAAGGCAATAGCCCAGGAACAACATTTCACTTTTTGCTCAGTTGAAAACGGCATGGTACATAAGACACTTTACAATGCAACTTAATAACAAATAATGCCAATGTTTATTACCAAATATGTTCATTGTTGTGGATACACGCAGTCAGCTGATAGATTTAAAATAGTCTAAACAGCTGTAGCTGTTCCTATTCTAAATAAAAGTAGGGTTACCTTTAAAATACGATTGCTGATTTTGTTGTTTTTTTGTTTTTCCGCCATTTTGTTTGGATCAGTCAGAATTAACTGATACTCAGGGGTAATTCTTTTACAATGTGTTAGTCACGACTGTAGAATTTCAAGTCTGTAGCGCGCTCTATTTACGTCTGTCATATCAATTCAAAAATAGGGACCTCTTCGTGGGACACCCGGTATATAAGCTGATTTGTTCTGACGGACTGTCTGACGGACATAGAATAAACGTAGAGCAAAAACTACTTGTAGTCTGCCACGAGTCGCCATGGGAGGGGATGAGCGAAGCGAGCAGGAGGTGGAGCCCCCAAGTACGTTATAATTTGGAGAGTATGAACTCAGTTAGTAGGAAAAATTTTAAACTTTACAAACAATTTAAAGAAAACTTAGGCCTATTGTGGATTGTTTAAATGTAATTAGTTTGATCGTTTATTTAATAAACTTAGCTCTGCAGACTGAAGATGTTTCGTGCTGATACAATAATCAGCTGTTTACTCTAAAGTACTCATACACGACCGTTTCTGTTGCCACTGCCCTTTGCTGCTCTGCAACAATATTTATATAATCGTACCTAAAGTGAGTCTATGAGGCAACAGACGTTTCGTCACTATCGGACAACATGTTCGATTTATTGTGATTTATTAGCCTTAAAGTCCTCTATCTACATTGAGACACAACTCTTGCTCTTCTGTCCATAATATCTTCCCTATATTATAATTGTTTCATTAAGATCGATTGAATGATTTTACGAGTGGATTGCTTAGTGGTCTTAAGTGTTGCAGGTACGCAAGACGCATTTCAAGTTGAAAAATAATGTAGTATGTACACATTGTTTAATTTTTAGGCATGGTTTGAACGGTTTTAATTTCTTTTATTCGTTTACCACTGCGGACTCCTTATAGTTCAGTCATTTATATTTAGCTGCTATGTGTAATACTTTTGCAGAACATCTTACCTTCCCAAATAGAGTGCTCTCACTGTAGATAAACCCCTGATATTTCCTCCTTTACTCTTAATATTTTAAAACTCAATGTTTTACGTTCTTACCATATTTTGGTTTTACTATTCGGTCCTACAAACCGGAGTGCCGGCTTACCTCGTAAAATGATTTGTATATTATGCATCTGTTAGGCTCAAAGAATGACAATGCTTAAGCGAAAAAATCATTATTGGCTAACTCAGAAAGACCACTGCACGAAATTTGCGTCGTGGCTTTATTCATATTATTTGACCACTTCGCGTTATGGTTAATAAGAAAATCTATAACGCGTCCTAAACGTTAGCTGATGCAACCACGATGCAACGGACAGAAAGAACTTAGCAATCAGAGCATTGAAGAAATTTGTGTTCGGTCTTGAATTTAAATTTTACAAAGGGCAGGTTGTAACCACTTCTTCTGGATGTTATCTAATAATAAGGTGATGTTAATAAAATAAAACACTGTTTTTCACCATAATTTATCATCATCTCATATACGTTGTTAATAAAATTATTATTAAAACAAATAGAATTGGTATCAAAATTATCAAGAATGTTGCAGTGTTGTTTACTTTTACAAGATTATTACCTCGACATTTTGAATTACATTTTACGTTCTTCGAGTTACATTTGCATTTTTTAACAAATACATTATCTTTTACAGTGACACATTATAAACCCTTGCTGAAGTCCAGGTGATAACATAGATGTTAAGCGAAGTATTAAGAGTTGAGGGTACGTCCTAAATGTTAATAAAGTTACTCCCTGGAATTGTAAATTCATTAAAAGTCTATCAAGAAGGCCTTATTTCCTAAGTGATAGAGACCTGATGCTCGTAACAACAGCTAAAACATTTCTGGACGTCCAGGACGAGTTATGGCTTTTCTTAATAATCGCAACGCTTAGTGGTGAAATATCATGAGAGCTACTACGTGAATTTCACATTGTGGTCTTTTTGAGTCAGCCACGATGCGTTCTGGATATTTTTATAACTGAACTAACACGAATAACATGTTAACGCGTTGTGGACGCTGTTTTTGCTAGAAGAGGGTATACTATGCATAAAGAGCACTAGAGAGGGTATACTATGCTTGCCATACCACTACACCAAACCGTAATGTTTAACGACTCGTTTACTGTGTCTGCTTGTCATTTATGACTTCACTCCCGGAAGCAATAACATTGGTTGACGACCGAGTCCAGTTTTCGAAAACCTTAAAATCTTACTTCCTGGGCAAAATCGAAGAAATTTTCTTGACTTTGGTGAATATAATGCTGTCAAATTTGTATGAATTGGTGTATGAATGTTTGGAAGCATTATATTATATCTACTATTTTTATTTCATTATAGATTTTATTTTTTAATTAATATATTGTAAATAAGTGAAATTTGCCAAGAACAAATATTGAGAGAATATATTTATTTGAGAGAATTGTGATTATGATTTTTTTTTAATTTATTATATTATTTTTATTTTAAATAATATTTAAATAAATTCATAATAATAAAATGTTATAAACATATGTACCATTTTGTAATGGGTTAGATGGAATGGAGGACTTCATAGTCCTAATCTCTCCCGACATAAAGGCATTAATACGATAATAATTCAACTCTTAGCGCCTTCGTTTTCCCAAATTTTGCTACGAAATAAGTCCTACTTTAGTACCAACTCAATTATACAATTTTGATAACCAATTGTCGCTTTAAATGTTTGAAATTTAATTTCAACTATCTTGTTCATATACATAAAGTTGTTCCTTTTCACAACTTCACAAATTGCAATACAGCCTTCCTCGGTACAATTTTAAGGAATAGTGTATACTAAATATTATATCCTTAAAATATCTATACTTATTTTAAAGCATTAATAATGCGAACATAACGTTACACCACTTATTAAATTTCCACCGTGCTTCTATAACACAAAGTCCCAGCTGAGTTTAGCTAAAAGCTGAAGCTAACAATGGACTCAACAATACCAGCTGGCCATTGTTGGCTTCTGTCATGGCGGACATCTTATAATTACGTATTAACACTCGTGTACTATCCTAGATAACTTTATAGCTTCGTACAAACAATAGGCCTACAGTTTAATTTAAGTGCAGTAGTTTGATGTAAAGTCTTGGTGTTGTAATTACTATAAGACCATGTCTAACGTAAAATTAAAGTCTGCCTAATTGTCCGTGAATTCTCACAGTTCGGAACCTGTTCACTGGATGATAGTTTATACCTTCCTGAATAAGATATGTTTTATTTAAGTACAGTAGTCTAGTCAGGATGTTAAGTAAACATTAAGGTATTAAAACAGCAAGCATTATCTAGTAAAATTGTACAGCGATTTGTATATGTACCTCTTTAGTTATTATTTCTTAACCCCACAACAGTGAAATTCTAAGAATCGAAAACACAAAACTCTATTTAAAACTAACTATAAAATTAGTTAACAAAATTGCAACAATTTAACTAAATATATCTATATATATAAGCGACTTTGTCATGACTGACTGACAGAATCAACGTAGAGCAAAAACTATTTAAGATACACATATGAAGGTATATTCATATGAGGTCAGACGCACACTAAGAAAATTTTTTGCTAAATTTTAATTTTAAAGTGAAAAAATAGTGAACATTCGTGGGTTTACTCCCAGCCCTATACCAGATAAATCAAAAACCCGTTCGGATCAAAAGCTTAGCATCACATGTTTGTTTACATTCATTGCCATAGCAATCAACTTAGCAAATTTAGAATTAGTTTATTATTATTCACAATCAGCAGCATTTTTAGGTTAGACTAACAAACTAAAATCAAACAAAAACAAAAATCAACGAAAAATGCTTACTGTATTATAATTCAACTCAAACATCTGTTGTTACATATTTTTGGCTGATTTGGATCAAAAACTTAACATAATTTTAGATTACGCCTAATGAACCGAAATATGTTTATTTTCAACCAAATTTCGAATCAGGTAGTTGTTCTTAAAAACGAACAATGTTTTTTTTTAAATAGTCAAACAATTCGAATTATTGGGGGATGGTATCTCTGTCTTACATTAAGCTATATATAGGTCAGCGCTGAATCGTCATTTCTATGAAAATATCAGAGTAAACAATAATCTATTTGCAATGGCCTTGCTATGAGTCACAGCCAAGGTTGGTGAGTTTTATAGACTACCAACTAAACGGAATGCCTAAAATTATTCAACAAAACTTAAAACAAGGATAAACACCAAAGTTAAACAAGGTAAGTAAACGTAGCACAAAGATAATTGGGGTGGAACGGTGATATGTTGTTAACCTCTAAAAAATATAAATATACTATGTTGACAGTACCGCTATAATCGATCGGTGTATTCGGCCGCACAGATCTTGATAGAATCCACCACTCTGACGTCATGTACCTGCCCGTAGATCTAACCGGTGCGGCCAAATGAAGTCATTTTTTATGCAAATTTTAACGGCTATGGTTTTTCAGAACGGTCAGAGTGAAATGACAAGTGTGTTGTCGTAATCAATTTGAAACCGTGCGTCAGTATTGCTTCACGCAAAGCAGTCAGCGCTGGGGCACTCTGGAGTGTTATTTTCGTGTTATTAGTTAACATTGTAAAAAACTCGTCTATTTAATTCTATAGAATCCACACAAACGTCTCACAGACCTGTACTGTAGATGAGATACCGACCTGAATGCACCCTCCTGAGAAATATCTTCATCATTGTACACAAGAATAATTTGAAACAGTTCTGTACTGACTGAAATACTCAATCAACTTTTTCTCGCTGCAACAAATATGTTGAAATTAATACCTGAAGCAACCCTGTCCTGCTTTTTTTAATCACCATGGAGAATCTTCTCTTATAAAATCTTCTAACAACATTCATATTGGTTTGCTTTCTGATGAATTAGATTTGTTTGCAACCACCCTCATTCCAAGTTGAATTAAGATCAAATTCGCGCCAGTAGACATTGGACGTTGGTAAGTTCACTTTGGCTTGACCCAGTAGACATTGGACGTTGGCTGACCCTAACGTTACAGACCTAAACTTTCTTTTACATTATTTGTAAATGTCAGTATTTTTCCCATCAACTTTTGACCATACCATTTAGATTCGTATACAGAGTGTACCCGAACTCTCTGGTCCCCTTTTGTGGATTTGTTCCTGGGATCGAGACAAACGTATTTCACAACATAAACATACAGTGCATACTTTTTCATCTTCCTGTCAGTGTGTTTTTTACAAAATACACATACATATTGCTGTATGTGAAGGCTGGCCTATGATATTGCATTGTAAAGAAACTCGAGCGCGACTAGAATATTGCTTGTATACAATTACCTTTCTCCTAATGGCGATCTTATTTTTGATTTCCGCTATGTGCTCAAGACATTGAAATTTGCAGAAAGCGTCAATATATTATTAGTAGATAACAAAATTCGCCTCGATGTGTTACTGTTTTAAAAGTAACTCGACTGAAAATCATGTTTTCGTCTTGTTTATAAGCAAAC
>JAGFPH010000194.1:302105-315053 GCA_018207615.1 Philaenus spumarius | reverse complement strand
TATGAAAACCCTGCGACTGTTCAGTATGGTGCTGGAATGTTTTAGTGCGTTAGACAGGACTTGATGCCCTACCATAATACTTTCTGATACACTGGAGCTATCAAGCTGATTGTTTTAACTGTTGTAAATGATGTAAAACCTCTAATGTCTTAACTAGGTGTAAAATAAAATGTTTTGGTATTAAAACCCCCAATTTCGGACGTTTTCAAAAAAAACTTAGTACAAGGTTCATTAAAAAATTTTCTTAAAAATAGGTTAACGTTAACATTATTTAAAAAGGTCTAAAAAAGTGTATATTTTATGTTACTACCTCTATTTTTTATGGTGCCTAAATTTCTGGTTTCTGACATAGACACTAAAAGTCTCCTTTCAAATGTGCAATTGTATATCTTGTTTCGATGTAGTATGAAGCCTATGTTTAACTAAAGACCACTTCAGGAATAGGAGTCTCTATTTCATGTAAATGGTGAAAGTGTTCTGTAAAGATTTCATAGCTCCGTTCCAACCAAAATACGTACTTAAATAATTACTATTAATGGTATATTTTTCACTAATCCATTTTCTTTACCTTGTAGTAAGGACAAAATATTTCTCATTGCTTATTTTTATCGCTGCGCTGTTAGGAATCCAGATCTTTAACACAATTGTTTATTTTACTATTATTTATTTTATTATTATTATTTATTTGTTTGCTTTTTACTTAAAATTTAGCTGCAGTTTTTTTTAAATGCAGGTAGAAAATGGGTTTTAAAAATATTTTCAGTGTAATAAGGTTATCTATTTTCCAGTCTAATGATCTGTCACTCGTCTCGAAAGTGCTACAAGACATATTTTGGGGGTAGGGTTTTTTCAAGAAATTTAAAATGTACACAAAGGTCGGGCATTACATGGTTTTAGGGTATTTTAGTAGTAAACTTTTACAAAAATGTTTAACTTACTAGGTTCCTTTTGAAGATGGTTTATACAACCAATGAGCGATGTTAATCACATAAAACAAAATGTACTAATCATTGCCAATGAAATACACATTTGCAATCCTTCTCCAGCTAAGGCACTTTTCACAAGTTTTCCAAAATTAAATGAGTGTAGAATTTGTTTGAAATGAATATTTTAAAATGCAATTTAGGCCTAGTCAAAGGACACCAATTTTAAAGGCGGTAAAGCTGGACATTTTTTAATTCAAACTTATTACCTGCTATCATTTCAAAAAGGCTTAAAAAAACGGATTTTTGTAATTTTATTTACTGAAAAATTACTTTTTAATTTTGAATAAAAAAAAAAGGTTCTACATAAACTGACCTTATTTGTCGAAATCAATGTATTGTTGTAGTGTCTCTCTATTATATAAACATTCCTGTCATTCACGCAAAAACTCGGGCCCTCCGTCAAGATCCATATCACATCTGCCCCTTCCCACCCTACCCAAATCCAAGTGTCTCTGTTCGAATCAATCGTCATGTCCGTTTGCATTTGCTTCGCAGCGAGTGTAGATGGTGAGTTAACGGAAGTTGGAGAGAATGGAAGATAAAAAACTGTAAATTCATTTAATTAAACGCCAGCTTTTAAGAATTCAAATATGTTATCTATACTTATAAAAGCCAAATACCATTAACTCATTGGCTCATCACAGTTTCTCCAAAACCACGAGGACTACAAACACGAAATTTGGCACTAATACTCTTTATAGGCTCTAGACGCGCACTAAGGAAGGGTCAAGGTTACTATATTATAAATCACGATTTCTCAAAACCTACCGAACGGATGGGAATGAAATTTGGTATGTAGCTTCTCCTAGGGCCATAGGTGCTCGCTAAGAAAGTTTTTAAAAAATTCGAAATTTTAGGGAAGGTTTGGGGGTCAAAGTTGTACCAGTCTTAGATAAAGACGAATAAATTAAATCGGAAGCTATACTGGGCCACATAGACTGGACATGTTCAAAGACTTACCTTGAAAACAAAAATCACCAAACTGCTGAAATGTCTTAGCTGATCACTCACAAAGTTGTAATGATATTTTGAGGTCAACTCAATAAAGAAAGAAAGTTGATTAGATTTAGGTTTATTGACCAAAGATTAAAAAAATATGATATGCCCTTAGTTACAAAGTTTTTAAAATTTATACACCCTTAATTACAAAAAGAAATTTAATAAAAGTTAGCTTTACAATATTGCTTTAGTTGAATTTAAAAGATCCCTCCCCAAAGAAATAAAAAAACTGAAAAGCCCTCAGTTATACAAAATTTATTAATTATACAAAATTACAAAATTTAAACACATAGTACCATGGATTTATTAATAAGTAACATTTATGTCGTTGGCCAACTGTAAAGCTAAGTACAATTAAATAATAAAAAAATAAAGCATTAAATGGAGTTGTGAGACGTCTCTCTATAATAAAAAAAAATATATATATAATTTCTAAAAGAGTCCTTTAAGGACTGAGGTTCGAAAATTGCTATAGCGCTCCTCCCAAGATTATTAATTTATAAAAGACATATATTAAATATTATACATTTCTAACAAGACACAAAACAGTACACAACCTATTCAAAAAAGTTTGCTAGAATGGTCACTGCAGGTTTTAGTAAAATTTCTTTATAAAGTTCATAGCTATTTCAAAAAACTAGGCACTGTCGCCGAAAATAACCATTAAAGTTGCATAGGTAGTCAGCAGATAAAGTTTTGTTTTTTTATTTAGCAGAACATTTCTAACTCTTCATAGTGAAGTTGGATTTAGAAGCAGAACATGGTGTAGTAGTTGGATTTAGAAGCAGAACATGGTGTAGTAGTTGCACCAGTTATACACTGCATGTAAAACAAAATAACATGTCTTTAGAATTAAAGTAGGCTTTAAGACCAAAACATAGTGAAAAGCCTTTAGGTTAAAAGTTTGCCTTTATAATATTTTGATAAGTTTTTAACAAGCAGGGTTAAATCAAAATGTTAACTGTTAATTGAAGATTTAACCAAAGATAACTTGTTAGCATTTGTCATGTTAACTTTAGCTGTTGTTACATGTCTAGAGAGCACATTTTAAACTTTTAAAATGCTTCTTGCTTATAGGCTCAATATATTTCAGAGATATCGTTATTTAAATGATAGGTTTTAAAAGCCCTTATTTGTTAAAAATTACACAGCTTTAAATTTGTAACAAAAATTACATAAATTGCCTAAGCTAGGCTTTAGTTTGAAAATAGGCTAGTTATATTAATTGTATAATGATTGTAATTTAAAGAAGGAAAACTTGAATAACATTGATATAAAAATATACTTAATGAATTTGACATGTTATTTATAATATTAAAGGTAAACTTAAGTTCACATAGTTGTAAACTTACAAGTAAAGTTTTATAACAAAGGCAACGTTACATAAGATGACAAGCAAAGACATTTTAATTTGGTAATATAAAGTTCACATACCTGGTTTTTAGTAGAATAGGACTTAAAAGAATAACATTTTAATTACTAACGCACTGTCGATCATATACTCCCGACTAAGCCATTTACAAAAATTAAGAACGGCACAAAGACAAAGCCATAACGTCTGTCGACTTGAACAAAAGGAAAAGGTAATGGCTGCCTTTCAACGGAGTTAATTTTAGGACAGAGCAGGTCACGTGATAAACAGCTGGTCAGTCTCAGATAAGCCTTTGACGCTATAAACTATTGGTATCTGTACGGAGTCGCCGTCTAGCGGGAAAAAGGGAACTACTTGAACTAGAAGAGTCGAATAGCAGACTGCATTGTCGGTAAGGCCGGGCGCCTATTACGAAACGTAATAAAGTTACTACAAAACACAATCGAACGGATTGGAATGAAATTTAGTATGTAGCTTCCTCTAGGGTCCTAGGTACTCGCTAAGAAAGGGTTTTAAAAAATTCGAAATTTTAGGGGGGTTTGGGGGGTCAAAGTTACTAAAAAAAAACACCGAACGGATTGGAATGAAATTTATTATGTAGCTTCCTCTAGGACCCTAGCTACTCGCTAAGAAAGGGTTTTAAAAAATTCGAAATTTCAGGGGAGGTTTGTGGGGATCAAAGTTACTAAAAATCCCCATAAGAAATACATAGTGTAATATTATTGATATAATATATTTTTTGTTAATATACATTTAACTTTGATTTGTCTATCCGTCCAAAGCCGGGTCGGGCCAGTTAGTCTATATATATAAGCCAAATACCACTCAGTCACTGACTCACTGACTCAGCACGAAATCTCAAAAACTACTGAACGGATTGGAGCGAAATTTGGTATGTAGCTTTCTCTAAGGCCATAAATGCTCACTAAGAAAGGGTTTAAACAAATTCTAAATCTTAGGGGGGTTTGGGTGGTCAAAGTTACTAAATCACGATTTCTCCAGAACTACCAAACGGATTGGAACGAAATTTGGTATGTAGCTTCTTCTAGGGCCATAGGTCCTAACTAAAAAAGGTTTTCAAAAAATTCGAAATTTTAGGGTGGTTTGGGGGGTTGAAGTTCCTATATCAAGATTTCTCAAAACCTACTGAACAGATTAGAACGAAATTTAGTATGTAGCTTCCTCTAGGGCCATAGGTACTCGCTAAAGGTTTTCAAAAAATTCGAAATTTTAGGGGGTTTGGGGAGTTAAAATTACTAAAAATCCGAATAAAAATACATATTATAATATATTTATTGATATATTTTTTTTGGTTCATAAACATTTAACTTTGATTTCTCTATCGATCCATGCAAATCTGGATCGGGGCATCTATGTATATATTTTGCTGCCCCGATCTATATATTTATCATCATATCTAATGAACGATTTGTCTAAACATGGTGAAATCTCAAACAATAGGTACTATTTATGAGATATATATTAGAATTAAACAAAATATTGTACTCTTATAAGTCTTACGAAATTTTTTTGAAGGGTTTAAAATATTGTTAGATTGGATTTTTTATTTTGTTGCCTATAGACTGATCACGATTTCTTAAAATGTATATAGCCTTGAAACAAGAAACCTGGCACAAATAACTGTACCTTGCCCCACCCGCCCCTCCCTCACTTTCACTTTCCTACTCACTGACCACAAGGCACTGGTACATCAGTTGGGCTTATCATTTTGATGTTCACATTCCTCTAAACCCTTCTATTCCTGACACTCCCGATCCCTCTTATATTGCGGAGGATAACATTGGGGAAATTGGGCAGCTTTCAGACAATAACCTCCAACCGTGTTTGTCATCTGATACTGTTGAGTCAGATCATTGTTCCATTGTTCAAACAACCTAGAAACGTGGAGAAAACGGCGAAAATTTTTTTCTAATACTAATCGTGCTAAAGCACATAGGGAGTCTGTCAAAAGATACAATGCAAAAAATCCCGCCGTAAATCGCGAGGCTGTCAAAAGATACAATAAAAAATCCTGCCATGTATCGTGAGGCTCCCAAAAAGTACAGTCAACAAAATCCCCATGTCAAAATGGCTGCCGTTCAAAAATACAGTTCTAAAAGATGTCACATGAAGGTGCTTCCATGGTCTGAAAGATCAATCTCAGGGTATCACTACGACTGCAACACCGGTTATCACAAAGACAAATCATTTGAACTACGTACTATGACTACATGTAAATGATGTACAGCTATGAAGTGGTATAAATGACATGGTTTAGAACCTACGATTCATATCCTTATGAAACACAAAATTACCATCATTTGTCGCATTTATTTCACCAAAATAATTATGCAATAGTGAAGCATTGCCGGGTCAGCTAGTTAATTATATTTAACTAAACACATTTTTCAAGTTTATTTTTCAAATATATTTGTAATGATTATTATTATAATAATGTTGATTATGTTTCAGGGGAGCCAACAGTTATAAAAACCAACATTCTGATCCGAAGTATGGGACCAGTATCGGAACTGGATATGGTAAAGAAATTACTTATTTCCATTTCAATAGTGTACTGAATCTTGTTGTAATTCATCCTAACAGTTTCTTCTGTTTTTAAATAAATTTTGTTACTTTTTTAGAATAGATTGTTTGCCATAGTTATTCCTCTAAATCTACACATCATAGAATAACCAAAAATAAAAGCAACGACAAAAAACAACCAAGAAAACAAACTTCACTTAGTAAAAAAGAGAAAATAGCAGCAATAAATCAAAAATATTACTTATCCGATCATACTAACATCTCGAATAAAAGAACAAATTAGAGAAAATAACTAAGAGCTTCTAATATATTTATAGAATTGTAATATTATAGTAAATGTAAGAAAACGAGTGTGGCGCAATGACTTAACAAGAGCTCCCTGCTTGTTACCGTTAAAACCTAGAACTAGGTTGTGCAGGTTCAAACATAGTTAGATGTCCGTACCCTCGTCTTCATTAACCCAATTGGTTTCAAACAAAACTGTAATATATATGCAATTAATTATCTACTGTCCGTTTAGTCTAGAAGGATACTAGAACATTTTTACCTGATTATACCCAAATGGTTTTTACCAAAATGTTGACCTGTCGCAATTTTGATACCTATGGTCTATACCGGTTTCCAAAAATGCGATGTTTTGTACTAGGTATTAATCTCATTTATGAAAGTTAAAATTTATTATTGTTAAAAAAGTTTGCTGATACTAAACCACTTCTCACTAAAGATAGCACGTGGCCGACGAGTGTTAATTTATTTGATCGGTGTCAAGTAGGCTTATAATTTTTCTAGTTTGATACTTTTGTGGCCCGTAATTGGCGTCAATCGACAATTACACGCTCGATGTGTGTACCATTTTAGGCTTTTTGGTTACAAGTGTTGAATTTGCGACAGGGCTTGTGACAAATTAATGTTTTAGAATCGGCAAACAATATATCTACTTAAAAGTTATCCTTTTACCCCTTTAGGTTGTAAATATTACCGAGTAAAATATATTATACAATTTTGCCGATAGGCTACTGTATCTCTCAAAATGTACTACAATAGTGCCTCATAAAATATCCACTGTATACTTACAAGTTAAGGTTGGGAATTTGAAGATTTTAAAATAAACTGCAAATATTAAGTTTCAATTTTTATTAAATTTTCAAACTAATCAAACCCAAATTTTGTCCTTTTTTATCCACAAATTTTGTATTCATAATTAAGTGCGGAATTGACTCGAGCGCATAGGTTCCGTAAAGTCAGTGTCTCAAAAAAATTAGCTCCTACATAAAACTATTATATTTTACTACTAATCGGCTCCGCTCCTGCTTGCTTATCACCGCCCCCCCCCCCCCCCCCCCGGTGACTCACAGTGGAGCAAACAGATTATTGTGTACTCTGATATTTTCACGGAAATTTGACGATTGATTTGAACAGAGGCACTTGGATAGGGGTTGAGCAGTGACCTAGATCCTGACGCAGGTGAAGTAGTGCCAGAATTTGTGCGTAAATAACAGGAATTTTTGTAAGCAATAGAGAGTAAAATAATACTAAATCATTACAAAATAAAAAAGCGCTACTTGTCAAAGACTCCCAAACACTAAATTTACCTTATAAGAAAGAAAACAAAATTTTCCTGACTGTCACAAAAATTCGATAGTTTACATAGCATTTTAGGGACATTTTCAGGGATTTTTATTTACCTAAATAAAGCCATTTCAAACGATAGCCAACATGACAAATAATATATTTGGTGGCCAGCTTTGGCCCTCAAAAGTTACTTGGAAAAGATTTTTTTAAAGTTTTATTATATTTTATTCTTTGTGTGTTTGTGCCTGGTGACAGTGCTTCATCTCATTCTGTTTGTATTTAGTTTTAAGTTTTCTTGACATATCAGCTGCTGCTCTAGTATTGTAGTTCTGGGACCCTCCTTATTCTTAATTTTAGGTTAGACTTATAGCCTTCTAGGTTTATGTTTTATATGATTTAGTTTATGTATGTGTTAGATTTAGTTTTTCGCTAATAACGAGAGTTGATTTTATACTCTGGAAACATCGTGTCTTTGACCAAAAATGTTCTTAAACATTTTAAAAATACGATCAATCTGTCATTAGAAAATAATTTAAAAAAAAGAAAATATTAGGAGTAAATGTTTTCTTTGCTATATGATATTTGTTGTTAATCTCCATTCAAATATATCTCATAAATATACAAATTTAAATTCAAATTAACATCTCCAACTTAAAAGGTTTATAAGGATCTAGAACAATGCACTTCCTTGTGTTAATTTAGCAGGCAGGATTACTTCACAACGCATGCGTGAGGATCCATTATCTCTTCGACGTTAAATTCAATTTTACAAATCCTCCAAACGTGACTAAATATAACTCAGTCAATGCTTAGACGAGTAAAGTTAATATAAAATAGAACTTTAGAAGCTCGCTCAAACAGCTGGAGAAGGGAACTTTGCTATATAGCCTATAACATTCTAGCGAACCCCGTGTACACGTTGGAATACAGTTTAGGAAATTTGTGTAACGAAATTAACACTACACATTTGCAGACTTGACAAATAAAAGTATTCTTGTTAAACTACTATAAATAAAATTATGACAAACTTGATCTATTTTTACATTCGAAATTTCTTTAAAACCTTCAATATCTATCGAAATATACTTTTTTAGGCACCAGGATTTGAAAAATATTTTCGTTAGATTCTTAAATCAGTATGAATTAATAAATAATTATATTAGCGATTTTCCATAGCTGTTGCGACCAGCTGTTGCAATGACTCTTATGGTGAGACTTAAGGTCGGGAGCGGGAAACGAGGACCGGTCATGTTCCCCAGAAAACGTATCGGGATGTCACTAAAAATTGTATACGTATGTATTTATTTGTTCGAACTCTAGCGGCCTTTACTTCCGATTTGGTACGCACTTCGGTTTTCAAAGTCGCTCGAACGAAATCATCATCAAAATATCCAACAATCGGAAGCAATAATTTGTTGAGATTATCTGTATTAGAATGACACTTTTGGGAGGTTTTGTATACAACAATAAATATAGGAGGTTATTCTGCACATTTGGTTTCTTTACTCGACCTTATATCTGGTTCCCCAAAATCGATCTAAACGTAAAATACCATAAAGTACCAGGTTCAAATCCGAGGACGCAAGGTCGAGGTTCAAACTCCCAAAGAAAGTTTTTCCTCTGCGAACGAAACGAAGCACCGGGGCTAAAGGATGAGGGGCAACCAATAATGCTACTAATATATTTCGTACACACAGGCAGCTATTTATATCCTTCGTGAGTAGACCAACTTCTCAAATGGTTGAAACTTTAAAACATTTAAACTTGATTTTGCAAATTCATAGGCAAACGCCTTCATGATCAATGTCAAAAATAGTTGGTTAAAACTATAAAACATTTAAACTTAATTTTGGAAATTCATTTAAGTCACGTCATCGGTTTGTGATCGAATTACTTTTGTATTCCAATCTTCATTAATGTGCGTTATTTAATATAGAAAAACATACTCCAAAACATTGTAGACTCCTGTAGATAGATTTTAGTTATTTAAACAAACCAAACCATAGTTCATAATTAAATTCCACGTAGGCTACATAATTTGAACTGAGAAGTAAAATTACTTCAAAACTACACTTACTGCCTGTGTAATGAATATAACAATCTAAAAGTCATGGTCTCAAATTTGAGGGAAGAGAAAAACTAAAATTTAAACATAATTTCAAATCAATTAATTGACTAGGTATTTAAAATTTCTTATAAACTAAAGGTAAAATAACAATAAACATAGATATCTAGGCCAATGTTAAAGAAAACAATGTAAAACTAAAATATGTTACTAACCTTAAACAACTACGAAGTACATCTCAGAACAGAGACTGAGAAATAAATAATTCGACCACGCAGCTGGACCGCTGACGTGAGTTGAGCAAATTTCCAAAATTAAGTTTATATGCCTATGTTTTAGGGTTTCAACCAACAATTTGGGAAGTAGGTCTACTCACGAAGGCGTTGAACAGCTGTCTGTGTGTAAGCAATATATTAGAATATTAGTAGAATTTGTTTGCGCCTAGTGGCCCCGCGAGTTTGCACCACTTGGCTTCGAACCGGGTACTTTTATGGTATTTTACGTTTTGGTCGATTTTGGGGGAACCAAGCGAGCTATAAGGTCGCGTAAAAAAACAAAATGTGCAGAACAACACCCTACATTTATATTTTTAGAGTCTATAAAAAAATTCATTCTTGTAGTAAAAATTTCAAAAAAATAGTTACTTCCGGTCAAAAAACGTACTTCTTGTTGTAGGATTTTTTTGGCTAACGAACTCATCCGAGCGACATAGACAACCAATACGTGTACCAAATTTGGACCAAATCAGAATTTGTTATAGTCAGAAATATGGCCTTATGATGGGAGACCCGAAAGCTAGTATATTGTCGGAAGTGTTTTTGCAGGAATTTGATACAAAAATAAATAACACCTTAAATTGTAAACACGACATTATAGCTTACTTCAGATATGTAGATGATATATTGATAATATATAATGAATCTGATGAAAATGAACCAGATACGATGATTGAATTATTAAACCACCTGCATAATAACATGGTATTTACATACGAGAAGGAAAAGCAGGGAACAATCAACTACCTGGACATCACTATTTCGAGGAATAAAAACGAACTCGAGTTTAACATATACAGGAAACCAACTTATGTCGATATCACAATACATAACACTTCTAACCACCCCACTATTCATAAACTATCAGCATATAGGTCAATGATAAACCGTGCTTTGAAAATACCTTTAAGTCTAGAAAACTTTAAATTGGAAATTGAATATATAAAAGAAGTGGCAATATTCAATGGGTACCAAGAGCAAATGGTAGATAAACTTCTTTCACAGATAAGGGGGAAATTAAACAATCAAAGTAGGTTGGATAAAAACACACAGTGTTGGAAAAACATAAAGATAAAAAAGAAAATTATATATTATTTCATAATGTAGGCCAAGAAACACACCGCATTGCTAGGTTGTTTAAAAAAAGATTTAACTATGAAATAGCATACAAAACTAATAATAACATTTAAATGAAACTAAGCACTAATTTAGACAAAATTTGCAAATACAATAACCCGGGTGTGTATAAATTAACATGTAAATCATGCAATAGAGCATATATAGGACAAACTGTTAATTTAAAAAAAAGATATAAACAACATATGGCTGCAATAAAACTGGACCAACCGGAAAAATCTAATTTCGCTAACCATATTTTGAATAACCTACACGCATATGACACGATAGAAAGCACAATGCAGATCTTAAAACAATGTGACAAGGGATATAATATAAATGCTTGGGAGCGATTTTATATATTTATTGAAAGCCAAACAAGCAAGATTAAAATAATAAATGAGCAAATTAAGTTTGATTCAGACATTATTTACTCTGCATATTTGGATAGCGATAGAACACGAGATACAGATTCAGTACTGAATTGGCCGGCGACCTAATAGGACGTAAAGTATACATGGTGTGTGCTTTTGTAATGTATGTTTGTGAGTGCATTTTGTGTTCTGTAATGTGATGTTTTTATGTAAAATGACTTTGACGAAGTAATAGTGGATTTCCTGAAGATGCTGACAATGTGAAGCAGCGAAACCGGTCGAAAAAGAAAGTGTGTATGGGATGACGTAAGTAAAAGAAAATATTTGTAACTAAATATTACCCATACGATAAAATGCTAGTAAAGAAGCTAATATATATATTACATATATGAATTTTAATGACACCCCAACGTGTTCTGGGGACCATGATCGGTGCTCATTTGCTACTCCCGACCTTGGGTCTCACCATAAGGGCCACTGCAATAGCTCATTTTTCCTATGGAAATTCGCTAATAAATATTGAGCTTGACTTGTGAGAAGATATACTTGATAGAATAAACTTAGAACACAAAATCTCACTTAATATCCACCTCAATTTTCCTTAAATACATCTACAACAATTAAAAATTATAAAAAACAATGTTTAGCGAGAGGTTGGCACAACTTCAGGAGGAGATAATAGGGACCTAAAAAAATCAAAATTGTTCATATGAACATAGATCCGGAAAAGCTTTGTTTTCAAGTTATCCGCCATTTTGTTTGTTTTACAAAATACTTAATATTTTTGGAAATAGAAATTTTCAGCACAGGCCTAACCTAAAATTATGTTAAACTTTTAATAAAAATTAGTTGTTGAACTTTAGTATTTTAACGAGATATTAAAACTGTAATAAAATAAGCCTTAATTAAACCTGTGTCGAACCCAAAATAGTTTTTTTTTTTCTTATTATCATTTAACTACAGACAATCATGTTTATATTATTTTTATATTTCTTAGTTTCAATTTTAAATGGGATAGTATTAAAATAATGATCAAATTTCTGATTAAACCAATATAACCTACGATTTATATTCATGATAGTTTTTACTTCTGTCGGCAGCCCCAAAACTGCTTTCTTTTTTTATTGCATACAGTTTCCTAGACCTACCTTAGTTAAATAATGGCAACACATAAATGATGGCAACTAACTGTCAGAATAATCAATAATAATAAAATTTCACTAGCTTTGAGGGTAAGGTTAATCCTAAATTTGTATTAAAAAAAAATATAAAATATTATTTTGAGGGAGGGAGAAGCACGCAATGGTCTTCTCTACTTTAAATATGAGAGCGAATATAATGGTTTTGTATTCTCGTTTTCCAACTAATCCGTGATTTTAACGCAACAAATTCTTTTTTTTTACAATTAATTAATTCTAATGAAAATGACTTAGTTTAACTTTCTGTTTTTTTTTTTAATTAAGTAAATCATTTTGAGATGACTGACCACGGAACGGAACCCTCGGTGGAACCCTTCTCCGGTAGAATAAAATCAATTCAACTGAAACGTTAACGAGTGTGTATCAGAGTAATTAATTATGTTTTCAGGATTATTCAAAGGATTGCTATTTCCGCCAGTATTGGAGGGACTCTAGGCTGAGTTACC
>JAGFPH010000194.1:259456-302095 GCA_018207615.1 Philaenus spumarius | reverse complement strand
GCTGAGTTACCTCGGTCCCATCAAGAACCTCAGTCTAAGTATTAAGATGCTGGAGAGGATCTGGAGGCCTGACACGTTTTTTTACAACGGCAAACAATCTTATGTCCATACCATCACAGTGCCTAACAAATTGTTGCGGATTACTCAGCATGGAGATATATTGTATTCTATGAGGTAGGGAATTCCAATTAAAATTGTAAACCGCCTATGAATAATTAATAATGCCCTGTGCCATTGGTATTAACACTGGTGTTCTGGGGTACACGATGAATCACGTTTGCGACTGCTGTAAACATTGCAATAGTCTTTCTCGAGGTCTGAAACAGTATGCCAACATAATGTGGCCGCATAGACACCAAAAAACTGGTGCGACTCACAGTATAAATCAGAATATAGAATATATTATAGAGAGAGTTTACCTGATACATTATATATTATATATTCATATATTATATAATATATTCATATTATAGAATCATGGACCGTATAGTGTTAGTTAAAATGACACCATCTTGGCGTTCTGTTATAGTTTTGTTTAATATAATTAAATTCAGCAAAGCAACCAAAGATCAATGCTGTAATTCACAAAGTTATGTTTTTTTTCCATTCCGACTATTGTTATAAATTAATATAATAATAACTTACCGTCACCAATAGTCATACGTCGTTACTTACACGACGGCCGTTTCGGCTATTCATGGCCTTATCCAATGGCAGCCATAAATTCAAAGTATTCCGCAAACCAACCAACACCAACCATACAATTCACGCTGCATCTAACCATCCATTTTCACACAAAATGGCAGCATACAATAGTTTTATACATAGACTTCGGAACATACCAATGGATAGAACAGATTTTGATGAAGAAATGAATACCATAAAGCATATTGCTATAAGCAACGGATACTCACCTACCATTATTGACAGAATTTACAGAAAACAGGATAATATTTTTAACAAAACTAAACCAAAATCGGACAACAAATACGTCGTTTTAAAATACAATAGAGATTTACACTACATTGCAAGCAACGTATTTAGAAAACAGGGTTACACCACCGCGTCAAAGACAGGACATAGCCTACAAAGGGTTGTAAACACGCAGGTGAAAAACACAGACAAATTCAGTTCCACCGGAGTATATGAGTCGTCTTGTGCTGATTGCCAAATGAAATATATAGGACAGACTGGCCGATCTTTCAAAAAGAGGTATAAAGAACATATTCCGACAGCCAGACTAATACAATGCCCACAAAAGGTCGAATCAAAATACACAGAGCACCTCATAAATAACAACCACAACTATTCTACAATCAGCGAAGACTTAAAAATACTACATCGGTGTGAAAAAGGAAAATTACTGAATGCGTTGGAACAGTACGAAATTTACAAAATGTTTAAAACCACACCTAACCTGATACTCAATGAGAAATTAGGTTTTGATTCTAATGTATTATTAGACACAGTAATATCTGAAACAGACAAAGAAGACTCCAACTAGATCCCCCTCCAATTCCTTAACCGATAACAAGATTACGTCATATCACTAGAACAGATTAGTACAGTGCGAGACAGTAGGCCTACCGGATACGCGATCCTTTTATAATATGTGACTTGATGTGTGTGTTTATTGTAATTGTTTGTGAAACTATGTGTTTAAGTGTGTATATTCATTGACAACGGAGATACTCCTCCCGCCAACTTTAAAATGGCTGAATAGCCGAAACGGCCGTCGTGTAAGTAACGACGTATGACTGTTAGTGACGGTAAGTTATTATTATATTAAGCTATAATTCACTTATGGCTAATTATAATTTTATTTAAAAAACTTTTCGACAATGAAGCAACTATTTATGTCATGCTATATCAATTGTACCGGTATTTATTTGTTTTGGTGCGAAACTATGGTGTTTTTTAGTATTATTTTTAGGTCCTCATATTTTTTTTTACAGTACGCCAATAATACATTTATTAATATAATATGTCTTATTTCAGATTAACAATAAAAGCAAAATGCCCGATGGAGCTGCGTAACTTCCCTATGGATCGACAATCCTGCCCACTCATACTAGGAAGCTGTAAGTATTTTTATTTTTGTTAATACAATATAGTATGTTAAATTAACACACTTTTTTGTCCAATAAATTCTGACGACTCTGTTCTTCAATTTTCTTTAGACTGTCATATCAAAACCACACCGCATTAAATATTCAAACATATAAAATATTCAGTAAAATATATACGTACCTGTCTCGCTAAACTTGGTGGATGGGATTGCAACTACACACATAAGTTAGCTAAGCATTTCGCATTCATCGTTTAACTGTTCTTTTCCCGGAAGAAAATTGAGTCACGAATTTGTTACCCCTTTTCAGTCTTAAAAGTATTTCAGATGGTTGACTTTTATTAGTTTACTAAAACTGTTTAACAAATTGGTAAAACAAATGAAAATACTACATGAATGTATAGTTCTTAAAATAGGCTTCGAATTTTTCGAATAATCATAACTTAATGAATCTTCTTTAAAATAATAAGGACCTATTGTAGCTTTACATTATTCATAGAATATGTCTTTATAAAAAAACAGATAAAACGAAAAATAAATTGTAGGTCATTTATTGCACATAATTTTTTTTACAAACACAAGTAATTAAAGACAGTAAAACATATAGGCCTATTTATTAGATTAAATTGTATAGGATGATAACATTTTCAGATAATATTAGTAATCAAGATAATTCATTCACATCAATCTTCTCAAACAGTAATAGTAAGCAAATTCAGTGTTTTTCGAGCTTATCTAAAAAATAAGACAGTGAATATTTTATAAAAATAACCTTGGCTATTTCTTTCTAGATGCTTACCCCGCACATCAGCTTGTCTACCAGTGGCAATCTGGCAACAGTGTCAGCTTTTCACCGGGGATGACGTTATCTCAGTTTGACCTGATGGGAAATCCACAACGCAACTTTACTTTTAGACGCAGAGAAGGTAATTTGCTGGCAAGAATATAGTAGGAGGAGTAGAAATCCCATGATAGCACCTCTACTAATCTGCTTCTAGCTGTTAAAGGAACTGTCGGTTTCGAACGTTTGCAAGCACATAAGGCTTACATAAAAATTAAATTTTGTAAATAATAAATAAAAAAATATAGGTGAACGAAATTTTTTTAAAGTTTAATTTAACAATGCTCATATATTTAATAAAAACAATGAATTATTGCTTAAAAAAAAGTTATTTACTTTATTAATTTATATCATTATTATCAATCATAATAATTCACCAAAAATAAACAATATAATCTAACCTAAAAATATTGTTTGTTTACATTTACATACTTTGTTACTTACATGTCATCTGTTAGGCTTGTGACGTTCACTCTATGACCATTTTGGTGGTAACTAACGTTGCTTGTTGTTGTGCAATAGAATGACGTCACTACTTTATTGAAGCCTAGTTTACAATTTATTAAATTAATTTACCATTTATTATAAAATAATCACGAATGGGGAACGTGTCTACCTGAGATAGTACTTATTACTAAGTAAAACTGTGGTACAGAAATGATATTCAAGGCATCGTAACGAACAATAATTTAAGAATTTACTAACACATATTTTCTATGAATGTACACTTGATAAAATATTCAAATACAAGTAAATATTTTAAATTAGCAATGACTTACTTAACTAAAGACGCAATTTGGTTATACTTGATCATAAAAATATCAAACTGTAGGCAAAACAAAAAGGAATTATACTTAGGCCTACATAAAAAAAGTTGTTTAGACCTTATCTTACACTATACTACACAAAGTCCCAAAAGTTCAAAATGTTTGTAGTTATAATATTTATTTTATCTAAATACTTGAGCAACTTGGTATTCCAATGTCCTGAACGTTTTATTTTACTTATTTATTCACTTTTTAAATATTGTATAAGAAAGCACACGTGATTCATCCCCTCAAATCTTGTAACTCTCCTCTCAAATAACACTTTTCAATATATATTTGATATATCAGACCATAACATATCAAGTAAAACACCTTTTCACCGACGATTACATAGAAATTTCTAGATTACTTATTAAAAAACTTTCACTCCATTGCAATGATAAATCAGTTCGCCATCTTGTTTGCTTACAAAAGATGAAGAAGGAAGTACCACAATGCAGTTGTGACAATGTTGCCAACCTGCTCTTTCAAACTAACTCATACCTCCTCGTCATTTTATATTATATACTCATTTATGTTTATATATATAAGTTTTAATTGAAATAAGTAAAGAATTGTTTTTATTATTGTTCAATTTAATTATATTGCCACTTGTTGTATTATTTGTTATCACTTAAACTATTTATATATCACTTTTTATATCACTTCATTTTTGTTTGTTATATGTATATGATGTATTATTTTGTAATTTTACAAAACATGCCTGTACATGTTTATATTTTAATTTATATCTGCCTTTTTTAAACCAATTCTTAACAAAAGAATAATTATTAAATAATTATTACTATTTACTTTATTAAAAACTATTTATTTTCCTTACGTTTTTTTTAATTTAACTACTTTCCTATCTGCATTGGTCACATATGTCACACGTTTAAACAAAAAAATTTGTGGGTCGCTCTGTCTATACAACAAAATGGACAAAAATCTTTTGATTGCAGCAAATAATATTATTTTCACAGAAATTCAACTGTATTTCATAATTTAACCCGACTATTGAAGCCTAAATGATTGTGTAAAAAAAGCCTAGTAGTGCAGTACTAGTTGGCCTACTACTTCATTCACACTTTCTTTCCCTATTCGTTCATTCACAAATCTGCTAATTAAACACTTCAACTTCCTCTGCAAAGATTAATTGGTTATGAACTGTTTATCCTTTTTACATAAAGTTGTCATTACGTTGAGTCATTAATAAACTTCCTAATAAAATCAAACAACATCTGAGATTAATAAAACTATTATACACCACTACGTGGCCAAAATAATATCAAATTGGTCGGTTACCATGGCAACAACCGGATCAAAGGTGTTGGCTCACCCTACTGGGCAATAAATTCAGATCATAAAATTGTACTACTATATTTTGTGTGAGTTTAAATAAGAACAAATACTTTGGCTCAACCTTATGTTGAGTACTTATGCGAGTACTTAGTGTTGCAACATATCACACTGCTCCGATTGGCTCTTTATAAGGATAATCTTATTCTCAATGGACTTCTCTGGTACTTTAATATATCTGTGGAAAACATTGTAGGCAGCATAAAAAGCAGACATAATGACTCACATGTCACAGCCATTACACCAAAGTTCAGTTGGTCAATTCCACACTTTCCTTTCATAGATACAATGTATGAACTGTATAGTATAAGTATGAAGTTCCCTTGTTGCTTCTTCGCACACTAATAACACCGAGTTTTACAAATATAGCTTCTTCTTTATAATGGCTATTTTGAATGTCTGGGGAAGGTATAAGATGCTTGTCTATATTCTGCCAGAATACAAAATTAAAATGTACACAATTTATCGAGTTTAGATAAAATAAAACCTGAACACAAAATCTCACAATAAATACGTTTACTAACCTCAAACGCGTTTCAACGACAATGTCGCCATCCTCAGTGATGCACGGGCTACAGTAACTAAACTATAACTAATAACTTATCCATTGCTTTTAATAACTTATCGAGTGGTTATGAAATTATAACCCTCCGTCGTGCACAACTAATCTGTGAGATTGAGTGGCAACCTTTTCGTTTGTAGAAGCTATAGTTTTTCTTCAAGCTAGGTAGAGTTCATAGTAGCTTCCCGTTTTACTAGCTTCTATGTAATAGTCGTGTTTCTCTTTTCCTTTGTAATCTGTAAACTTTAACAGTGAACTTATAGTCTGTGAGATTAGATGCACCTGGTTGTGTTAGTTTTTATAAAGAGTATTTAAGTTTTTAATTTGCAAGTTATTTAATTTAAACTTTTGTAAATAGGCTACATATTATTTCTCATGCTATACCATTAACTAAAATCAAACAAATATGGGATTAAAATACGTCATGCCCTTGTAGTTGCAAAAATGTTTTTCTCCAACAACTTGGAAATATATGCAGGCAAGGAGAATAAGCCTATAAATTTAGCAAAAGCTGATTGCAAGGCTTACTGAACCAATATTTGGTACAGAAAAAAGTGTACATATGGCAACTGGTTCAGTAGTATTGACACTATTACAGTTGTTTTGTAGACCCACATTTTTGTTTGTTTTGTAATATTATGATTTCATTTTTAGTAATATTCTTTATTTGATATGCCTGTAGTAATAATATCTATGTTTTTGCTTTATTGGTTAGTTTCTGAAAATAGTTTATAAAAATAACTTTGATTTTGAAAACATATATTACATCTTATTTCAATTTTTATATTTATATTTAGTCTAACCAAATGTAAAAACACTGAAAACATTTTCTCAGTACAGTAGAGCGTCGAAAATCGGAACTAATTGGGACCGAGGGGGTACGGATTATCAATTTGTTCGGATTTTTGAAAAAAAAAATGCCATTTAGGCTAAAATATATGCCCTTTAATCGATTAAAGTGGTTAAACAGTACAAGCAGTAATGTAATTGTAAGACTACTTACATATTATGATTTAGAAGAACCTGCACGTACTCAGAAGGGCCAACATGATTACACTTGTAACTCCCAATTACAGTACAGTACAGTACATAATAATAACGAAAAATAAAAAAATACTGTACACTACACTAATGTATGTACGACACACTGTAATGATTACACAAAGAAAAATGAATGAACTTTCTGTATGTTTACTGCTAGTGCTAAAGCAGCTTATTAGCGTGACAGTAAAAATACTGACAGCCAGTCTGTTGTGAGGGTGTGTGAGAGCAGGTTGTAAGAAGTGTTTAAAAAGAGATAATAATGTCAAACTGCGATGAAGATTTTTGTGAAATTTTTAACAACGCAATATTTGGAATTTGCGAAAACGAAAATGAAATTTTTGCAGGGACTGCCTCAGAACGCGTTCGTATTTTTGACGTTTCGGATTATCGACACTCTACTGTATTATCTACTTCTTTTTTACTATTTATAATAATGTTTTGCTTCTTTCTTCTGTACGAGTAAAATGTTTGAAAAGGAACAAAAAGGCTGAAACTTTCTATCATTTCTAGTACTTTTACAACCAGTGATTATTAAAATTAGTTAAAATGTGTAATTGATCTAACAGATGGTGTTATAGTACCTATTGTGTCATGATTTTAATATATAAATATTGAATGTGGTTCTTCAATAAATTAGCAAAACATTCAGTCATACAAATTTTGATTTAACAATTCTTCTATGTTAGTCGAAAGAGTGCTTGAGCTTATTATTGAAGGCATAAATAATATTCGATCTCAAGTGCTGATTCACATACAATTTCAAGTATTTCTTGGCTCAAGGTAGTCTGCATACGCTGATGTACTGATGTACTACACCAAGCTAAAGCGGTTTAGTTTCGAGAGAATGTAGGAGTTGAAAGGTGAAATGGTTTCATTCACGTATGAAAAAGAGTTGTTTGAAGGTTGTGAAATTTTGAAAAATACTACATGGCTTTCATTTTTCACAGATCTTCTGTGTCATATAAACAAGTTAAATGCTAAGCTTATATTATATTATATGAGAAAAGGAATATATCAATTTATTTACAATGTCTGGAGTCATCTCAAAGGGTTTTAATGCAACTAGTTCTACTTGAAAAACAGCTAGCTAAGAAGACCAACCCTACTTCCCGATGCTAAAATAATAGTCCCAGTGGTGGAAGACAAACTTGTGAGCTACGGAACAAGAAAGGCTCCATGGTGAATTCAAACGCAGGCTTCAAGACTTTAATATTTTAAGTTTGCAGGTATTTTAAACTGAAAAAACTGAGAACGGAATTTCGTCTTGAACCAATTAAATTAGTTAACACCCAGGGACGTATTTATGGGGGGGACGAAGGGGACCGGACCCCCCCCCCCAGGAAAAATGAAGAAAAGAGAGGGAAATAAACACTTCACAAATCAACTAAATGAACAATTTGTAAGTCATAGGAAGATTCTTTCATCTTTTGAGAATTTGATTGACACATCCAAGGAAGAGATCCACATTGATAATCTTTTTGGTCAATATGGAGAGAAACTTGAAGCTATTGACGAAATCCAATTGAATGGAGAAGAAAAAGTATGGCATCAAATCTTGAAAAGAATCAACTCTGAGAGAACGGAGACGCTGCAAAAGGACGCTGCAATAAAGAAATGTTCCCTTTTGTTCATAAGCTATTACAAATAATGGCCACCCTTCCAGTGATCTCTTGTAGTGTGGAAAGATCATTTTATACTTTGAAATACTTAAAGAGCTATTTGAGAAATACGACTATTGAAATAAGGCTTAATGGGCTCTTTTTGCCCATCTTTGTCTATCCATAAAGACATTGTTGTGACCCGGACGAAGTTTTAAACGAAACGGCGAAAAAATCCAGAAGAATTCACATTTATCTTTAGGAGATAACTGTTATGTTTGCATCATCATAATTATTATATATCTGTGAACAATTAATTATTTTCTATCATAAAACTTCAAGAAAGTAGTGTCAAAAACAAACGGAAAGATCTTCACTTCTGAGTCTTGCTGACCATCATCACAGACTAAGGAGGCAGCTTAACACAGACTAAGGAAATTTAGAAAACAGACATTTAAATATCACAACAGAGAATAATTACTTGGCTGGCAAACAAAAATAGAGGGAAGGAAGTGGTAGACCTATGGTTTCAGCAGAGGCGAGTTTTACATAAATTCTACCTGATCATTTAGTACAAGGTTGGAGTCTTTATAAAATATTCTTTTAATCTCTAACATTTCTATTGTATTTAATTTTGTACTTTTTTTGTTGACATGGACATTCTTAAAATCAACATTACTGCTAAAATGTTTTTTAACACTAAATGAGTTTTTAAATAATTGGAATACATTCCAACATCTTTCATGTTGGCAATCGATGTGCTCTGACAAGAACTATGCCAAAACGACACGTTTAACTACATTTAAAACTACGAGCTGTTTGACCTACATAAGCTGAATTACAAAAGTTACGTGTCAGTTTATAAACACCACATTTTTGCATGTTATCTAAATATTTAGTTCTTTGGAAGTGTTCCTACTTGCTGCAGACAATGTAACAGTGCTGCAACCAATGTTTATTTCACTGAATGCTTTTTCCAGTTAGACTAACGCAGGCAGTAAGAAGAGTAGACCGCAAATTAATAAGTTCGAACCTACACAACTACATGGGATGGTTCAACTGTAGCAGACTGGATCAGTACCTTCAACCACTGTACGACTCTAATCCCCTAAATATGCTACATTAATCCAGATCCAAATCTTATAATAGTTTTAGTACCATCAATATAAATTATTTAATCAACTACCATTAACAGTTAGATAGATGTCTGAAAGCAGATTCAAAGCTCTTATTTTAAGTACTTCAAGGGAATGTTCTTTTACTCATTTAATGATTTATATGCAATATGATCTATCAAATCTAGGAATATAATCTAGTTTTTCAAAATAACATGCCTAAAAATGTCACATTTTCTATTTTTAGAACATATTTGTATTTTATGTACACTTGTAATGTTTTGACTTTTTGCCCATTGCAGTGTAAATTTTTACCAGCAATAAATCACTTTTGCTGAATTACTGAATTATTATGTGATATTAATACTCAAATTTTGCAAATAGTATTACAACTTGAGTTATATAAATTTTAAATATTTAATATTGGTGATATGTACGGATAACAGAGAAAACATTTTTCATTTATGGGTATTTTTATGCATATAAACCGAATCAAACTAGCTTGAAATGCCTAGCATGGTTATAAAGAAGTTAGCATTTTCAGACATATCCCATTAACTTTGTTAATTTTATCTATATCAACTCTTACGATTTTGCCACAGGGGAATTCTCACTACTTCAAGTGAACTTCAACCTACAGCGACATACAGGGTACTTTCTTATACAAGTGTATGTTCCTTGTATACTGATAGTGGTTCTTTCCTGGGTGTCATTTTGGATCCACAGGGAAGCAACCAGTGATCGAGTTGGACTAGGTAAGGCAAATAATTACCTTCCTAAACTATATAACTAATTCCACAGTCAAAATTAAAAGAACGATGGTTGTACTAGACTAACAATAATTTAGGTTACGTACCTTACAATCTTTTGTCAGTTCCTTTTGTTTTTGAAGATGGATTACTAGTTTCAACCTTGCGTCCAGGTCATCTTCAGATCCATGAAGGTGAATCCGTTCACATGAACTTTGTTGTAATAACTCATACACACGGACACATAACACAACAATTAATATTTAAAACATTTAGGTACGTAACCTAAATTATTGTTAAAAATTCAGTTCTGGTGACTAAAATTCTAAAAAGTAATGTACAGGTTTATTCGCGAACAGGTTTATTTTAAAGACGTTGTCTGACTAGATAATATTTTTCAGCTAACGTCAGTTCAAATAGTTTGTATAGTAACTTTTATAAAAATCAGTCTTAATTTTTATTCAAGTTTTATAACTCCTCATTTCATCTAGGTTAAATATTTGTACGGTAACCAATGTTTAATCAACAGAACTGATTTCATCCAACTTTGCACACTTGTTTATCATCAATGACAATACAATCTAGCTGAAACATTTACAAGATCCAATTCACTGACTTAATAATCACAAATTCTCGACAGCCACAATATGTACAGTCCTGAAATTTGGTAAAAATTAATTTTACTCATTCCAGATCTAACAGTTAAAATTGTGAATATCAGCGACATTTATTTACATTATTTCTTCCAAACCAAAACACCTACAAACTCGAACCTCTTATGTTCCCAGGTAGGTATTTTAACAATAATCTGTGTAAACGGAAATATAAATTTAATAAACGGTACCAGGAACTGGCACATACTTTCTCACAAACATATTTAAATTATTAAACAGATTCATTGTGACTTGTATGGTGGGGTAGGAGAGGTGATTTTTTTATTAAAGTTTTAGATTACCTAATAAATATTATTATTATTATCTAGAGAGAAAACTATTCGATCGATTTCGAACAAATTTGCACCAAACACGTCAATTATGTCTTTATAGATGCACGAAAAAAAGTTTAGAAATATTTGGAAAAAAACCCCATTTATGGCCGAAAAACCACCAAAAATCAGTTATTATTATTATTACTAGCTAAACGAGAATTTTTAGAAAGATGCGGTTTCTTGCATATGGTAGGGCACATTAAAGGATACAAATAAGCCAAATTTTATCAAAATCGTTACAGCCGTTTTTTTATAAAAAAATAATAACTGATTTTTTGGGGGTTTTTTGGCAAAAAGGGGGTTGTTTTTCAAAATTTTTCAAAACCCTTTTTCGTGCATCTATACAGGCCTACTTGACATGTCTGGTGCAAGTTTGGTTGAAATCGATCGAATAGTTTTCTCTCTAGCTTTGTATACCATACAGACATACAGACAGACATACATACAGACATACAAACAGACATTTTGTAAAAACCACTTTTTTGGACTCAGGGGGGTCCCAAAACGGATATTTCCACAAAAATCTCAACATCAATTTTTTGCGATCACTATACCTTCTCTATACTATAGTATAGTGAGAAAGTAAAAATAGCAACAGGTATACACATTATTTGTCCTATTTATACACATAGATCATGAAATTTACAGAAACCAATGCATATAGACATGAAATTTGGTAGTTACATGTTCACTAAGAAAGGAGTGCCAAAATAATGGAAAAAGGACAAATTAATCACTCATTTTTCCAAACTAAAACACCTACTGATCTTGAAATTCAGTGTATGTTTGTCTCTTGGGAGGTAGGTGTTTGCTTTTAAAAAAAATCTATAAAATTACAATAATCACCAAAAAACAAAGAAAAGTATTCTGTAGTGAAGCACAATGGTATACATACTATAGCACATCATTCTGGGCAGGGCAGTGGTGAGTTGCTTAGATACATAACAATTAGGTGGAGAGATTTAAAATTTGATAGAACAACTAGGAGCTAGTCTCGAAAAAACTGTGAAGCTAAATTACATCAAAGGGTTGAATAGAAGTAACAATCATAACTCAATAAATATTAATTCTAAAAATAAATTTAATGACTCATTGTTTTCTTATGTGATAAGTAGAAAACTTAACACTCACATGTTTATTACTAGTGCCTAAGACGTGTAAATGTAGTCACCAACATAATTCATGTTAACTATTCATATAATTTCTCATGAAACTTAAATGTTTAAATTTGGCACCAGTCTTCCTTTATTGATTAGTAGAAAATACAAAATATATAATCGTATTTCAATTACTTAAAATTAAGGTATTATTTAAAAATTCTAACATGTTTTTTTAAAAAGTGTTTTATTTTAAAAACTTTACAAATGTTTTATTTTTTAAATGTACTAAAAAATGGAAAATTATTTTCTGCCTGTCACAAATAGCTTCAGTTTACTTGTATGTCAATAAAAATAAAACTATGGTGTGCCCATTAAAGAATCGATGGGTGTTTTATAAATACATTATTGATCCAAATTAATTGTAAGGATAAAGTAAAGAATTTATCAACTTTATAAACTCCATAATATAGGGCCTAAGATTGATCTTTTTAAAAGTATCTACATATTTATCAGTGTGTTTAAATGTTTTATTTATTTTCAGTTTTTACTAACAATTTCATAGTGAAAATGTAATTGCTTATCAGTTTTATAGTTGCCACTCCACTTGGTGTATACAATCATGCTTCTCACAATCTCTTTTCAGTTCAATTGTTTCGGTTTCACTACTTACACTAGAAAATTCCAAATAGTCAAAAAACTAACAAAGGAAAGCACATTGCTGTCAAAAGTTGAATATTCAACTGAAACAAAACCAGAAAACTGGATTCATTAATTTAATAAAGCTTGAGACTAACGTAGTTATTTTATTCCGAGGTTCATTTTATTTAATTTCAAAGCTTACTTTTTTCTTGTTAAAGTTTGAATGTATAATGTTATTTGTTTCCAGGTTCGTAATTAAATAGGATTCTTTCTTACAAATAAAAGGAATGGATAACGTACCTTATAGTTTTTGGGACACACGTATACTTGTATAGTGACATCAAAACTAGACCATGAGCTCATTTTATACAAATTAATACAGTTCTGGTAATTGTAACTTGTAACAAAAAGTACATTATCTAATACAGGCTTCTCAACAAAGTGATGAGAGCACAAAATAGCATGCTCATCAAAATGATTATAGAATATATAATTATTATTTTCTTATTTAAATACATAGCATGATGATCAAAACTATTATAGAATATATAATAGATTTAATACAGGTATTATGTTGTTATTTACATATATATGTTGCTTGTGTCGCATATACATCTCAATTGGATTTGTGTCACAAGAGGTCACTATATATATTGATCATTAGACCTATTTGGACATTTGGTGTTGAACTATGGGTGTGTACAAACACATCAAATCAACTAGTTATTCATCTAATACAAAATCATATTATTCGTACAATTACAAATGCAAGATGGTACCAGAGGAATGACAACCTTCAAGCAGACCTAAACCTGACATATGTAAACAAGGTAATAAAAGAAGGTGTTTCTCATCATGAGAAGAGACTTCATCATCATGAAATAAAACGTGGAAGCAATCCAACTCCTAGTTGTTGAATTGGATGAAAAACGACTTAGTATCGGCTAAAGTCTAGTTGTATAATCTAGGCCACTTACATTTAATTTTCCTCCTCTATCACAGTGGCGGCTCGTGAGTAAAATGCTGGGGGGGCACACACCACTGGGGTATTTGTACATTTTTTGTATTTTAGTGAGTTTTTAGGCACTCTAGGTATTAAATTTGTGATGCCATATGTTTCTGAAATATTTATCATATGTAAATCTGAAATACTCTACTTACACACCTTTAGTTATATTGCTTGTAGCAGAAGTCCATCCTTCTTTCCGACTCACTAGATACGTCGCTCTGCGCATGCTCGGACGCCGTCCCAAGCCTTCCATAAGGAACAAGCTTAGACGCGTCATAGCACCAGCAGCCCCCACCACTACCACTCTTCATATAACTGCATGGTAATGGATTGGGACGTTCTGGCCAGCGTCCCACGGCTACAAATACAAACTTCTCGCGCTATTTTTGCGTGTTTTTTTCCTACATTTTCTATGTATGTGATTGAAAAAAACACTTTGGTTAATTAGATGTATAATTATAATTGAATGGGTATTTAATTTTTTTTTCTTTTTCAAATCTTTTGGAGGGGCGGCGTCCGAGAGCCCTTATGGGCAAGCCGCCACTGCTCTATCATATTGTATTACTTATTTGATCTGAAGATTGAGATTGTAATAAATAAATGAAGAAACAAATGCATATAAATAGCATGCTCATTATAATAATTACTGAATTATATTTTTGAAAATCTAATATTTTACACAAATACAGAATTAGGTAATTGAAAACGTGTTTTACTGTTTTACAGGAATAACCACGGTCCTAACTCTGTCTACAATCAGCTTAGACAGTCGGACCGATCTTCCAAAAGTACGTTATGCTACTGCTATGGATTGGTTTTTACTTATGAGCTTCTTTTATGTCATTGCGACACTTCTTGAGTTTGCAGGAGTACATTATTTTACCAAGGTAAAAGTTCTAGACAATCATATTCATTTGTTCACCAGGTTTTTTTGAACATCTTCTCCGCCCATCCAAAACATTCTAAATGAAACGTAAACTTTTGTGTTGTATTTTCAAAATGTCCATAATCCTTTCACATTTAGAAATAATCTTTGTCAAACTTGTCTAACAAAAAATGGAAAAAATATTTAAATTTGGTTTTTCATAATTCTACATATTTTTTATAATTTCAAATGGTAAATAAACTTATATGAACACTGTGGCTGTATATTGTAATATATCAATTTAAATTGTAAGGTTCCATAAGTTGGTGGGGGAAATACTGAAATTTTAAAATAATCAAAAAGAATTTTTGAGATTATGCATGGTTTAGGTAAGTTGAGATGAATTTCGTAGTAACAAAACCTCAACGGAAAGAGGTAGTTTTGAACCTCAATAAAACTTATGTTGTAGTTAATTGCCTTACAGCTGATTTTTTAGTTTCGAGTTAATTATTTGATTAAACAAAAAGAATTGAAAACATTTTGAATCCATTAGGTTTTCCCGAAGGTGTTAAAGGTCTTTTAAAAGAGTAAACATTTTGTAAAATTTTTAGAAACCGTTTCAGCTTTTCCATTTCCGCTACATGAAGAAAACTTATAAAAAAAGTTCCCCAATGACACATTGTTTAAAAGTGTTGTCATTACCAATGTTAGATAAAATTTAGGTCTCTGAAAATTTTTTTTATAAAATTATGTAGTTTATGTCTACATCAAAACATGATAAGGCTTCTTGAGCTTCCTTCCCCTACTGGCAAACTCAACTTAGAAAAACTGTAAAAGACCTTTTAATTTTGTTTTAAACCTATGGTTACACTTGAAATTTCTTCAAAAACCATTCCTTCGCCTCCAAAATTTATATTTTGTGTCTCTCAAATTAGAATAAAATATTTTCCCTAATTTCTGTAGATGTTAAATAATGGGGTTTGGTTTGAAACCAATGTGTGTGTTTGCTATATGACATGCCGTAAAGGGGCTATAATATGATCTGAATATTATTTACGGGCAAAAGTTTAAAAAAAACAAAAACTAATATTTACTAAGGAAAATAGCTTTTAACAAAATATTTAGGAGTAAAACAAAATAGACTAAACAATTAACTTTAAAATAATAAACATATTTCTATTTAGAAAATCCCCTTTATATTTCGGTACCAGTACATGCAGTTTAAAGAATTTACTTAAAAGATTTTTTAATATTTGCCATCCTCTCTCCAAATTGTTTGCTTTGTAAAATAATAAAATATTGGAATGCTCGTTTAATTAATAAGACACTTAAATCAAGACAATAAATAAATCAGATTAAAATTAATATATATACACTGTAGGGTTTATTATGACTCTGAAAAGATTGTTTCTAGACATTACTAGCAAACATTCAAGAAGATATATGAAGCAAGTGAATAACAAAAAAGTAGGGCAGAGCCCTCTAGTACTAGAATAAAGAAATTATTTTGCTTGCTTGGAATACAGCATTGATAACCTACCAAAAACATAAAAGTGAAAAATTATCAAAAAGATCTGCCTACAAAAGAGGGAAATATAAAAAATAATTTTGAATTACTAAACACATTTTTCTAGCCCCCAAAGGTCAAATTCTAGGTTTTATTTGGCAAGTTTCTGCCTTGTTTGGTTGTAAATTTAATAACATAACATGTTGAATATAACCTAAAATTTCATTTAAAACTCATTTTTGGGTATAAGTATTCAAGTCAACTATATGATTAATAGTAATTTTACTGTACACCGTCTGTGACTTCTATATTTCCTTTTATATTACGCGTTTTGGGGTTTATGTCCCATCATCAGATATTCTCTCTCATTTGAGGTCGTCAAACATAAACACTAAAAACATGTACATTACTTTACACAAACATTACACACATTCAGCGGCCGCGCAGCTCGACGTTCGAAGGAAGACTGCAGAACTAAACTTATTTACTTCGCTATCTTGGGTTCTCATAGCTGTGTCGTGCAGCGAATTTGACTGAAAGTTGAGTTTTTTGTTCAAAGTTCATGTTTATTTAACTTAAATGCTTTATATATCTCAAATTCCTCCATGATGTTCATGTATTTACCTTTTTTGCACATATGTAAGGATGTAAAATTAGTCTCAAAATCAACATACTTATGGTTGAGGATAGTATATGTATTTCAAAAAGTTTCCTGGGGTAAGATGAAAACTAGTATTGCAAGAATACCATAATATTTATACAGGGGTGCACACAAGGGGGGTCATGATGCAGGCTGCGTCTTTGGGATTTGGGGGGGGGGGGGGTTTGAATAATGTTGAGGAAAAACACACATTAGAAGCAGAGTACATCAAATTAAATTGTATAGTTTGTAAGTGGAGAGTAAAAGCGGAGTCACTACTTAACTTTCTATATTACAACTATTATCTGTAGAAATTAAAATATGCAAATTCAAGGTTGTTTACGTGCCACAGACATTAACCAAGCATTAATGAAAGTAGAATTGTATTTCAAACTACTAGATACACCAAAGGTTCAGCTTGAAGAGAGATAGCTTAGATATGGTAAAAGAAATCAGATGTTTCACGCATACAAGTGTTCTAGAAATAAAAACAAAGAACGTTTTACCTGAAAATATAAAAACTTTGTGTGAGTTTTATGACTGGAACAGTAGTATCGTAAGTAAGAACTAAACACATTTAGTGAACTGTATTTTGCCTCTCATTTAAGTATTTCGGTTGATGATTTGATTACTAACAAAAGTCAGAGACCTAATAAATACTTGGCACAGAATAGGAATCAGGATGAAGGGGAAACAATCATGGACGTTGATGTTGATTTTGAAAGTGAAACAGAAAATGATACTCCACAGATCAAAAGTGTATGGATAACAAAGGTTTTTTTGAGGTTTATTTTTCGAGCTTCAAGAACTGAAAGTTGTTTATACAACTTTGCTTTTTTGGCTGTAACCAGTTGTTCAGCAGAAAGAGCTATGAGCCGAGTTAAAATCATAAAAAACAGGATCAGATCTGCAATGGGAGATGCACGGCTTCCAAACCTTATGTATTTAGCTTCAGAGAAAGACTTATTAGAGCCAATTCCTAATGAACAAATTATTGATGTGTTTTCCTTAACTACATTGCAGAGGAAGAAGTTACTTTGCCGAAAATAAGCCAAATCGACTAGAACTAGAACATCATCAAACAAATGTATTTGGGTTTTCTTCCTGTTAAGACACTTTGATAATAGTTTTTCCTTTACACAGATATTTAGTCAAAGAACATATAAATTTTATACACTTCAAAAAATATATTTTGTAAAATCATTTGTTCATTTTAGCATTGTCTTTTGTTAAGTTAGTAGTAATGCTTATATAGTTTTGTGAGTAAAAATTGTAAATAGTATACCTTGTGGTACTTAACCATTAAGGGTCTGCTGTAGTGGCGGCCATGTTGGATTTTTATCCCGTAAGAGCAATTTTAATTTTAAAATAATTTATTTCGTTTATTTTTTGTCATAAAATTGTGTGCATGGTCTCATTTTAACCACAGTCACAATACGTAACCGTTTTGTGTTTCACATTTTTTTAAATCATATTTATTTGTCATGTAATTGACATTTTTTGAGTACCAAGTTTGATCTTTTTTCCTTACATAATAAAAAATTTATAATTAAATGTTAATCGCAAGCCGGATCCACAATTTTTTTAAAGAATATTCAGTTCTTTTTCAGCACTCAATTACAAAATATGGGTTTTTAAATGAGGCAATGTCAAAGCGCTCAGCTGCAAGAAATAGCACTGTTTAGATACGGCTATAGGATGATGTGCTGGAGTCACCGGTTGCTTTTACTTTTACTGGAGCAGACCCTTATTAAGTCAATTTATTCTTTAATCATTATCTCTTGTTTGTACACTACAGGGAGTTACTACGTACCTTTTCAGAAATACTGGACTCAATATTTGTTTGTATAACTAGTTAGTTGTTTGATCATTGATCACAACTACTGGAAAATTGTAATCTGTCAATTTCCAAGATAATAATTAGTTTTTATGTGTTTTTGTGGTTGGAAATAAATTCATTATTTTTCAATTTTAAATAGAAAATGTACCAGCAAATTGTTCTGTTTTTAGCTTTATTTTATTCTATTTGTACAATAATAAAAGCGTGTTTCAATGGCATTTTGTTTATATTTGAATTACTTTTTATGTGGGGGGGGGGTATTACAAATTATGGGGGGGTGTGAGTCATGGACACGCCAGATTTATAAAATCTGTTTGTAAAGGTTATTTTTATCATTTTTACTAAAAATACTTCTTCTGTAAGTTGTTAAAATTAATTAATACTTAACGGTTTGGCCATTATACACAATAAAAGGTGTAAAAATGGCAGTTACATGTTTAACTTTTATGTTTTTAAAAATTAAAACAATAGTTTTAAGAAAACTTTAATAGGCACAAGAGTTTGTTCTGATAGATTTTTTCATAGATCTTTAATTTCTTCCGTTTCCTGTTTTGGTTAATCTTTGTAGGTTTAACTAGTGTACAAAAATAAAAGGCACCCAAACAGAGCATTTTCACAATTTTATTTTCACTTTCTCAGTCATTGCATAAATTTTCTTTCACCAAACTCAAAGACTTCACTTCTTTACCAAGTCAATATTTCTTCGTGTAATAAGTATAGGAGAATAGGAAAACAAATTTCACTCCCTCCTAGCAGCCAAACGTTTTGCTGCTGCTAAAACCTTCCTACAATTCATTCATTAATTTTTCATCTCAAAATTCATATTTTATTATTAATTTTCAAAAACTTTTAAATACCTATTAAATACATTATTGAACGTTTATTATTTTAGATCGGTAGTGGAGAGATACCAGTTGATGAAGAGGAATGGGAAGATGTAGACGCAGGAACTGAGGAAGTCATTGGAATGACTGTAGCTAGCAGTGACAATGATAGCATGTCTTATAGACACCATAGAAGGCGGAGTTCTCTCATCTGCCCTATTTATAATGTAAGTTAAAATTTCTGGTCTGATTTTATATTTTAAAGAATATTAATCACTCACCCTGTGAAGCACATATGTAGATAGTCCTTCAAAACATGTTTCATATTTATTTGGGTCATAAAGCATTAATTAATGGGGGAATAATTATTTTACTAGTCCTAGCACGATTTTTCACTCTTTGGATATGTTAACGTTACATTTTTTTCTCTGTGTTAAATTAGCGTTCTTTAAAGTGAGAATTTACTGTAATTCAAATGAATTATTCCAAATGTATAGAGTGTGATAATATAATTATACCTGGCTACTGCTGCGGTTGAAAATCTTAGCAGGCTGGCTATTTTGTACATAGTTAAGTTAAAACAAAACAAATTTTAATAAACATAATTGCTTAGGTAATAACATATTATTAACATAAACTCAAACTTTTATAAAATAACATAATATTATACTTAGATAAAAACAAATACTTCTCCAACCTTAACTAAAGATCAAATATTCATTACAACAGATTTTTAAATAATTCTTAGCAGGGCTAGAAACCCAGAAGCCATCCCTTTTCTCGTGATATATACTATGTTATTTTTGTTTTTGTCTAGATTTCTAAAGTCAATTTATTAAATATTTAGGACTAATACATCTTCTAACAAATAAAAACTTATTAATGTTACAGAAAAAATACTTTAAAGTGATAAACTTAAAAATGTATTAATTTTATATACAGAGTGAATCAGACCACCTGTTCGCAATGTATAGTGATGTAACCAAATGAGCTGCAGCCTTAGTTTTAACTATAACCCCCCCTCCCCCATTTCGACCCTAGAGAATTCAGTAAAAATATTTTCAAATCTCAAAAATGCCCCAAAAGTGCTTTTTTGGAGTGGTGGGTGTTGTTTTCGGAAGATTTTCAAGTATATAGGTAGGTCGAGTGATACCTCATTTTAAAGGTCCTGTTCACTGATCATTTTGGAAAAGAGAGTTTTAACTTATCTTACTGTGTATGTACAGAGTGTTCCAAAACGTCAAAAAAGTTGTGTTTTACAGTTAGTTTTATTGTAACCCCATAACAAAGCCTACATAAACTAAATTTGTATCCTAGGTTCACGAGAAGATTCCCTTTCCAAAAATGTTCTTAAGTTGCCCCTTATTCAAATATTCTCAAATTTTTAAAATACATAAATTTAGGGAAAATAACAGATTAAAACTATAAAACTCCAAGTAGTAACATTAGTCATGAAGCACATCATTGAAAAAGTTTTTCAAAAATAAACATTTTTTGTATTTAAAGTTTGACTTTACCTCTAACCGTTTCAAAATGGCGCCTGGGAAACTTATCTTCTAATACTTTATCGCCTATTACTCAATGACATTTGCCATTTTGGGTTGGGTGATAGGGGTGTGTTGACACCAGTATAATTAATTGTCAAATTATACTTTTTTAATAAAATAATTTATTACATTAATTTTTATTTTTTATAGGGTCCCATCTAAAATATAGGCTTTGTTAAATTATTTTGCTAACAAATACTGTACGAACCAAGCAAGCTCTGGTTTGGTGTTTCAAACAGGAAGGTGTCTCCTGTTTTTATCAATAAACTGATACAAAAAATAGGCTCTCAAATAAGAACAAATTCAATGAAACTTATAAAAAATGTATCTTCATAATACCAAATTCTGAATATTCACTTCAAACTATATGAATAGTAGAACTTGTGTACTAGTAACAATGGAATTATAAAATAATTGTTTCAGGATCCAACAATTGGTATGTCGTCTTCACCAAAACGTCTTTCAATTCCTCAAGTAAGCGCCAGGATTCATGCTGGCAGAGTTACTGTCGAGCGCCAGACACAAACAGAAACCAGAGTGCCTAAGTGGAAACAAGTTATGTATTGCTTAAGTAGGTAAACCACCACAGCTGTCATTCTGTTAAAATTATCCATACAATCTTACACAATAAAAACTGTTTTCTACTTCAGCTAGACCTTTATCGTGGTCCTCCAACAAAACTTTAAAGGTAGATTTAAATTATTTGTATTACCTGTATTAACATTAGAAATAAATTAAACTATGCTGCAAAATAAGATCAAATAGCTATTTTTGTAAAGTACTGATTAAATATACCTACACAAGTTCTGCATATTTTTTTAGATAAACATATTTTAAAATTTAAGAAGTGAAATCTGTTAGAACAAATTTTTGTAAAACATTTTGTATAGTATGTTATATGTTTGAAAAACATATATGTAAATACTTTGATATTTTATCAAAATCAAGCTATATTGGATGTTTTTGCTATGAACTTAATTTATAACATATTACATATTTTTCCCTCCAACTACTACTTTAAGAGGTCTTTTCTGTCTCATTATAGGGTCAAAAGAACCACTTATCATTCGGCAGGAAATAGTGTCCATATAAAAAGCACTGAGATTACTTTGTCTGGCCTGGAAAGTATACTCAATGCTTTTTGTATGTGCACTTTTCCACCCTCTAAATTAATATGTTAATAAAACAACTGCTGAAACAACAACGCACCAATGAACTTCTGTGTTTATGTATTCTTGTCATAACCTTTTTTTTTTTTTAATGTGATCTGAAGTTGCCACATATGTGTAATGCATTTTTGTTATAAATTTATTTCACTCACTGTGTTTTATTTACGTTGCCGCCCTCTTTTCAAAAGGCTTGATATTTTAACTTGTCCATCAATTTATATTTTGAGTGTTATCATAGTTCCAAGTTTCTCACAGAAGCAGACCATAGCTTATCTTACCATAGATATCTTACAAGAAGACGCATAATTTGTGAGGCGGGAAGTAAAAAGGGACCTCATCGCGGCAATTTCCGGTTTTTAGTTTTTGATAATATTGAATTAAGCTTTGAAAACAAACAATTTAGTGCAAAAATCATATCTCTACGATTTTTTTTGTTTAAGTTACGGATTTTTTAATTTTATACAGTGAAAATGGGCATTTTGAGAAAAACGCAATTGAAATATTCAAAGTAACACAAAAACTTTATTTATAACATTTAAGAAATAAAATTTTTATACAAATTAGCTTAAAACATCCTCTAAAAAATGATATAAGAAAGTCTCTCATGAACATCCATCTTCATTATTTAAGTGGAACATTTTCGACGCTTCGTCGAAGGTCCTGGGACAGGTCGAGGGCCGTCAGAGTTACTGCTGCCAGCTTCATCGATGTTTTGGGTTTCATGACAATACGGTTATTGTTTGGACAGTACATTAACTTATCAAAAATTAATTAATGTAATAATTAATAATGGTTATCAATAGTTAATTATACAAAAATCTTAGCTTTAAATGCATAGTTTAAGTGTGTTAGTACAACTACTAAGAGTAGGTGGTTTTTAAACCTGTAAAGAAAAGGTAACTGAAGTCGGGACAGGGATTTTTATAACCAGAAAACGTTCTCATTTTACAATAAACTCGTAGTAGTTCACTTTGTCGCTGCTAGAATTCATCAGAGAGTAGTTTTTAAAGTATTGCCTTGCTATCTGATGTGTTTGAAAAAAGGGACCTGTTCGCGGCTTATGTTATTTTCTCATAAGCGCGAAGAGGTCCCTTTTCCCAAGCTATGTTAATTATTTTTTTTTAGTGTTTTATCCGTTTACAACAGTTTTGTAATCAATTACAACTGGTAAATGATGAAATGAAGCATATTAAACCGCAAACAACCGAAAATCGATATTTTTGACCTCATTCGATGAAACTGCCTGTACTGAAATTTTCAGTTTGCCGCGATGAGGTCCCTTTTTGCTTTCCGCCTCACATTTAACCATACCAAAACATAGGCTTTCTCAAACTTCAAAATCACCAGCAATTTCTGGGGTCATAATATACAACTGTCTTTCACATAAAATTAAAAATAATAAGAGAAAATGACCTTTCAAAATGAAATGTTAAGGTATTTAAACAAAGCATTTTTTATTCTATAGAAGAATAATTCATGTGACTGCCCTCTATTGATTGATGAAGGTTATTTCTTTTTTTTATACATTTTGATATAAATTATTAGGAAAGTAATTTTAGAAATTTAAAAAATGTATTAAATGCTTTAAATTTAAAAAGTATTGACAAGGCTAATACGATGTAAAATTGTCTCCTTACTGCTAAATAAATAAATATCGTTGAGACACTAAATAACTAGAAACTCCTACACAGTTTTAAACATAACAACCAACTATAGAGTAATGCTGCATGCACCCTACATAAATATCCAACACTTTGTACATATTAATGATGTTATTTTACTAGCATTAATAAATTTAGTGAATATTAGTTATTTTTCACTAAATTGGAAATACTAAAATCTCAATGAAAATTAAAAACTGTAAAAAGTGTAGTAGAAATTATAAGATTACACAAAAAATATCTAAATCAATATACAGTAGACCCCAATCATATGAAATAAAGGAGGGAGGTATTTTAGATGATTTTTGTTTAAGTCATGTACATCTAAAGTGGGCTTTTAACAGGTTTAACTGCATTTCACTCAGTATTTACCACTCATAATTTTTATTTTACATCTTTTACGTCTTTAACAGGTTGACTGCCATGCTATTTAAGCATAACTTCACCCTGGGGCCACGATTTTTTTTTTATTAAAATTTTTTATTTCTGATATTGTTTAGAAATGACATAGCCAAAAAAATTTTTGACTGATTTTTTCAAAAATACTTTTTTTTAGAGTGAGTACTGTACTAATCTGATATTCATGGCCTGTGGCTAAGCGGGAGTATCAAATTGGTACTCATTGCCTAAAATCAATCATCGAGTTTACAAGGTTTAATTTCAAGATAAATGCAGAAAATATTGCCTGCATTATTATTTCGTTGTAAATTGATATTTCCCCTTATTAGGTCTTAAGGTATGATGTACAAAAGTTGTAAATTACAAGTAAAATGACAATTTATTGAAGAACTGCTGGTACCTGCGACTTCATTCGCAGATGTAATTAAATAAATAAAAGGACTATCGGGAAAATATTGTGCCTTACCTTTAAACGCAATTAAAAAAACGAATTTAGATCTGATTTCCATGGGCCAAAAAAGAACAGTGAGTTCTGCCTAAATCGATCGATCTATCTATGTAAATTATTAACTATGCACCAATAAATGCTAAAAGTTCCCTTTTCCACCAGTTTGAACTCCAGAAACGAATATAAAAATTACAAATCAGGGTTTGAAGTGTATTTAACATCTTTGAGTACTTTTCAAATTATTGCATACTGTTTTGATATATAATTAACGGTTAAACCAGTGTATACAGTGTACACAGACGATCTTGTCAAAGTGTTAAGCTTTTGATTCAAATCAGTTGTTTTCTTGTTTTATTTTATCACCAACACTAAGACTGCTTGCTTCAAATATAAATAAAATGGCTGCCAACTTAAACATCTATAATAAACGGTACCAGGAACTGGCACATACTTTCTCACAAACATATTTAAATTATTAAACAGATTCACTGTGACTTCATAATGTTGTACTTCATATTGGTACTCATGGCCTTACGCTGTAACACAAGTGAGTACTATATGGCAGTCACCCTGATAATAATCACTCTCATACTACATTTTTTATAAAACTTATGAGTTGGCTAAGATGTCCAGTGTTGCCAGACATATGTTACTTTTACATATTGTTCGATAGAGAAGACAATGATCGCAAAAAATTACAAGTAGTAGACTTGTTCTACAATTCCTTATGGTAAACTACCTTATCTGCAGCTGTATTGAAACTTAATGCAATTTTATTGTTTACTGTAGTTTTTTTTTTTTTTTTATTATGTTGGAAGTCACTAGGCACTTCAGCCATTTAAGACTTTTTGTGCGCTTCCTTATCTTAGACAATCCACTTTAGTTCTAAATCCTTCGTGAGTCTTAGAACTTGTGCAGCTAGGTCGTCTTCCTTTGTAGGTATGCCTGTGAGGCCGAAAATCCGTAGTCTTCTCCTCTCCAGAGCTTCACAATACAAAAGTATGTGTTCTGCTGAGTCTTTATATTGGTTACACAGTCTACAGGTTGTCCTGCCTTGAGTTAGACTCATGGTGTTTAAGTGTTCCCTGAAAGCTCCATGACCAGTCATGAAGCTTAAGACTTTCCTTAGGTTGTTTCTATTCAATGATATTACATACCTAGAGAGTTTCTGATTCGGATTGTACAGCGACCCGTAGAGTTTTCCTCTAGAGGCCTCTCTCCAGCGGTTGAGAGTTTCCTGTTTGACCCATCGTTTCAGAGTGGTTCTTGCGACAGATTTACTGATACCACAAGCAGGTTCTGGTCCGATGAATGGAGTCTGTGCTCCCAACTTAGCCAGTTCATCAGCTTTCTCATTTCCCTCATAACCTCTGTGTCCAGGTATCCAGAATAGGCTTACCTGGTTTCGGGTCGAGAGTTGGACTAGAGCTTGATTACAATCCCACACTAATTTGGAGTTGAATTCGTGTGAGCAAATAGCCTTTAAAGCGGCCTGACTGTCAGATCTGATTGTGATATGTTCGTCGTCATATCCTCTTTCTAGACACAGTTGTGCGCAACCAAGTATGGCATAAACTTCGGCCTGAAATACCGTTGCATATCTACCTAGGGCAATGCTTATTTCCACCCTAGGTGATTTACTGAAGATTCCTGCTCCGACTCCTTGGGCGGTGCGAGAGCCATCAGTGTAGAATTCTAAGCTCTTAGCTGTAGCCACTATTCCTTCTATCATGTCCTCCTCGTGTGGAATACACATATTAAAGGGCTGTGTCCATGAGATTTTATTAATCATATAATCTTGTCTCATAGTTAGAATTGAATCGTAAGATTTAAAAGTGCGGATTGTGCCATGCCCCTTAGACCACCGGCTATCTCTCCACATTCCAGAGCAATGTACTCTGTATGCTGCCAGACTTGCTTCTGCTATGATGCTGAAGTTAATCGGGTCTATTCCCAAGAGAGTTTCAAGAGCTGTAGTAGGTGTGCTTCTGAAAGCTCCTGAGATGCATAGACAGGCCAACCTTTGTATACTCATTAGCCTGTTAGTTGTAATGGTTTGGAGAGCTTTCGTCCACCACACCAGCGATCCATACTGAAGTTGTGGTTTAACCACTGCTTCATATAGCCATCTAATCATGGCTGGACGAAGTCCCCAGTTTTTTCCCAAAAGGCGTTTACAACTCATTAAAGATTTCGTTGCTTTTTAGATACTATGTTCTACGTGTTTGTTCCAAGTAAGTCTTTTATCCAGTATCACCCCTAGATATTTGACCTCTTCTGATAGGCGCAAACGTGTTCCTCCTAGACTGATATCAATGTTATCTAGTTTGATTCTCCTTGTAAAGGGTACTATGATGGCCTTTTCCGGGTTTACGGCCAGGCCCTCATCCCTGCACCAGTTATGAATTGTCCTCAGAGCTGTGTTCATTAGGTCTGATATTATGTTAGTATGTTTACCTTTAATAATCACGACAATGTCATCTGCGTAACTTTGCGTGTAATATCCCATATTATTTAATTTTGTAATTAGGGAGTCTACCACCATATTCCACAGTAGAGGAGAAAGTATACCACCTTGAGGGGTACCTTTAATGGCGGACACATCAAGTTCCTCGCCATACTGGATTGCTCGGATGGTTCTACTACTGAGCAATGACCTAAGCCAATTGCAGGTGGTCATATCCAGTCCTCGGGTTTCAGCTGCAGTAACAATTGACTTATAAGCCGTGTTATCAAAGGCGCCCTGAATATCAATAAATGCTCCAAGAGCCACCTCTTTAGACGCTAACGAGTCCTCGATCCTGCTAACTAGCTGATGCAGTGCTGTTTCGCAGGATTTTCCTGACTGATATGCGAATTGGTTACAATGAATGGGGTTAACTGATATTACCTCATTTTGTATGTGAACTTGTAACACTCTCTCCATAGTCTTCAATAGAAAGGATGATAAGCAGATTGGACGAAACGACTTGGGGTCTGTGTAATTACCCTTGCCAGGTTTCGGAATAAATACTACCCTGCTAAGTGTCCAGTAAGACGGCACATGACCTAGGGCCATACTAGCTCTGAACACCTCGCATAGAAGAGTGTGTAGAGAGTCTGGAGCCTTTTGTAACAAGGCAGGAAATATTCCATCCTCTCCAGGTGATTTAAATGGGCTGAATTTATGTATCGCCCATTTGACCTTATTGGTCGTTATGATTTTTCTAGCAATTTGCCAGTCTGCTCGTGAGGCTCTTACGTGTCTCCGATTCTGCTCTGGCTCTAGATGAGCCACAAGTTTACAATCTGGAAAGTGTGCTTGAAGCAAAACTTTCAATGTTTCTAATCCAGAGGTTGTCAGTCCTCCCTCCCGGCTCTTTAGAGAACCAGTCGGGCAGACCGACCCCTTCGAAATAACCTTGTATATACGGGAGACTGATTTAGTATTGTCTATCTCCCCGCAAAATTTTCTCCAAGAGGTTCTTTTAGACTTTCTTAGGAGTAGATTGTATTCGGTGAGGGATGTATAATATTTCTCCCATTGTCCGTTTCGTTTAGCGCTATTAAATAATCGCCTTGTTTGTTTTTTCTTCCTCTCCAGATCCTCGTTCCACCATACCACACCTCTTCGATTGGATCGGGATTGGATAGGACAGTTATCAAAATATGAGTCCATGATAGCTACTTGTAAGTTACAGGTCACGGACTCAATATCATTTACATCTCTAATGAACGTATTTAGGGATGCCAGCTTACATTTTAACTCCTGGTGATAGGAGTTCCAATCTGTTCTCCTAGGATTCCTAAACCTGTCTTCATCTGAAGCAAAGTTTAGTTGCCACATAATGTGACAGTGGTCCGAGGAAGATACGAAGTCCGATACGTGCCATTCACTGATAAAGGATCCCACGTATTCAGTAGCTATTGTAATGTCAATGACCTCCTCACGTACTCTATTTCTAAAAGTAGGCTTATCACCAACATTAACTATCAGTAAGTTATTACTGTTAAGGAAATCTAATAATGACTCACCTCTAGCGTTGGTGTTACTAGATCCCCATGCTACGTGGTGAGAGTTGGAGTCTATGCCCGCAAGGAACTGCTCCTTCTTCCGCCTGACGAAGTCGATAACACTTTCTAGTTCTCTAGAAGGTGGAAGGTCTCTCGCATCATACGGAAGGTATACTGAGCTAACAATAATGCTCCTTCTACCATCCGTATGTGCGAGAGTGATTTTCACCGTTGTGATGTCTCTGGAACAGAATTCAATCAACGGTAAGCAGGGCAAATGTGTCTTTACCACAATACAGGTTCGCCAATTATTAATAAAACAATTAAAAATAAGCTTACCTTTGCTGTTACCTAGTCCTCTGATCTGTCCTCCTTTACTGTAGTTACTTTTCTTTTTCTTTTTTAGTTTTGTCACTTTAATTCAGTAAGTCAAGTTGTTTTCTCATACCTCCTAGATACTTATCCTTATTATGTTTCTGTAAATTATTAGATACAGTCATAATGTACAGTAGAACCCCTCTTAACCGGTCAGGTCGGGACCGAGACCCTGGCCGGTTACGAGTTTGGCCGGTTGATCCGAGGTTCCCGTAAAAAATAGATTTTAGTTCAAAAATAACCTACAGTACATATTTCATAAATAATAAAGGAAATAATAAATTGCAACTGATTTTATTGTATGTACTGTATATACACACACAAACAAACACTAACAAATTACATTTAAACATTTTAACTTCCCTCGCCTCCTTTTCTCCCCGTTTTCAAGCACTTTTGCTCTCACGAAATTCAGTAAAGGTTCCGAGAAATAAACAGATGAAGAAAGAGAAACAAAGGATGCCGCTTGGTTAATTGATTCCAAGAAAAAATAATACAGTTGCCGTGGGAAGCAAGATTTGATCCTCCCTCTTGCTTCCGCGGCAAGAATCAATCGACAAGGCGGCTTCCTTTGTTACTCTCCTCCTCCCCCCTTTTCCCTGCCACAAACAGTAGCACAAATAACATTGCGTCATCCCAAAATGTCCGTCAAATAATCGATGTTTGAGACTTCGGCCAGTTAATATATTTGATTTTGTTGTTTCTTGAAATAGGCCGGTTAAGCCGAGGACCGATTGATCCGAGGCCGGTTAAGAGGGGTTCTACTGTAACTGTAAGCAAGGGTACACCCTGGTCATTTCGATTAACCACAGTTCCTTAAAATTGCCTCAAAAATGTCCTCAAAATTGCATTTTATCTTATTCTAGAGGTTGCATGGTATCTCTGGCTACTTTCAGTAGTGGAGAGGAGTGAAGGATAGTAGAGTTGAAGTAGGGATGATTGGAGGATTCAAATTCAGAGGACACCATGAAAAACTTGTTTATTATTCACAGATTAATTCATTTATTTAATGAAAATAAATAGTTAAAAATACAACATATGTTTCAGTTGGTGACGATGGGTATCGAAGACAACGCCAGCGTGAAGCTTCTCGTGGCACTAATTCTTCTTCAAGTGGGATTAATAAACATGTCAACAGTGTATCTTACATTGATCAAGCTGCAAGGATAATGTTCCCAGCTTCCTTCACATTTCTTAATGTAGCCTACTGGGTGTTTTACGTACAATATCAAGAAGAATTTGGGTGGAAAGATCCACCGATAGTCAGACACTAAAATGTCTCTTTGGTTTTACCTTACTTTCGTACACATAAGTGATATGAATTTGGGCTACTTATAAGATTACAATTAATATTAATTTATATCCATAGCTGTGGCTTCTCTGCCATATTAAATTCATCAATTAGTACATTGTTGAAGGCTACCATAGCCTTATTTAGTAATCATTTTTAGTTCTTATATGCTAAGAAAATTAATGTTTTTTGTAAAAGTACCAAATTTTAAAAAATATGAAAAAATACCTCTATTGTCCATAATTTTTTAAATAGGAAATTTTTTAATAAACAGTTTTACTACATTTAGTGTCTACTTTATCCACATAAAAAGTTCAACACTAACTTTTTTCCACAATGTATTTATGTAACAGTCAATAAACGATTTAATTATGTATAGTATATAGTTAGTCAAAAGTAATTCATTTTCTCAGCTAAAATATAATTGCACATTTAGGCTTTAAATCATTTTGTTTGTTATAATAGCAGTTGTAAAATCATTCTCATTCAAAATTCAATTTATACTATTTCATTTTTTTTTTTTTTTTTTTAAGGCGAAAATCCTAGGTGGTTTATACCTAGGTTATACTATTTCAACACAGGCCCGGATTTCCCATAAGGTCAGCCAAGGCAATGGTCTAGGGTGTAAACTCGAAAGAGCGCAGATATCGAGAAATTATTTTATTTTTTATTGTTATTTTAATAAATAAATAATACTTCTAACTTTTGGTTAAATTTATTTATGGGAAAACGGAAGGGGATTTGTTTATATAAAGGAGCGGAAAATGGAAAATTTTTAATTTGATTTAAAAAATAAGTTCTTTTTCAGTTTCCATTTATTGAATTGGGTTTGAGTATTCGAAAGAAAGGGGAGACAGAGTTAAGGCAAATAGAAGATAGCGAGGAGAAGGTGCTTCAACAAACTTTGGCCTAAGGTGTAACAAAGTATAAATCTGGTCCTATCCATTGGAGACACCTTGCATGTCTACCTTAAGTTTATAGTGCATTCTTTGTTGTCGTTATTAGCTGGTTAGAATCCTGAACAGATTCAAGATTTTTCCTACCAAGTTAATGTCCTCTTTGGCCCACGGTCGATGGATTCCATAAATAAAAATATAATCTTCATAATTTAAATAGAATAATTAATATAAATACTGTAACATATATAACAATTTTATACTAATCACATTTTGAACAATTAAAAACATATAACAAATAATTTAAAACACAATTTACAAAAGATAAGAAATCCTAACTACAGTATCTATTTTAACTAAGCAATAAAATTTAAAATTCAACTAAAAATTAGATTATACATATCCTACAATAATTGATAAAAATATAATATTCATCATAATAGAATAATTAATATAAATACTACAACATATAACGATTTTTACCAATCATATTTTGAACAATTAAAAATATATAACAAATAATTTAAAACAACCATAAACTACAACTAATGTTTAGTTTAAAATTTAAGAACACATCCATGATTTCAAGGTCGTCTATATATAGTACACAGTACTACTCCACAGAGTAGAAAGATCTAGACAAAAGTAGCTAACTAAGGCTTTTTTTCTTTCTCTTTAGCCTTATTTGGCTGGGCACAGATTCATATCATGCGGCCCGTTTCTTCCTTGGGATTAAATTCTTCAACTTGAAATTAAATTGTTTCCTTTCCTGTATATTTTTCCTTATTTGTTCTTATTTATTTTGAAATTAAATTGAGGGATATTAGTTAAAGGTATGACACAACATATATGTACAGATAACCTAAAATTAATTTCCTGAGTGCTTGTGTAAATTGTCATTTACAAAAAAAAAGTGGGACGTTATGTACTGGATTTGAAAAAAAATATAAATAAACTAGGTTTAAGAGGATTGCAGGACTGGTAGATAGGTAAAATCTTCTCGTCTGAGACTCTCCAGACTTTGCCTAAGGAATGAGTCATGGAAGAAGAAACCCGCGAATGGAATAACATATATGTACATAAAAGTGTGTGTTTGAGTTATATTCTAATCTCATATTTTTCTTTTAATGTTATTAAGGTAGATAACTATTTCCTGTATAATGTCTATATTTTCGGCTTTTAATAATTTGCAAAGTAAGTTAGGGGGATTGAAATTTTCTGCCCTAATTTTATTCAATAATTCTCGTCTGTAGTACTCATAAGCTGGAAATCCTAAGATAAGGGGGTTAAACGACTCGATTTGACCTGTTGTGCACATAAGGCACATAGGAGTGAAATATAAGTTTAATTTGTATAGGGTTTCATTAACTATGCCATGTCCAAAACGAAGTCTTAGAATGTTTACAATTTGGTATCTGTATTAATTTTGACTCACTAAACAATGGCTTGATTGGTATTTCTGAAATTACTTGTTTGTACCACTTTGCTTTTGATGTACTTAAAAAAAATCTAAGAGTTCTTGTTTTTGTTTGTTCTTTATACTGGCTGCTAGGTCATTTAGTGGAGTTACAAAATCATGAATTATGTCGCCCTTTCTGCTGCGTTATATGCCTACATGCGTTATCTTGTCTACAATTTCATTGTGTTTGATACCTATATGACTAGGGATCCACAGAAGAACGAACTGTTTTTGGTGCTTTTCAATTTCTTTGTATATTTTCACAAGTAGTAGTTGTCTAAGGCTGTTTTTAAAAGGTAAAATATCCTGCAAATTTTTAATGCTCTGTGGGAGCTTATTTATCAGTCTAGCACCAGCTTGGGAAGGAAGATTCCTGTATAGATTTAGTCTATGCTGTCTACCACGATAATTTATTATCTTGCCTGGTACTATAACTTTATATATCTTTATTTTGGATATGACCACATTTAAATTTAAAGTAGAGTATCACCTCAAGTATATAATATATACTAGGAAGTGTAAGAACTCCAAGATCTTTAAAAGCAACCCTACATGATTCAGTTTTTTTAAGACCTGCCATAAGCCTTGTAGCAGAGTAAAATGGTAGTTCTAAGTGGAAAATTCTGGTGTAATTGTTTTTAGTGTCTTACATTATGTTTTTTGGGGTGCTGAACATGAATCTGAAGTTGTCCAACAAAATTTCCTTCCGCAAATATGATAAATCATCAAAAAACCTCTAAAAATCATGTGGTTTTTGGTTTTTTGCTTATAACTTACAAAGTAAGCGATTTACGTAAAATATGAAACTATATTAAAATAAAGACAAGAAAATTACCTACAATTTATGTTGTTATTATTTGTTTGTACAACATATGGTTTCCGCGCTAAGGTGAGTTGAAAAATCTGTGATCATTGCTAAAATCATATTTTTTTAGAGACTTTTCCATCCTAACACTAAAGTAAGCATTTAACAATACAAGTTATCCTATATAATGAAAAATCAGATAAAATTCTATTCAATTTATAAGCAAGTAATTTTTTTTAATAGTTATGAGAAAAGCTATGATGAATTCAGGAAGTAGTTAGCCTCTCGATACCTCTCGATTCTTCTAAACCTAAAAAAATAACTAATTAATATAGGTCATTAATATAAATTAAAAAGAGCACCGGTCCGAGAACTGATCCTTCTAGCTGTAGGCTATCCTAAAGTGATCATGTCCAATAATAAATGCAACACCTCTTGTAAGCTCATGTCAGTTTAATGTAATCAAATTTGTAGTGAGTAGAGTGCTTTAAGGGCTGCTTGACTATTAGAAAGAATTTAGAATTGTTTGTTTCTGTAACGACAATTAATTGTATCTTCTGACAATCTTAAGTGGAAACAGGCAATGATCGAAAGGGTTTCTACTTTCAGACAGTTATCGGTGATATTTAATGTCAAGTTATTTACATTGCACCTTTCTTTTAAATACATTTTATTTTAAATCTACTACAATTTAAATGATAAACTGTAACAATTCAAAATATATCATAATAAGATTAATCAATCAAAAGAATCATACATCACTGCATTTTAACTAAACACGCATATGAGTGCGAGAGAGACAGAAAACTGATAATCCAAAACCATTCATAAACAATCTGAACTACGACATCTAGCGACCAGGATCGCAAACAATAAATCAACAATATTTTAAACACCCGACTTTCGATAACATTTTACATAATTAATAATATTTCTCGACCTCGTATCTCTATCTTTCCCATATCAAAATTCATCTCAAATAACCAACCAATCCATCCAAATTATAAGATTAAATCAATCACCAAGCGATCGACCGAAATTTACTTTTTAAATCCATCTGAAACTAGACCGGTATACTAAAATCTAGGCCACATCAGAATTATAATCATCGATCCAAAGAGAACCAAATTTTAAATTAAAAAAAGAACAACACCATCAGATAAAACGAAAGATTCTACATCTAAAATGTCTTTGGTAAAATCTCAAAGGAAATACCGTTAAGCCGTAATAATTCTCCGAAAGTCAACGAAACGCCGGCTAAAGCCAAATATGTGTAGGCCATGTTTATCAAGCCACGCCCACAGTCACGTGATCGCTAGCACCGCGGAAACCTAATTTCAAAAAGCCAAATGTATAGTTTTAGTTGTAAATAGTAGATGTTAGAGAATAATTTGTACAAGGAGCTATTTTTGGTATTTTCATGTAATCTCTTATTTAATCAATTTCTCTTTAATTTTATCATTTAATAATTATTTGTAAAACTAAATTATTTCAAAATTTAATTAAAACGACATCAAATAAACACACAACATTTTAAAATACACTTTCTTACACAACAATCAAAACCCCAGAAGATACGAAATTCACCAGGCCTTATGTACCATTTCCTGAAGGCCCAAAGCAAGCCAGTTTGGATTCCAGGCAATTTTAATTGTTGAATAGACGCCCAAGAAGGCAGACGTATGACCAGAGCTCTCCAGTAGACGATCCAAAGCGAAGATTTTTCCAGTGTTAATACTTTATCAACGTTAAACAAATAACTTGTCTTTTATAAAAGTGAAGTGAAGTAATTAATAATAATCATTTATAAATAAAATTAATAAGAAGAAGACGTTAAACAAATAACTTGTCTTTTATAAAAGTGAAGTGAAGTAATTAATAATAATCATTTATAAATAAAATTAATAAGAAGAAGACGTTATAAACTGGGTGAGACCTATCCATATAGTCACTTAGACGATTAATGCTACATTTCAAACTATTCATTTAGTAAGAACTTGAACATTGCAAAATTTGAAAGACATTGTAAATATATCTATAAGAAGAATTTTTGGACAATTAATATAAATTTAACCTCTCTATAACTTTCATTCATACACCTACATACACTTACACTTTACCTATTGTACTATTTTCATTTCCCCTTTTTCAATTTTAATATTTTATTTTCAATAACATTCTTTAATAATTAATTTGTTTCATAATAATATTGGGAAGAGTCGGCACTAACCCCCCCGAGATTAAGAGTGCTATAAGAGAATTTATAACGAACATTTGATTTGAGCTAACCTATTTTGTGTATAAACTGTATATATATTTTAATTTTCAATTTCTCAATTAAATAATTTGTTAAAATTGTAAACTTGTGTTTTGAATTCCATCATTTATCAATCTATTTAGCTTATGAACAGTAATTAACAAAAGTGATATATAATAAATTTGACGCCCAACAAGTGGGGCATTTTGTAATAAATAGTAGTGTTGTAAATTGACGCCCAACAAGTGGGGCATTTTGCAATAAAAAAAAAGTAGTGTTGTAAATTTGGCACCCACAACGTGGGGCTCGATAAATAAAAGGAGAATATAATATAATTTTGTAAAATAAAATAGTACTGTTGTAAAACTGTCAATAAATGATACATTGAACAAATTGTAAGTGTTATTTTTTTTAATATTTCCTGCAAGTGAGTGACTGAATAGACTCCATTAGTAGGAGAATAAATAACGACATTGTGTCACCCAGTGCCAAGATTTTGTCGCTCTTTGATTGTGAATAGTGCCGGTAATTTTTGTAAGTATTTAACAATAAAAATTGTAAATGTATTAAAATTTGAAAATTACGGTACTGTAAAAAATAGCCTTATGTAAAACTTTAAGAGTATTCTCAATGAAGTAATATTATTATTATTATAAATATTTTATTTTCCTGTTAAGTAAAGACTTCCAAGGTTAATGTATAAAGTAAAAAAACAGTATCTTAAGGCATTTAAGGCAAATAATAACGTATTACAAAAATAGTGTGCAAATAATTAGTATTCAAGTAAACCGCAAGTACTGATATTATTTTGTTTACGTTAGGACTTTTTCCCAGTAACTAACCTAAATAATTTCAAGATAGATTACATTTTTAATGTTTATTTATTTCAATAACTAGAGGGTGAGATAGATAATGATCATTAAAAGAAAAAAGATGAGGTGGAGGAGAAGGAGAGTACATAAAAACAAAGGTCGGTATCCAAACAATTACTACAAAATTCCTTTTATTTACAATTACACATTGCGTACAGTACTTGTAGAAAAACATGCATTTATAAATATATATTAATTAAAAATAGGCCTATATATTATTGAAAATCTATATGGGCAATAAGGAATAAAGTGAATGGCTTCATAAAAAATATTAATCAAAATCACTTTTTCAGGCTTCAATATTTAAAAAAAGCTACCAGAGCTATTTGGACAAGTAATCAGCTCTATGGTAAAACATGGGGCATTACCCCCAAAATGGCTGCAAGGTCATACACTGCCATTATTAGGCTAATTATCACATATGTGGCTTTGGTATGGTGGCAGAAGGTCAAACAGACTAGTGCCAAAAACAAGCTGCAAAAACTACAAAGGCTAGTGTGCCTAGAGATTTGTGGATCCATGCGCTCTTATCCCACATAAGCTATGGTACTTCTCAACCTGCCTCCTCTGCACATTTCTCTGCACATTTATGTGCGGGGGTTGCGTTGCGATCTGCCCTGGCGATGATGGGGACCCATAACTATAAACCAGGAGATCTGTTAGGTCACCTGACCATATTGCAAGAGCTTTATGGGCTCAAGGTGGACCTTACGGTGTCTGATGTGATGAGAACGACACTAAATTTCGACCACTTCTTCACAGTTAAGGTAGATGGTGTCCAGGAGGCAGGTAGTGCTGGACATGGATACATATAAGAATGGTATACGGATGGCTCCAAAATTGCCAGCGGAGTTGGTGCAGGAGTGGGATCCTTACCATCTCCAGCGGAGGTTGTTGCAATTGATCTCTGCGCCCGTGAAATCCTCAAAAGAGGGATTAAGGGAGTTAGGATTGACATCCTATCTGATAGCCAAGCAGCCTTAAAGGCACTTGAATCATTCGCCTTTGAATCAAGGCTAGTTTGGGACTGTTTTAAAGCAGTGAATGACATGACTAGACGCAATGAAGTTACTCTTAAATGGGTGCCTGGCCATGTAGGAATCAAGGGCAATGATGCAGCAGATAGACTTGCTAGAATAGGAGCTAAAAAGCCCTTCATTGGTCCAGAACCTTTCTGTGGGAGGCCTAAAAGCCATCTGAGAAATGTTGTTGAAGTCTGGACGGAGAAGACTTGGTCCTCACATTGGAACAATGCTCCTGGGTTTAGGCATTCAAAAATTTTTATCTGTCTCTCTGAGTCAAAAGCACAGAAGCTTTTATTAATGGGTAGGAACAACCTTAGACGGATTGTGGGAATCCTCACTGGTCACTGCCCGGCCAAATACCACCTCAAAATAAACGGTACCAGGAACTGGCACATACTTTCTCACAAACATATTTAAATTATTAAACGTCACGGTGACTTGTAGGGTGGGGTAGGAGAGGTGATTTTGTATTAAAGTTGTTTTCCCATAAAAATCCATAAAATAACGGAAAAACCAACTTTTTTCAAAAAAGGCTGGAACGATTTTGATTAAAATTTTACAGTTTATAGTACTATAGGTCCCTAATAAACTATAAAATTTTAATCTTTTCGTTAGAGCCGTTTTTGAGAAAAGTTGATTTTTTCGTTATTTTAAGGGTTTTTATGGGAAAATTACCCTTAAAAATAAAAAATTTACAAAAATGAAAAAAACGCCTGGAGATACCGTGGATTAGTACCTCCTTACCAAATTTCATCAAAATCGGACGACTGGTTTAGGCTCTATGTCTGATAACATCCACACAGACACACAGACACACACACAGACATCACTCCGAAAACCACTTTTTTAGGCTCAGGGGGACCCAAAACGGATATTTCCACCAAAAACTCAAACTCGAAAATTTTGACGAATACAATACTTTCTCCATATACTATGGTATAGGGGGAGAAAGTAAAAATGGGGCTGGTCCCTTGGAACTGAATCGGCTCAACACCTGCTGTGCGAGTGCAAGGCTCTCGCACGGAGAAGATTTACGGCTCTTGGAAATGTTTTTGTTAGCCCGGAAAAGGTCCGTGGTGTTGATCCCAGGACACTTATTGGTTTCGTAAGAGACCTGAAAGGGATCTGGGATGATCACTAGAAAGGGAAGTATACCACAATAGATCTATATGGGTCGCAGTGGTGAGGAGGCTTATTACTCCTCTATTCAAAAAAAAAAACATAAGTGCTGATTTATTACTCTAGTAAAATGCAATATTTAACAGCGAGAGGGAAATTTTTTCTGAAAAATGTGATGTCTCCCTGTTTTTGCAGATGAATTTAATTATTTTAAACAAAAATATTGATAATGTTGCTACCGACTGGAGTTTTTAACTGATAATAAATTTATTGTTACCTTTTATTTGGTACGTCACTAATCCATTGTTGGTAAAATGATTACCTAGGTTTCAGGCTGCGTGAGCCCATCATCAGATCATTAAGGTTATATTCGTTCCATTAGGATTTCGTTATGGTTTAAGAAATGTTCGTGTAATGTTCGTGAAATGTAATAACAGTGCTTCTTAAACCATAACGAAATCCTAATGGAACGAATATAACCTTAATGATCTGATGATGGGCTCACGCAGCCTGAAACCTAGGTAATCATTTTACCAACAATGGATTAGTGACGTACCAAATAAAAGGTAACAATAAATTTATTATAAATTCTACTAATCCGTAGGCTAAAATGCCAAAAATAGCAAAATTGAAATTTTAACTGACCTATTCTGCATATAGTTGTAACCTAAACACTTATAAAACAATTTTGAACTGTATTTTTTAACACAATGAGAGTTAAACGTTTTGTATCAGTGACTTTACGAGCTGCTACCTGGAAACTTTTAATTAAATTCTGTTTTGACTACTGACAGAAATTCTAAATTGCTAACGAACTTTAATCAAATAGAAAGCACAGTTGAAGCCCAGATACCTTATATATATACAGATGTCGCATGCAAAGAATTTAATGACGAGAACTGGCATTTTAAAAAAACTCCAAGGTCTCCAAAGATGGCCAAGAGATAGGAGTACCGGTAGTGTATTTATTAACTATTAAATACAGCATTATGTCTTTTTAGTGTGTAGAGTTAGTAAAGAGTAGTTTAGTTTTACTTAAAGGTGATTCAATCTAGATTTTGCTAGATTTAACCCTTAACTGCTATACCCTAAAATACTAACTTAACTGCTATGCGACGTCTGTCAGAAGTCATTTTTTGGAGGGGGGGTAAGGAGGTTAAAAAACTATTTACATATTTTTCGGGGTTTATATCTTGTTTTTAAACTATATTACTACAGAAATATACAAAAACATAAATTCTAAAAAAAGTTTACAAAATCCCCATCTCTTGCCAAAAAGGAAAGAAAACTGTTTTTTATGAAACCTTTTTTTCCAAATTTTTATTTATTGGTTTTAAAGCACATTTTTGCAAAACACGTAATTATACCATTTAAAAATATGCAAAAGGAATCTTTTAAAAATAATTTTAATCTAAATTTTTTTCATGATAGCTTAATATACAAATTTGAAAATTGTAGTTAAAAAACAGAAATTTACATAGGCTATATTAGACTAAACAAATAATACACAATTTTACTATCAAAAACTTATTTATTTGTTTTTTAGTAAAACTCAACAAAGTGGACAAAAGTGTTAAAAATGCTTTGAGTCTATTCCAGGCACCTTATGCACACTTTCCTCGAACACTCTAAAGAAATCGGAACTCCGCACTTCTGGCATGGGTATCGTGTCTGACGTTCCAATTTTCGTGGGCAGAAAGTGCAAGTTCTTCTCTTTTCAAGAGTTTGAGCTGGTTGAAGTTCTTCGTGCAACGGCAGTTTGAGGATTCGCCGAATACAGATAGAAAGTTCTTTAGGAATAGTCCTTTGCAATCTCGCTAACATGTGTTGTCGTACCAAAGCAGAAGCCAAGTTCTTAACCTTGTCCAACCTTGTTAATTTGGTTGTATTTCTGTATGCCTCATGAAGTACAAAGGCGTTCACTCCAGATGCTGTATCAATTATGGTAAAAAAAATTGCCATGGGCCATCTTCTTGTCCTTCGGCTTGAAGAATAGTTGGCAAATTTTTTGATCTAGGCTGTCAACTCCACCTTTAGTGTGATTATACAACGCTATTATCTCTGGTTTCCCAGTTTCCAAGTCATCACTAACTTCATAAAGCATTGAAGACACCATAATGACTGCTTTTTTTTCTTTTGGAACAAAGGACAAGAGATTAATGTCTTCGGTAAATCCGTAAATTGATGAATTCTCTTCACGACCTGCACTTGGCTGGAATTCTTGGGGGATTTCAACTTTTTTTTACTTTCTCCACCCTATACGTAGTATATGGAGAAAGTATTGTTTTCGTAAAAATGTTCGAATTAGAATTTTCAGTTGAATTATCGGTTTTGGTGCTCCCAGAACCCCAAAAAAATGTTTAGTGCAATTATCTGTGTTGGTGCTCCCTGAACCCAAAAATATTTTTAGTGGATTTTTTTGTTTTGGTGCTCCCTGAACCCAAAAAAGTGTTTTTAACGTGGTGTCTGTCTGTCAGTCTGTCAGTATGTATACACGACCAGAGATGACACTATTGGTCCGATTTTCATGAAATTTGGTGTGTAGGTAGTAAACCCTAATATCTCCAGGCGTTTTTTTCATTTTTTGGAATTTTTAATTTTTAAGGGTAATTTACCCCTAAAACCCCATAAAAAACGACAAAAATGCAAATTTCTCAAAAACGGCTCTAACGATTTTGATCAAATTTTCAGTATTTATAGTGCTTAAGATGCCAAACAAAATGACACCACCCGCTTTTATCAAAACTTCGGCGTTTTATAATTATGGGGAAATGTTAAAAAATAAACAAGTTTATGTTGTCAATCTAGCATCGCGGCGACGGCCGCATGGGGTAGCACAACGGTAGCGAGCACGGCCAGTAATTCAAAGGTCGCGCGATCGAATCCCGCCTGGGACAATAGTTTTTTTATACGATTGACGTAGGTAGAATATTATTTTTTTGTTCTAAAAAGTAATAAATAAAATGATTAAAAACAATATTATTTTGACTACAGTAAGTTGGGAGAAAGTTTGTGTCAGTTAACTGATACCGTTTATTTTCATAGTGTCGACGTATGTTAGGCCTCTGTTCTTTAGTTCTTGTACTAGTTCAATTGATGAAAACCAATTGTCCCCAGTCACATTCTGGTTAGTTCCTTGAATCGGCTTTACAAGTCTCAAAACTGATTGAGTTGGTTTATTCAGATGTTGTTCTTGTTGGTTTAGATTGCGTCCGTAGCAGTTTTCCCCTGTGTAAATATATGCGTTATAAAGATAATGAGTTCGTGCGTCAGTCATTGCCATTACCTTTATTCCATACCTTGCCGGTTTTTTTGGCTTATACATTCTGAATCGACAGCGACCTCTAAAGGTTACCAACATCATCGACGCACACATATTCTCCCAATGAATAACATTCTTCGAAGTTTTTAATAAATTGTTCAAATATGAATGCAATAACAGCACCAGCATCTTCTTTGGTCCTATCTTTCCTGTCATGTGAGTTGTCAAACCTCAAAGCATTTAAAAGGAATAAAAATCTGTTCTTGCTTATAGTGCACCTGAAAATGTCCCTCCCGGTACCATCTGTTGCAAATAAGCTGTCCACAGATTCATTTCCCGCCTTAAAGACTGATGAAAACACTAATAAACTTATAAAGGTTTTTAATTCAACCAGATTAAGATTTTCAATAAATGTCAATTTTTTGTTAGAGAAGTTTTCTCTCATTGTTGTAATTTTTTTATTTGTCCATTGCAGAATTTCATCCAAGATATTTTGTGTAATAAGTA
>JAGFPH010000194.1:218081-254456 GCA_018207615.1 Philaenus spumarius | reverse complement strand
AAAAACTAGCAGACTAACCTAAACTGTTTAGTCACAGTATGTTGCCGATAACAGTATAATTGTAGGAACCTGCTTGGGGGGGTAGTTTTCCGGGGGGTAGTATTGCGGTGACCCGCTTTTGCTAGGGGGGGTAGTATTCCAGTCGCGGACACGGCTCCCATGTTGGTTAGTTGGCAGATTTCGTGACGTCACGTTTCACCTGGGGGGGTAGTTTTCCGGGGGGTAGTATTCCGCATCCCCGTCAGTTTTCTCAAGGGCGGTAAGATTAAAAAATTAGACTTTAGGAATGTTCAATACGATGTTGTTGGAATAATCTGTTCATAAAGGATAGAATGAAGTTCATAAAAGAATAGAAGGTACCGGTAATTGTAATTGGAAAACAAACTTTTTATTAAATTTGATGGTGAGTATGTTTGTTAATGCTCAAATATTATTATAATTATATAAATTAAGTATACAATTTAAAAAAATACTGATTATTGTGTGTAATAATTATTTTTATTTATTTACTGTTATTTCCTGTATATTTACAGTATATTTATTTACTGTACCGTACTATGTCTTATTATAAATAATTAAGTTTTTTGTCGTTATTTGTTTAATCCACAAGTGAACACTTTAAAATTATTATTACAGTAAATACATAAATAATGTAGGAAGTAAGTTTTTATACTTTGAACTATCCAAATATATGCCAATGTGCTAAAATCAAAACATAACATATAAAATGTAAAACAAGTTTCACAAAGTTTAAACAATTAATTGGCCTATTGTCTCTGTGTGTGTAAATAAATCGTACGAACGTATTCATAGTACTGGTATTACAAAATTCGCTGCCTTAAGAACTAAATTTAAAATGTTATATTTATAATCGATAGCATTTACAGTTACAAAAACTCGATCCAATTTTTGTTTTCTTACAAATAAATATGCTTCCGCTGTCCCGCTTGCAATTACTATAATAACTAATTTTAAATGACTGTCTCGGACTCTCACCGGTGTATTTGTATCAAGGTCACTAGATATTAAAGGTTGCCTTATTCGGGCCTTTCGGGAAATATAAAAAAAAGTGGAGTGGGGGATGTGACGTAGTTGTAGTAAAACTACATACATCTCCCATAGTAGCAGCTGTTTTTTACTACAATGACGTCACTGGACGGGTGGGTTCGAGTTTGTTTACAGACTGTGAACTTCTTTTATCTGTGCTGTGAGGCAACCTTTACTATCTAGTGACCTTGTATTTGTATAGCCTGTTCAGCCGCACTCATCTATGATCGCTTAAACGCTACGTCATCTGTCACCGGTCTGATTGATCAGAAATTTACCGATCAGTGCGGATGAACTCAACCAATATGAAACAAAAAGCAATTAAAATATAATATTTTTATCTTTATTTAGATATATAATAATGTATATAAATTATAAATAAAAAAATTTAACAAATAAGCTTACAGTTTTATAACCCTTATAATTGTACACATTTACCGAGTTAAAAATCCCCGGCAGCATAATTAGGTAGACCTAACTAAGTATAAAGTCTGTTGTTTTAAAATACCTTTTTGTATAAAAAGTATGTGTTTCTGATGTGTATCAAATTAATAATCCGCTTGTGATTTTTCACGGGGCTTACTAGTATTTCATTAATTTAAAACCATAAGTTTTTGTATTGTTGCGTAAGGAAAAAATAATATTTGATACGGTACTTAAAAACGTGATTTTTTTCTTAAAAACCTTTGTTTTATCACAAATAACTACTGCCGTTTTTTTTTTATACTTTCTACCGCGCACTCACTCTAGGGGTTAACCTTAAATTTCACAAAATTTGGCATGTTAATGGTTAACTTATTGAATTAGTTAAAAACTCTATTTTCTTAAATTAGTGATATAAATAATAATTTGGTCATGGTCGGTTTATTTATCTAACTTTAAACAGCAAATTCTAAATTCTAAGTCTTAGAAATAAATAACTACCTACTTAAAAAAAAACAAGTAAAAAACAAATTATAAAATCTAACTTGTTTCAAGAACTTAATTACCATGTATTATTTTTACTAACAAAAAACTCTTTCAATTTTATTATTGTACATGAAGGAATGAGGTACGGTGTAATATTTTTTGTTTGAATCTTCCATGGAATTCTAGAATATTCTATAAGTTCCTTCTCCTTGTTTCCATGATCATGGAACTTCTCCCCCCCCACCATCTCTATTGATGTTCACTTCCATGCCCATGTGCTAGAAATTTCATTTCAGTCATTACTCATTACTAGCCGGTTTAGTAGATCGGTGTTTTTGTGATTTCAATAAAAATAAGGTGATAAAGTTTTATATTTGTTCTTACGTTTTGTTGGTGGTGAAAAGTGTAGTTTTTGCAGTTAGATAATGGCTGCAATGTCCGTTATAGGAATTGATTTTGGTAACGAATCATGTTATGTTGCTGTTGCAAGAGCGGGTGGAATCGAGACCATTGCCAATGATTATAGTTTACGTGCTACCCCGTGAGTATAAAATCATTAATAATCATGATTTACTTAACAGTTTAATTTGAATTTTTCAACCACATAGGGCCTAATATGTTTTTTTCCCCAAACAATTAAGTAAAACAAGCAATGTGGGACTAATGGCCTTGATAATTCCCGTAATCCGTAATCTGCGCTAATATGCTAGGATTGTGTAACTAACTCGATTGAAGATATTATAAGAATTGCTTCTAGGTAAATAGGGTTTGTTATAAAAACAGTACAAATAAATTATGCTCTATTTTTACGATATTTTATTTAGTTAATTGCTTTATTATTTTCTCCAGGTTTCTTAAGTGAAAGTCATGTCCACAACCCACCTCAACAATGTAGCCTTCCCAAATATGGTTAGGACTAAGAAGTTAAAATGCATCATCTGCTCCAATACTATATCAGTTATGGTGACCTATAGATTTTATGGTTATAAGTTTTATTATGAACTCATTCTATAGTGGCCTATGACCATTTTGTAAATTATTCATTGTTAAAGGATAATGACAAGTTCCACTGAATTGGTTAGGTTCAGGGCCAAGTTAAACTTGTTTAGTAGCTAAACTAGGTTTGCTAAGTCTAAACCTAAATTATTAATTTTTAGAACTTCTTTTAAGAACTTTTAGTCTAGGCTATGTGTTGCGGATAGGCCTACTGTGTTTTACATAGGCCTACATAGCCTAAAATTAATTTATGCTAGGTAGGCCTAAGATATCTTAGGCTATTGAAAAAGAGATCTAAAAGATTCTAAAGAAGAGGTACAAAAATGTACCGATAGACACATTTCCGCTTCAGATCCTATTAGGACATGATAAAAATAGGCATAATCAACATAAATATTCATGTAGGCCTAATTTTTGGAAATTTACATTACGAGCGTTCGCAAGAAAATGCTCTACTGTGTAATTGTAATGTTCAATTCTATTTCTAAACGTCTTCAATAAATGAAAACAGAAAATATGTTCAACGAAATTTATAATGTACCTAGGCCCTAATTAATTATAAACAGAAAATAAAACTCCAACAACTTATTTAACTCGCGAAATATTAGATGTAACTTCTATTAGGCCTACATATATATCGGACTGCGTATAGGAACATATAAACACAATTGTCAGAGACTCTGACGATATTCCTACAACTTAACATCACTTAATAAAGTAAATATGGGCCTATATATATATATACATAAGGCTTATATCCTGGTAGACTGCAGTGGGACACAATGAGGCTATACTATCTGTTAGTAGTAAGATTACATTATCATGCTGGAGAAACTAATAACATTGTCTTTTGTCCATAATAAAACGGGAACACACACAATTTTCACTTTATAAAATTCTGTAATATATTAAGTAGGCCTACTGGTACTTAATGTTTACTGTACAACTTATCATCAAACTAAGGATATATTCAATATAGGCCTACATGAATGTTCGTGATTCGATACATTGAATCAATCCGATGTGTATAACAAGGGCCCAAAATGTATTCGTTGAATCGATGAAAATTTAAAAAAAGCCTGAAGTTCTAAATGTTGCAGGCCTGAAGTTACAGCCTCACAGTATGTTTCCACTTTGTAAACATATAAGTTAATAACATAACTATTAAGTTGTTTTTTATTGCAAGAGAAATGCAAGCATTTTTTTTTTTTTTTTTTTTTCATTGTTTACAATTATTTTGTCAGAAGCAAATCTTCGCATATTGACATATGTTTCGTATTTAGGCCTGCCTATGTAGGCCTAGTCTAAAAATCATAATTAACATGATTAAATGCTCGGAAAAATAAATTCGCCCTAAAAACATGAAATGAAAAAATAGCCTGAAGTTCTAACTTATAGGATAGTCTCTCTAGTTATTCAAATATGTTTCAAACAAATGTTCCCTTATTGAAGATATTTATATATTCTATCAATTAATTAACATAATTGAAGGTACAGAAAAAGAAATACGAATGAGTAACTTATTTTAAAAGTCGTCATCTAATGAAGAACTAGTGATGCTTGTTGACAATTCATCACACGCTACTGGAACATTCCCGCACTCTGGACGCTTTTTCAACTGTTGCAAAACGCGATATTGTTTTAACTGTGTTTGTGTACAAGATATTTTGCAATGTAAGTTCATTTTCGGAGAGGATTATATAAACTGTGTCAATGTTAGACTACAGATATATAGAACAAAAAAACATTGTTACCGTACTACTGCAAGATGCTATGACAACAACTGATTACATCTGTCCGAATCTGACCTCCACTTTTGGCCTACTTCCTTTTCTCGACACATACTGGGACTGACTACACACTGTAAGTTAGAACTTCAGGTTATTTTTTTTCTCATTTTCTTATGGTGACTTTATTTTTCCGGGCTTTTATTTATGTTAATTCATTATTAGAATATAAACAATTAGGTAGGTAGGCTACCATTTTTTTTTTACTTTAAGTTCTAACTTATGGTCAAATTAAGTCACAGTAGGCCTATGTTTACCTGCATTCAACATTAAATAGTTTATTGTGCTTAGGTTTATGTTGTTGTCTGCAAACATATCAGCTGAGAGTCGTAAATTTATACCAGGTTTTTGTTCAAGGAGGTAGGCTGCTAAAAATGAGTTTAATTTTTAGGCCTACTTTTGACTTAATAAAACTAGACTAGGCCTATATCCAATTTAAGCTGATTGACGTAGTGGACCCATCGAACAAATAAAACATGTTTTTAGTCTTTGATTGTATTTTAATATGTAGGCCTAGATGGGCCCTAACAGAATACGCAAGTGTGCTTTAACTAACTCAGGCATTTTGAATAGGCCTAGACCTATTGTTATATGCCCTACAATTACATTAATTACATAGGCCTAAACTAGTCTTAAAATAAAACTATCAATAAAAAATCTAGTTAAGAATATTATAATCGGTAACTTATAAGTTTACAATGTGGCCTTCCTGCTGAATATTATTTTTTGCAGTCAAGACCTTTTTTTTTTAAGGAGAGTAGGCCTAAATAATGCTACCGACCTAAACACGTATATTGTATCTGGTTGAATTTGGAAGATTTAGGCTTTGTAATTTTTCTTTCTTAGTGGATGTGTTTTAGTAATTAGTTAAATATTTAACTGTAAACAAATTGAATGTTTAGGTTGATGTTTTTATTTGTTTGCAATCTAATATTAGGCTGCTACTCTGTATTTCTTAAATACCGGTACATAATATGGTGTAGCTTTACAAATTTGAAACTAATAGCCGATCGATATGTGTGATGCAATAATATAGTTGGATCATTTGTTTCAAGCTCATTTATTAAGCATATTTTAGGTTTTGGTTGATGTTATTTTTTAATATTTGTGTAGGTCTAATATTTGTATATACAATGTTTATATATTATAACCGCTTTGCCTATATGTACGTGTATACTTTTACAGAAAATAGAAGCAAGCTATGACATCACATATATATGTAGTAATATATAATATTAGCTACATCATTTTATCGTAGGTATGTTGGGAAGTAATCCAGTGTTACTATGCTTAAAATTATTAATTGTACCTTAATCTTTTTTCGTTAGTGGCCTAACTACTTATATTTATTGTCTACCAAAAAGTGAAAATGTAGTGTTTTGCTGTTTTGTTACATTGTATACCAATTCATGAAGTTGGTTTTATGATACATATTTATTTACAACTAAAGCGAGTGATTCTTAGTCGTTTTGTTTAACACGTTGGGGTAAATAGTTACAAAGCCTGCCTGGTCAACTTCAAATTTTATGAAATTAAGTTAGACAATATGTTGAACAAGAATTAACAAAAAAACCAAAAATTAAATGTCGGAAATCATTAATAATGAAAAAAACTTTACATTAAAAGTCGTCTGGATCACTTTCTGTATCAGAGTGCTGGGTAGTTGAAGTATCCAATTCATCGGGTTTTTTACCATTGTAAACCTCGCTGATAGCACGAAAAAGATAATGTAGCATCTCCATGTACGTAGTCTGACAATAATAATAGGCCTAATAGCCTAATATACAATAATGAATATACTAACTTATATAATATATGTTTACAAATTGGAAACATACTGTGACTAAAAACTATAAGTTAAAACTTCAGGCTATTTTTTTTCTTTAGTTCTCACGTAGGCCTATATATTGAACAAGAAGTGGTAAAAATTGAGAACAGCGTGACCAGAGGTTTTTTTAAAATTTCTTCATATTATGAAAGAACACGTTAAACTGATTATAAAAACATGAAAAATATCCGCCGGAAATAAAAATTATAGAAATTACGAGAGAAATAAAAGTAGAAAATATAGAGGTTAACTTCAGTATTTTTTTAATATTTTAACACTAAATAAAAGAAACAAATCACTTAATACACCAAGAAATATCAATAATACCTTCACTAAACAAAATTAATGAAAGAAATCACGAAAATATATGTAGATATTTATATAACTTTTCAAAACTTTTAGTTTAAAAACAATAACAATTATCGTTAATAAATTACATTGAATACCAGTATAAAAGAAGAAAGTTATCATTTCTGATTGCCAACGTTGCCACATTGAACATATGTAATACGAAAAGATGACGCAACAGTATAATTATAATATTTCGTCGTTATTATCACATTATATAATTAGAATAAAAAAAAAACTAGAGGTACTGACCTATACTGTTTAGTCACAATATGTTACCGATAACAGTATAATTAATTATAATATTTCGTCGTTATTATCTCATTATATAATTAGAATTAAAAAAAAACTAGAGGTACTGACCTATACTGTTTAGTCACAATATGTTACCGATAACAGTATAATTATAATATTTCGTCGTTATTATCACATTATATAATTAGAATAAAAAAAGAAACTAGAGGTACTGACCTATACTGTTTAGACACAGTATGTTACCGATAACAGTATAATTATAATATTTCGTCGTTACTATCACATTATATAATTAGAATAAAAAAAAAACTAGAGGTACTGACCTATACTGTTTAGTCACAGTATGTTACCGATAACAGTATTATTATAAAATGTCGTCGTTATTATCACATTATATAATTAGAATAAAAAAAGAACTAGAGGTACTGACCTATACTGTTTAGTCACAGTATGTTACCGATAACAGTATAATTATAATATTTCGTCGATATTATCACATTGGTAGGGTTCTAACTTAAACAGTTATTATTTTCTAATTTTAGGCAATATAGGAGGCACTGATAAACCCACTCAAATCTAATTGCAGCCAATCTGGCAACCCTGTTCCTATCGCGTATTAAAATGGGTGTACATTGTCTATGTTAAAATCCCATAAGCGATTTTTGGTTTGTTAATTTGTTATGTTATATTTGTTTTAGAATGTTTATAATTGATTTCCGGCGATCAGTGAAGTGTCTAATTTCATTATATATATATAGGAAAAAGTGATATATAGTGTGAATAAAAAAAAAAATACTGAAGTTAACCTCTATATTTTCTACTTTTATTTCTCTCGTAATTTCTATAATTTTTATTTCCGGCGGATATTTTTCATGTTTTTATAATCAGTTTAACGTGTTCTTTCATAATATGAAGAAATTTTAAAAAAACCTCTGGTCACGCTGTTCTCAACTAGAACCCAAGAAGTAACGAAAACACACAGAAACTAATTATCGTAGGCTATAACTACAAACTTCACACGAAAAACGTATTGAATGTAGAACGCCATTGTCATTAGTATAAGACTGATTGAGCAACATTCAAAGCTGGACTTTGAACTTTCTTATCGCTTGGTAAGCTTATCTATAAGGTTTCCGATGTGTAGTTATTTGTCAATCTTCAGTCACAGTATGTTTTAAAAGTATAAACATATAAGTTTTTATATTAATTAATGTCTTCTATATATATAATGTTTCCGACTCGCAGTTTTTTTTTTTTATAATTTCTTAACTTAAATATATTATCTAACTAAAATATCATCAAATTTGAAGTTGACCCATTCTGTGTACTATATACTATTACCCATGTTGGAATTGTAGAGTGAGACAATCATGTCATTTTAATGTTTTGTCTAAAACTTTGTGAAATATTATTGAGATCATAGCACCCTGACGGGTCAATCCAGACCAAGTGGTCCAGTAGGCCTACTGGTTGCTTGACCATCTCAGAAAAAATTGATATTTGCTGTGTGAATTCCCTAATTTTTAGTGGGATCAAAAATATTACAAATTTTTTTTTATTGTTTGTCATTCAGAAATGGCGGCCATTTTTGTTTCAGGCCGCAAGCGTTTTTTTGCATATGCAAGCACCTGCGGTTTTTTTAATTATTTAGTAATGGGTTGCCCTAAGCCTTTCAAATAAAAAGCATTTAGTTCAGCACACTCTGGGCTACAAATTAATCCCATTATCACCTAGCTCAATGTATTCTTTAATATATTTTGAATAGCTCAAAGTTGTTGGTCCCAAAGTCAAAAAACTCAATTTTTGAGCAGTAGTTTTCCAAAGAAGGAGTAATTTCTCAGCCTTAATATTTTTGAGCTAATACACTGTATAGTATAGTTACTTTTTATTAAGTATCAATGGTGAGAAGCCTACCCTTAAAAAAATACACTACCTATTTTAAAAAACCGATTTTTGGATTTTTTTTCATTTTTTGGCCTGCAATATCTTTGTTAGGGGACCAGATAAAAATCTGAAAATTTCACACTTAATAGACTTTTATTATATTAAACTTCAGCATAAATTTCAACTTTGAGATTCAATTGGAAGGTATGAAAAAAAAAGTACAAATATGAGTAAAAATAAGATTTTTTAACATCTGCGATATCTAGACCATCTAGGCTAATGAAATAATTGTGGTTAATATTGTGTAATTTAAATGAACTATTCACTGAATTAAAAAAAGAAAATCCTGACATTAAAATTGGAAGGTCGAGATTTTGCGAGTTGAGACCGAAATGGTGTATTGTTGCGGGACATCTGGCACCCATAACGTTTGCGTTTGTTTGTATCATCAGAATGTGAAGTTGATGATATTTGGGGCCAATCTTAGGGTTGACTATAAAGACCTATGGGAGTTCTGGTATGCAATATTGACAGTTATAATTGTATGATCAAGGGAAAATGTCAAGATTTGTCCAGGCAAACAAGCTTTACTTGTCATGTTTGAAAAATCGGATGAAGACGATTTGATGCCTGACAATGTAGAATATAAACAGTGGGTTACACAAGACAGAATGGAAATGGTGACAATCATAAAACCACGAGAAGAGTGTTTTGAAGTGTTGGTAGCTAATCTTGAAAATCTGAAAATGCATCATTTTATTGCCAAAGCTCAAAGTAAATTTATGAAAGATAAAAAGCAAACCTTGGCAGTTGATGAATGCTTAGTTCTCCATGAAAAATGTAGGAGACCCTAATATTTCCCTCAGATCCACAACTCAACCTGTTTTGGGTTCTTCATCAAAAGAAAATAAGAGTAATACTCTACTATTAATTCTGGGTCAACTTGAAATTTTATGATATGTAGTTATTTGTTTTTTGAAGTGATAACTTCTATTGGTCCGTTGGGCACTTTTGCTTGACTATGTTTCTGAAATCTCGCGTCACGAACTTTTTGCGTAGATACAAGTCAGACCGTGGAGATCGAATAGGCAATACATAATATATGTAGACAAGTAAGCGAGTGTAGAGGGAATAGGCGATACGTATTCATTCGCTTGACTATGTTTCTGAAATCTCGCATCACAAACTTTTTGCATAGACACAAGTTATAGCGTGGAGAGGGAATAGGCTATACATTGTATATATATAGACAAGTAAGTGCGTAGAGAGGGATTAGGCGATACGTAGTATATAACAATACGTCATTATAATATTATAAAAATAATATATTATAATAAGTTTGCGAAAAATAGTGAACATTATAATGTAGGGCCTAAGTAGTATTTATTTAGTGACTAATGATTTTGAGTGAGGTATTATTAGTGTATGCACTCTATATAGAATTCTAAGAATAATTTAATATGTGAGGGATAATTATTATAATAGACCTATATTATAATTATAATATTATAATAACATATTATTATTTACTACATATCGCCTATTCACTCTCCACGCGCTTAAACTTGATAGTTGTTATAATTATCCCTTACATATTAAATTATTAGCCTGAAAGTAATAATTCTTCAAGGCTGTGTCTAACAAATAAAATTGGGCAAACAACGTCATGAAATCAATTTCAATTTTGTTTCATGCCTAAAAATTTAATAGGATAGCTAGTCTAAACAAGTTCTAAAATTGGAAGTGTCTTTCAACTGAATTATTCGGCTAGCATTATTTCAAGGGCACACTGTGCACGGGAAATTTAAAAAAATAGGATTTCTGAGACACGCCTAAAGTAATTTGTAGTCTATTCAGAAGTTTTATATTTTATGATTATACAAGAGGGTTGTCCTGGGGCAGTATCCCATTAAGTTTAATTAAAACACATTGTATTGTATTTAGAATAAATGCTTAGTTTAACTTATGGAGATTGAATAAAAAACTACTTTGTCATTTACACAGCCTATATATATTAATTTGCAGGTCCTTTTTCAGAAACAGTATTGTCTAGAAAGATAAAATTTGTTATGAAGGTCTCCTTCAACAAACAAGGGTGGCCGAATGAATATTTTTTTTTAGTCTATTAGTAAACTTAGACCTGTAATAACAATCATTAATTATTTAAACGTGGGCCTATTTTTCTATTTTAATAACATTGGAGTTTAAAACAAAGGCAAAATTACATGCTCTAGGCTATAATCTACAATCCTAACTCTTGGACATTTTGTTAGGAAAGTTAAGCAGAGATAAACAAAACTATATGTCTTAAGAACTGGCAACTATAGTTAGTTTAGGTTCAGGTTTTGTGTATTTTTAGCATGCCATTGTAGGAGCTGGCGTATAACATTTTAAAATCACAAGTTACTTTATTATACAAAGAAACTATTGTCAACAATAAAACCCTGTGCAAATTTATATCATCTCATTACGTCCATCAGCTTTAATACCTACACTCAGATGAACGTAATTGTATGAAACACTTAAAGGTTAGGCCTATTAAGTCCAGGTCTACTACAACTTCTAGTTTAGAGTTCCATCAAGGCGAACGCTCAAAATCTTTGAGCAGGACGTCTAGATTATATGTAGGCTATTCTTGGAATAGCCCAACATTTCTGAAACAGATAATGAAGAACAGAGTGATAATTATAAACTGTGATACAAATATTTTGCGGCAGCAGTTGAAATGTAGGTCCAAGGATCATACACCATTTTGATATATTAAGCGGTTACAGTGAAATAATTTGTATTTCCCCAAGATAAGAAGTACATTGTTACGGTAAATATACTAAAGTATTACAGTGGATCAAACTAGTGTCTGTGTCAATAACTTTTCTTTTCTATATCGTATTTTCTTAGCTGGTAAACTTGATTATATTTGTGGAACAGAATGCAAGAGATTTAAAGATTGTTTTCAGGCCTTCTTTAAAATATCTATAATCTTTGCTGCAAAATCTCATTATTCCCATACTAAAGAATAAAACAACTTTATAGGCTAGGCAAGTTATGCAATTAAGTTAATCATTTCATGAGGAAAACTGTCCAGAAGAGGAATGTAGATACTCTTAAATGTCCTAATTTATTATTATTCTTCTAACTACTTTAATATCTCATCTTATCACTGTCCTTTAAGTTACATTGTTAAACGTTAAGGCTCTAATAGTGTAATCTAGTTAAATAGACGTCTTTTAAATTTTATATTAGGCCTAGTATCACATTTTTTTTTTAAATTTACCACGCTGGTTTTAGTTATTTGCCCCCTCATATTTGTATTATTGGTGTTAATGTTTTTTTTTTTTTTTTCTTTTTAATTTTTCTTATAGGCCTTCAGTTTATTAAAATAACTACCAACAAAATATTTTTACCACTTTGAACAGGAATGTTTAGGAAAATAAACTCAGATTGCTTAATTTTGCATTAATTTTTAGAATAAGAAGCTAGTGCCAGTTATTTCATTCGTATTTTGTTTGTACTTACTAAATAATGTTGCGTTTACAGATCATGCGTTGCGTTCAGCGGGAGGAATCGAATCCTCGGTGTGGCTGCCAAAAACCAAACCGTTACCAACATGAAAAATACAATCTCTGGTTTCAAACGTTTACTTGGACGTAAATGGTCAGATCCATTTGTTCAACAAGAAATGAAGCATTTACCTTACCAGATCATCCAACAACCCAATGGTGGAATTGGTATTAAGGTAGGGTATTTCTTATACAGTTCCGTCTGTTAGATTTATTATCAAACTGTATGTATAAGCTATGTTATATCAAATCTTATACAAAAATTGTAGATTGTCTGATCTGAGAATATAATATACATTCAGTAATAGCTGCAACAAAATACCTACATTTTGAGGTTTGACTCTGGAGTTGAACAGATCCTCTTTTATGATTTTAACATTTTATTAACATTGAGATTTTTTGTTATTTTCAGCAATTAGCTAGCCTAAGTAAACTAAGGGTTCACTTTTACTTTTTAACGAGTACCTCCTGTGGTTGAAATTCGACCAATTTTGATGTAAAGTAACAAAATTCAACATGTTTTTCACCTTTTTAATTTATTTAAAGTATTCAAATTCTCAATTCAATTACCATCTCCACGTATCTTAACAATGTTACTTTCAGGGATGTTTAACAATGTTTGTTATTATCAGGGATGACAAAAAAGCCTAAACAAAACTTCATAGTTCAATTACACACTAACATACACAGCAACAAATCAGACCTAAAAACACTTAATAATACACCTAAATCATCTGTTGAGTAAAGTAAATATAACTTATTTATTTAAAACTCAACTAGGTTATCAGCTGTTTAGAACCAATTATTTCCTATTAATTTAGTTGTAGTATATTGATTTGATGCAATTTTAAAACTCTGAATGTAACCAAAATAAAAGTGTAAATCAAATATTTAGCTTCACAGTGACTTAGGATTTGAAATTATCTTTTAAATAAAAAAGAATTATCAAAATCGGTTAAGTATTAACTTTAGGAAGTGAGTGAATAAAAAGCAGGAATTTTTTTAAATATATAGATTGCTCATCAAAGGTATAATAAATTTGTTTATTACACAGTAAATTCAGTATATAAATTATTTCAGACAATTAAAACGTTTCTTTTAGTAACTAATTCTACAGAATTTTCCTATATTTGTTAGTTCTTCTATTTTGTAAATGCCTATCCTTTTGAACCACCTGCATTTTAGGCAACATATCTATATCAGATTAGTTACTTTGGTTTTTAGCTACCTGCGACTGCATTTTTAATTTCACATTTATATTCATTGTTGATAGCCTTAGAACTACATATATTACATATATATATTTTTTATATTTTGTCAAATGTAGTCAGTATTAATTTGTTCTTTACCTTTTATGTGGCTACATGTTTCACTGCCACAGGCAGCATCATCAGGCCAGCTATCTATGTACACTTAAACACTTATATATACACAACACATAAAGTTACACATATTTTCGTACATTTTTTGTACACGTCACATAAATAAATAGGTTTGTTCAGATTTGCTATACCTAAGAGGTACCTCATTCTAGTGTACTTCCTTCAAGATAGCTGGCCTGATGATGCTGCCTGTGGCAGTGAAACATGTAGTCACATAAAAGGTAAAGAACAAATTAATACTGACTACATTTGACAAAATATAAATAATATATATATATATATTCACATTTATGTTCAATTCTTGGATAAAGAGTTCAGTAGCGAAGCATGGGTATTGCGCTAATTTCCTTAAAACTAAAAAATGTCTACTTAAATCTATAAAGTATTTTGTTGCCCTTTTTAATGTTAAAATGAAAATGTGAAATTGCTACTGCAAAATGATTTTTTTTTTATACAATAGAGTACTGCTATTTTGAACCCCTCTGTTCCGAAAATTCGCCTATTTCGAACAGAGTTCAGAAAAAATACCGATTTTTTAAACATAAAAACATGATAAATTATAAGATGTTCATTAAAAAAAGTGTATTGTTATACAAATAAGTTAAATAGAGACTACTGTACATAGAGCCTAAGCTTGATGAAAACGCCTGAAACCAAATTGGAATGAAAGCTGGTTTGTTTCCTTCTTGTTTTCCATCAGTTTTGCGGGAAGGAAGGTACCGCAACAAGCGTCTGGTGAAACAGATGCCGGGCCCTTCAGAATGTAGGAATAATTAGATACAACAGTTAGGCATTACTAGTATTGTTGCCACCTCTCAGTTGCGCTCATCCATTTTTCTCCTCCGTTTTCGATATCTCAATGAAATTTTATATTTTTCTCAATTTTTTTCAAGACGATGCAGTACTAACGGACAAACTGCGGGATGACAAAAACAACCTATCGCTTCCCTTTTGTTTTTAAAAGTAAACTGAATCGTAATGCAACTGATGGTGTAAACCTACACTAAGGCAAGGTCAAGAGCATTTGCCACGTCTATATGTGATATGAATTCAGTTTCAGTTTTGAGTGTTGGCTTTCCTGCGAGCCGATCAACGCTATATAGAACTGACACTAGCAGATGTCCCCGCACTTAATTTACGCCTTAACAAGTCAATACGTTGATATTATTCTTGAAATCCGCCTATTCCGAATTCTCACTAAGCCGAACAGTGTTCGGTCTCAATTAGTTTGGACTCTACTGTAATTAGAAACTTGTGCAAGAAGGAATTTTCTGGTTCATAGATTTTGCTAAAAGTTGCCATGACAAAGTTGAGTTATAAGGATAAAGTGATGTGTATATATATATATATATATATTTTTTTTTATAGAAATTTTGGTAGAACTTTTATTATTTTGGATTTGGTTGTCTGTTTGAAAATAGTTTAGCAGCTGGAATAGTTAAATAAAAAGGTAAAACTTGTTCGTTTGTATGTAGGGGGGTAATCTCTGAAACTACTGAACTAATTGAAAAAATAGTTTTACTAACAAAAAGCTCCACTATCCCTGAGTAACATAGGCTCTAATTCATTTTGATAAAAACATTTTTATTTCAATATTTGTAAATTTAGTCGGAAAAATCTTAGGTTAGGCCTAGACTGATGAATTACCATAGCAACCAATTGAATAAAATAACAGATAAAACAGCTGTTTTCTCTAATATTTCCTGATTTCACACTTTGAAGCAACTATTTGTATTTCTAACTTTTAGGTTAGGTTTTTATTAAAGTGTAGAACTGAGCCATGCTGGTTCTTTTGACCTTTATTATAACTGCTGCTACAAAGTATATGAAATAATTTGATTTGAATATTTAAATTATTTACCATTTTAGCTTTGGAGTTATTATTAATCCTACACCTTTATTATAAAGAAAACATAACATAATTGTGTGTATAGAAGGTTCCAACGGAGTTGCCGTGCGGAGCACGCAGGGGTTTCCCCTAGTGTTTTATATTTAAAGAAGAAAAGCTTTGACATTCTTTAAGTTACTTGTAACCTCTAGAGTTCCAAAGTTTAAAGTTTTTTCATCATTGTCAAACAAAACAGATTAAGTTAATGCATATATAGATATGATATGATAAAATTTAAATTATTAATTAGTGTTATCAATGAGAATAATGATAGCTGAAACCAACAGATGGTCGTTGAATCAAACTTTACACTTATTGTTATAATGAGTAATTGAATGTAACAATGTGTTCTAATGAATTTAGAAATGTAAACCGTTTATATGATCTAGGTTCACTATTTGGACGAGGATCATGTGTTTTCTCCTGAACAAATCACTGCTATGCTGCTGACTAAACTTAAGGACACATCTGAGATTGCGCTCAAGACTAAAGTTAACGATTGTGTTATTTCTGTAAGTATTAGGTAGTACTTTGTCATATCCTTGAAATATCATATCTAAGACTTCCTATTTGTTTATAAGACACTTAGATAAGTGGTGTAAAAAGTATATTTGTTGTAAGTAAAGACACTTACTAGATTTAAATGCCTGATAAATTTTGTATTAGTCTATTTTTGTATTTAATAAATTTTTTTACAGGTCACAGAAAAAAATGTGTTGATAGCCATTGAATTGTTTAGCAAAATTGGGTGGGGTATTACTGCTAATAAAACTCTGATTGTTTGTACTAGAACTATGTGATTTTAGGAACTTGATGTGCTGACCATACACAACACCTACTTGAAAATGTAGATCATTTGTCAAACTTATTAAGAGTTCTATAGGTTGTTTAGAAAATTATTGTGCGACGTGTATCCTTCACATTTTGTAATAATACAAACATTGTTACACACAAACAACAGCTAATGTTACAGTTTATACATAAAGGGGGGGGATCCAACTCGAGGCTAAATCTACAAACCTAAATCAGCCTGTTAGTAACCTTGGTCTGGAGTTGCTTGCCTCTGCCTTCATTAATTTAGTTGTAAAGGAATCAATTGTTTTACTTAAAAAAAACTCTTTGAAGTAATAAAATCGTTTCGCTGCCTTATTTGAAAATCTCCACCACAATCCATCCTGACAATATCCGGAAGCTCCCACAAGCCATCACCCGGGATCCGCAGGTTTAACCGACAGGAAGGAGCTCATCACAATTGAAATCTTTTTTTGAGCTCAAGTCATACATTATCAGTACGTTTCAAAACAAAAAATAAAAAGTTAGCATTTTTCTTTGATTGTTCTAGTGCTTATTATAAGAAATATCTGAATTTAATCACAATTTGCATATCTATTCATTTATTTAACGTCAAACAAAGCAGTACTCCTAAGAATTCATAATCTCGTAAAGCATTCAGTAATAATTAACAAAAGTATTACAATTAATTATAATCATAAAGAACAAAATTTTATGAGGTAATGGCAAATGTTCTTCAGTGATACCTCCAACAGAAAAGAAATTGGCAGGAGAAGAACTACAGGTGATTTTATTTCCAATTTTGACTAAATCTAATTTTGTATCATTTGTGAAAATTACGATTGAGCCTCAATATAAGTAACACTTACATAATTTATTAATAGTTTATCCTGTGTAATTTCACAGTCTATTTTTTAATATTGTTCTTTTAAAAAAAATGATTGTTGTGAAATAAAATGAACGAAGACGACGGCACTTTTGTTACAAAATGATGGGAGTGGCGACGGAACTTTTATTTCGAACCAAAATGATTCCAGTATTACCAATAACTTTTGAAAAAAGCTTTACTTACTAGTTTTGACCTAAATAATGCTTTTGTTAGGCAATAAAATAGTTGTGACAATTTTGTGCAAGTTGGTGTCAAAACAATTTTTTTACAAAAAATTTGTTTTTCAATTATATTTTTTTTTATAATGTATTATTGTGTCTAAAACATTTGTAAACCACTTAATTTTGTTTGTAAGGATATAGACAACAAAAAACAAGCAACAAATATAGGTCTTCCCATTGAAAATTTGTCAGAAATTCTTGTTTTCTGGTTTTTTGTTACAAATTTCTATTTTTTTCAACGAATAAAAATTTAAAAAATATACTTGAAAATAAAAATATATGTTTTAATTTATATCATACCAATCTATACTTTAGTCGTAGAAGAAACTACAAAAAAAATCAGCCTTTTAGAAATGACAGGAATACTTTTTTTTTAGTAAACAAATTAAAGTGCAATATTTGCTCAAAATTAAAATGGAGCTGATAGCAACACTAGGTCTCTAGTAATTGGAGTAGAAAGGGTTAAACAAGTTTTTGTTCAAGGTGTTTATAAGGTGAAATCTGCGTTAGCACAGGATGTACCAATCTTACAAAAGAATAATTAAGGGAACGGAAGCAATACTGGGCCACATAGATTGGTACTGTTCAAAACTTACCTTTAAATTTAAATATCACCAAACGTTGGAATGTTTCAGCTTATTACTCACAATACACAAGATACCTAGAGGTTAACTCAATAAACCATAGAAATAAATGTAAATTTTGGCTTTATTAACCAAAATAAAAAAAAGTTTATATGCCCTTAATACAAAAAAAATGAAATTATTGATATGCCCTTAATACAAGAAAAGTTTCAGATTTAAAAGAATACATATATATTTTATTAAGTTGAATTTAAAAGCCCTCCCCAAAAATAAAAATCAAAAACCCTCCCTTTTAATAATAATTACAGAATTTATACAGAAAAGATTAACAAGTTACAAAGTTTTAACATGAGATACCATGGATTTGTTTAAGAATAAATATATATATGTCGTTGGCCAACTTTAAAGCTAATTATAAATAATTGAATAAATAGACAAAATTAATTATGAGACGTCTCTCTATATATAAAAAAAAGGTATAAAATTTCTAATATGCAGCCCTTAGGGCTAAGGTCCGAAATGTGCTAGCTTGCTCCTCCCAATTATTAAATACAAACATATCCTATATAGTACACATATACAAAATTACTTTCTCAAAATACAGCCTGTTTAACATTTAACACAAAAAAATAACTGCAGATCGTTCATATTTTAAATTAATTTCTGTCAGTAACTAAAGCACTGTAGATATAAGAATTTTTATTGTTTTTAAAGTCCTGTTGGAAAGTAGGCCTTTTCAAGGCGTAGCTGTGGTGTAGCTTATGGCATGGTATTGTTAAATATTCCCTGGAGTTGAACCAGTGTAACTGCATAACATAAATAACAATTCCTTTTTAGAAAACTTGCAGCTAATTTAAATAAGCATAAAACTGATAGTTCTTTGAGTTGGCTGTTTTATTAAAATTTGTAGCACAAGGTGACAAATTGCTACTTAAAGATTGTAATAGTTAGTACAACATGTGTCATGTTGCATAAGACTGTCTCTACATGTTAACTAAACCACATGGCAACATAAAAATGTTCTTGTTTAGTTACATAATATACATACAGTGCAGTCTCTATAATCCGGCCGTTCAATACTCCGGCACGTCCAGTAATCCGGCGCTGTGTTTCCGCCGATTAGTCAGTAAATTTCTAAACATAATTTCTAGAAATTTCTAAAATATGTCTAGACGTGAGTCTCCACAACAATAGTACAGTTGGACGTCGGCGTCTGCTACGGGAAGTGGAATACATTGTGATTGTTGCGAGTGAGTTAAGTGAAGGCCGAGTTGTGAGAAGTACGGCTGCCGCTCACACAGTAAACAAGGACTCGGCGCTCTGTGCCTACGCAACTGCAATAACTTGGGCGGAAGAAAACGGAGTTTCAGCTTCCGACATATTGGGAAACGTGAAGGTCCCGGGTTCAACTCCCGGTCTTGTTCTATGTTTTTTCACTTGTAATTTAATTAAATATCCCTTTCTGAGGAAGTGTGTAAGCGGAAAAAATAAAATAAAATATTTCCTGTAATGCAAAGAAGCAGAAAAGCAATACAAACCGTTTTGCTGTTGTTTAAGTAAATGTAAAGTGTACAGTAGGTATTGAATTTTCATTTTTCATATTTAGTGACTTTGTTCATCGATTAAAATACATACTGTACTGAACCTTTCTGTTTCATATCACAGTTTATTTTTCATAATAATTAACGAAATTTCTTTACACAGTACATAGTTAAAACAAATATTGTCATAGTTTTCGTAAGCAATAAAAATGTAGTTTATTGTTAAATTTCTTAATTTTTTTATTCACTTTCACTAATCCGGCATTTTCGGTAATCCGGCCTTACTAATCCCCATATAGGGCCGGATTACCGAGATCCTACTGTATATCAGTAATATTATGCCTATAGCTCATTAAAAGTTTTCAATATTGGTTATACTGCAGAAAACTACACAGTTACAGTTAATTAATACAGAACAGTTTAGGCTAGTTTTGTTTGAAATATGTTAAGACTTTAGTAGTAACCAACATAGTATCAGCTTTAAAGTTTTTGTAGGCTGTAAGATTTGCATTTTAAAATTAGGCTGTAGTAAAAATGAAATACATAGGTTTCTCTATTAAATCGAACAAAATGAGTTAGGAAAGTTATTCATAAGCCAAAGGTGGAAATAACCTTATTAAATTTTACAAGTAAATATTTCATAATTATCAAGGTAAAGCTAAAACATTCATACCTGGTATCCACAAAGTAAAGGCTTATAACAACTGCATGTTAATTGGCCTTCCGCATAACTCGCGACAAAAAACTTAAGAATTAATCCACGACAATGATTTACAGCGACATGACAAGTCGGACTTTAGTGTAGTGGAAGCCAATGGCGGACTCCTTCTCGAAAGTTCTAAGGTAGCAAGTTTAACGGTCAAGAAACGTCAGCTGTTCGGTATATTAGATAAGCAAACCGCTAGATAGCGAGCTATGCCCAGAGTAGATACTGTACGCAGGTGGCGTCTGGCGGAGAAAAGGGAAACTATTTGGGAAGTTGGTGAAGGTAGACAGAAGTTGTAAATGTCGGTAAGACGTTACAAGGATAAAGCTAATTTCCTATTGTAATGGATATATTTTACTGTTTTATTTATACATACCTTTTCTATTTTATAGGTTCCTTCTTTTTTCACTAATGCAGAACGCAAAGCACTTTTGGATGCTGCTGCTATAGCAGGATTGAACGTGCTCAGATTGTTTAATGAAACCACTGCTACTGCTCTTGCCTATGGTATCTATAAACAAGACTTGCCGGCACCAGAAGAGAAACCCAGAAATGTTGTGTTTGTTGACTGCGGACATTCCTCTTTACAAGTGTACGCTTGTGCGTTCCATAAAGGAAAACTTAAGGTATGTAATCCAATAACTGTTTATGTAAAATTAAGATTTTAAATATAATCCTATTGATTTACAAATTATTTATCTGCTTATATAATTTCTTTAACTAATTTTTAATTTATTATTACATTTTCTATAATGCCAATCTGAAGATTGCACTACAGATTACAATTATTATACTCTTAATAGACTACACCCACCTTATTGTTGTTTCAATTGTATAGAACTGCTTATGATACAGAACACGTTGTCGTCAAATATAAAATTCCTCGAAGCAAGGCTTCACGTTACACCACACACACAAAAACACAACACAAAATCCTTTGAACAAATACAGTATGATATACAAAAACACGACGTTTCGCGAAGAACAAGTAACACTTGGCGTCCTCAGGTGATGTAAGTCCTAGATCTTAGCGGACGTTTTCTGTCGCAACCTTTCCAAACGCCTAACACCACAGGTTGACTGAAACACAGGTTTTTTGTATATCATACTGTATTTGTTCAAAAGATTTTGTGTTGTGTTTTTGTGTGTGTGGTGTGACGTGAAGCCTTGCTTCGAGGAATTTTATATTTGACGACAACATGTCCTGTATCAGCAGTTCTATACAATTGAAACAACAATAAGATGGGTGTAGTCCATTAAGAGTATAGTAATTTATCTACCACCCCATCTACAAATGTCTTTCAAAATTAAAAAAATACAGATTACAACTTTGCAGTTTTTTTGCAGGTAAATTTTATTGCTTAAAAAAATAATTTCTGTGGAAAATTTAATTTTTATGTTTGATTTAGCAAATTAATGAATGTATTTGACATTATTCCACAATACATTTTAGGGTTACTTTAGAAGTCCAACATATTTTGCAGTGTTATACTTTATATTCTTTTTATAGTCTGGGGCTTACATCCCATCTACTTATATAAAGCTAGACGGTAACACTGATTCATTGACATTAATTATTTGGTACTTCCCGTAATCGGACCCCCCTCAACCTTATACTTGAATTAAAGCTCTCGACGAGAAACTTTTGGGAAAATTGCCAGAAGTTAACAATTTTTAGTTTTGGAAGCACCTTTTGGGCGGGAACGATTTTTTAGATTTTTTTAATTTCTCCATTTTCCCACTTTGAGCGTGTTTTGTAAGAAAACGGTAAAAGATAGCAAAAAATTTTAAATACAAAAGTTGTAGAAAATTTAATTTCAGACCAACGATTTTTCATCAGATTTAAGATCCAATCATCCATTTAGCCACTATTCATCCGAGAAGGGAAGCTCCGCCCAACGTTCTTAAAGCTAACCGTTTTCACTGATTCACTGACATTAATTATTAGACACTTCCCGTAATCGGACCACCCTCAACCTTATACTTGAATTAAAGCTCTCGACGAGAAACTTTTGGGAAAATTGTCAGAATTTAACAATTTTTAATTTTGGAAGCACCTGTTGGGCGGGAACGATTTTTTCGATTTTTTTAATTTCTCCATTTTTCCACTTTGAGCGCATTTAGCAAGAAAGTGGTAAGAAATAGCAAAAAATGTTAAATACAAAAGTTGCAGAAAATTAAATTTCAAAGAAGAGATTTTCCGTCAAATTCAATATCCAATCATCCATTTAGCCACTATTCATCCGAGAAGGGAGGCTCCGCCCAACGTCCTTAAATATAGACGATTTCACTGATTCACTGACATTAATTATTAGGCACTTCCCGTAATCGGAACCCCATCAACCTTATACTTAAATTAAAGCTCTCGACGAGAAAATTTTGGGAAAATTGACAGAATTTAACATTTTTTATTTTGGAAGCACCTTTTGGGCGGGAAAGATTTTTTCGATTTTTCAATTTCTTCATTTTTCATTTTGATTGCGTTTTGTAAGAAAACGGTAAGAGATAGAAAAAAATGTTAAACACAAAAGGTTTAGAAAATTTAATTTCAAACTACCGATTTCCCATCAAATTGAAGATCCAATCATCCATTCAGCCGCTATTCCCCCAAGAAGGAGCTCCGGCACACAATCCTTCAAATTTCACATGTTAATCTTATGAAGATAATGTTTAATGAGTTTGAGTCAGCTGCCAAATAAAACAGCTGATTTATGCTAGGTCATCTATGTACAAACGAGCCAAAGATTAACGAGATTCTTTATCGAATTTTCCAACTGCGAGCTAAGCGAAGCAGCCATCTGAGGCCGAAGGCCGAGGCGGGGTTGGGACGCGAAGCGTCCAGGGGCAGAGCCCCTAGTTTTGTGATATAAACTGAAGTTGGAATTTTGTTATTAATTTGACTTGTATTTCAATATGAAGAGAGTTCACGAATAGTTTACTTTTTTACATACCGTAGTTTTTCAATTTTTAATACTATGAATGTATAGCGTCAGGAGCAGTTCTGTTCTTTCCTACTTGTTTGAGAAAGAATTTTTAGGATCCTTAGTACATAATTATTAAGTATGCAAAAAAATAGGTTGATGTTAAGCTTGAATGCAAACATCCATTTTTAACGACCATCGACATTGCATTGCCGTAGAAACCCAAGATACTTTTTTTGTGAGTGCCTATCGTGAGTTAACAATGCAGGTCCGCCGATAAATATATGTATTTGCTTACCTTGTGTATATTTGAAACAAATTACAGAATATTTGGTGTAACGGTTTATTACTTTAAGGTCAGTTCACTCAGGCCATGTCATCCACCACTTCAGATTTATGAAACCGTACAAAAAATTTTGGCCTAAAACAATTAGTTTCCAAGATATTGAGGTTCAAAGTTTATGAAAAAAGGGCGTTTTTGCCATTCTTGCGACTCTGCGGCAGTTGACTAATCCTAACTCGGTAAATTATGAACATGCCAAATTTTTACTATTACTTTCTCATAGGGATGGGTCGGTTCCCGATACCGGTTCTCGGTTCCGCCGGTTTTTCGCGGAATCGGAACCGAGAACCGATGAGCTAAAAAGTCGGTTCTGGAACCGGACCCGATTGATGTCGAATATTGACGTGAATTCGGCAATTGAAACGACCCCTTTATAGTGGTACAAAACAAAAGAGAAAAAAGAATATTCACACATTTTCGGTTATTATAAAACTAAACTCTTCGCGTTAGTTTATCTGAACGCGACATACGTTGCAATTTAGCTCGATCGTGTGGCGATGGTGGACGTGAATGCCGGTTTGATGCACTCATTTCATCAGATAATGTAGCCTTTGTAAATTAATATTTATGCCTAAATTATTATTTTTTACTATCAGTGATTATAACAATCAATAATCCCTTTATTATTCATAAAAGTTAAAAAAAATAATAATAAATGATTAAAATAATTACGCAAGAAAAAGTGTCAAATAAAATTATTCGGAATCCGATTAGGCATAATATTTTTTTACGATTGACTAGGATTGCGTTAACGCTCGGAATATTATATGTTTTGTTTCAGAACGTTCAATTCGGATGAGTTCAGAAATAATCGGAACTTCAATCATCGAAAATTTCATTCGACGGCATCAGTTTAGTCCCGCCGAAGTCTGAACAACTTGTTAGAACAAAGTAATATCAAGTTAATAACGCTGTGTGTAAATACGTACAGTATTCAGTTTTAGTGCAGAGTTTTATTCATTTTGTTTTAGTTACCGCATTAGTTAATACAGAAGAGCGCCGATTTTTAGAAACAAATTGGGACAGAGGGACTTCTGATAACCTATTTGTTCGGGTATTTAATTCACTGTGAAGTGTGAACTCACTAACGAGTAACGACTGACAGCAGCGTTCGGCTGACTCAACAGCGACCGCTGTTCCGTTGAGCGCACAAACTCCCTGACGTTTACAACTCGGCTGATTATGCAAGTAAAAACTTTAAATTCGGAATTATTACGTGTAGTACTGTAATGTACTTATTTATTTACAGTAAATTTCTGCTTTCAGATAATCGATGCTCTACTGAATTAGACGTTGAGAGTGACTTTTTGTCCGTAATTTAACTTAGCTGAATACTTTTATTGAAGTGACAACTTCTATATATATATATCTATATCCTTGTGTATAGTATATATGAAGAACAAGGACCGATGACAATGCAATACAGTATTAATTTTTTGGGTGTAGTAAGTGAGCACTGATCATGGTCCCCAGAACACGACGTGATTTTCACCCCCTTCAAAAGGTCGGATTGATTTGAAACTTTGCACACTTATGAAGGACCGATGACAATGCAATATTAATTTTGTTGGGTGTAGTAAGTGAGCACTGATCATGGTCCCCAAAACACGTTTTCAGGTGTCATTAAAAACTTTATATACAGGGTGATTCACGACGATATACAAAAACTTCGGGAGCTCATTCATTTTGTTGGGTGTAATAAGTGAGCACTGATCATGGTCCCCAGAATAAAAAATAAGAAAGTAAATAATACGCTTTAAAAGCAAACCGAACTAAAAATTTGAAAATAATTGTAATTATTTTATTTATTTATTAACCAAGAAATAAAATGTTAATAAAATCCAGTAGTTAATCAATATTCGTAGAATATTCGCATAGAAGTTTTCACTTCTATTGTGTGGTCATATGCACACCCAATTTTTTTAATTATCTGTAAATAACATACTTAATTATTTCAGTGTTCAAATTAAATCTTATATTTTACACTTAAATTCTTGTTAAATTCCTTGAATAATGGAATAGAACCAAGAACCGATTTGACTCTAGAACCGGGAACCAAGAACCGATTTGACTCTAGAACCGGGAACCGAGAACCGAAAAAAAAATGGAACCGACCCATCCTACTTTCTCACTATACTATAGTATTGAGAAAGTATAGTGATCGCAAAAAAAATCGATGTTGAGAGTGGTTTTTACAAAATGTCTGTCTGTATGTATGTATGTATGTATACAAAGCTAGAGAGAAAACAATTCGATCAATTTCAACCAAATTTGCACAAGACATGTCTAGTACGCCTGTATAGATGCACGAAAAAGGGTTTTGAACAATTTTGAAAAACAACCCCCTTTTTGGCCAAAAAACCCCAAAAAAATCAGTTATTATTTTTGTATAAAAAAACGGCTCTAACGATTTTGATAAAATTTGGCTTATTTGTAGCCTTTAATGTGCCAGACCATATACAAAAACCCGCATCTTTCTAAAAATTCTCGTTTAGCTAATAATAATAATAATAACTGATTTTTGTTGGTTTTTTGGCCATAAAGCGGACTGTTTTTCAAAATTTGTCAAAACCTTTTTACGTGCATCTATAAAGACCTAATTGACGTGTTTGGTGCAAATTTGTTCGAAATCGATCTAATAGTTTTCTCTCTAGCTAATAATAATAATATTTATTAGTTAATCCCCTACTTTAATAAAAGTATACAAAGCGAGGGAGAAAAATATTCGATCGATTTCAACCAAATTTGCACCAGACATGTCCAGTAGGCCTGCATAGATGCACGAAAAAAGGTTTTGAAAATTTTGAAAAACAACCCCCTTTTTAGCCAAAAAAACCCCCAAAAATCAGTTATTATTTTTGTATAAAAAAACGGCTCTAACGATTTTGATAAAATTTGGCTTATTTGTAGCCTTTAATGTGCCAGACCATATACAAAAACCCGCATCTTTCTAAAAATTCTCGTTTAGCTAATAATAATAATAATAACTGATTTTTGTTGGTTTTTTGGCCATAAAGCGGACTGTTTTTCAAAATTTGTCAAAACCTTTTTACGTGCATCTATAAAGACCTAATTGACGTGTTTGGTGCAAATTTTTTCGAAATCGATCTAATAGTTTTCTCTCTAGATAATAATAATAATATTTATTAGTTAATTTCCCAACTTTAATAAAAAAAACTCTCCTAGCCCACCCCACAAGTCACAGTGAATCTGTTTAGTAATTTAAATGTGTTTGTGAGAAAGTATGTGCCAGTTCCTGGTACCGTTTATTTTTTCTGTGAAATGTGCAAATTTTGAAACACATAGTTTTAATAATTTGTATTGGTTAAAATCATAGTAAAAAAAATTATAAGTATGTACTTTCACATTTTGGAGCTAAGAAAACAGGAATTTTTTAAAATTTGATAGGAAGGTAAGGCAGTGGAGTTACCAGGTCACCATTTTTTTTTTTTTTTTTTAATACACCCTCTCAGAATGTGAAATAAAATTAATTTGATTTTAACTGCCTTTGTAATAGTTCAGCTGTTTTATACTTCACTTTTAAGTTCAAAATATGTGATGCATAATATGCTAAGGGACCTCTTGTCGCAAATTTTTGAAATTGAGTTTTTGTTATTTCCTTAAAGAGGGTTGATTTCTGAACAATTAACACAAAAATCATAATCCTATCTTAAAAATGTATGGCCAAATGAAAATTAGGTACGGTAAAAGGAAGTCCTGAGAAAAACACAATTAAAGTTTTGAATACCAATAATGTAGGCCTGTGCGAGCCTAGATTTTTGAGTTCGAGCTGAGCCGAGCTTTTTTTAAAGCTCACGAACTCCAGCTTTTGACGAGCTGAGCTTTTTTACTATGTACTTAGGTTTAGTACTAGGTAACAATCATGGATTAAATCGATAAATACTTAATTTTAACAGCATTAGAGTAAACAAGTAGGCCTGTATAGTAGGAGTGTGCGAGATTGACTTTTTGAATTCGAGACGAGAACGAGATGTATTTTAATAAAAGTTATCGAGAAAAGGACGAGAGCCGAGGAACGAACGAGAAATGAGAATTTATTAAATACAATTTATTGAGATAAGAAATAACGAGAATAGCGATTTTGTAACGAGGATGAACCAAAATTTTAATTTCAAGTTGAAAGTGAGAAGTATCATATAACATAATAGAAAAGAATACAATATGTATGGGGATAAGTTAATTATTAATAAGTTAACCTTCTTTTGATTTGCTATTGTTACTAAGTTTATGAAAGATATTACAAATTTAATGTACCTCGTACATATGTAGTTTAACAGTGTACTGTTGATTAATATCCTTTACACTACATATGCAACATATGAATTTTTATATAATTATATTTATTTTTAGTTAAGTAATTTTAACTGCCATTATTTATCACATACATTATTTCTGAAGGCAATTTTTTTGTCGGTACGCCATAACTTCCTTAATACATCATCAAATTACATGAATGAGGCATCATTTTAAAGCTTTCCTTAACTGCTACACCGAAAAAATACAAAATACAACTATACAAAAAAAATATAAAAAAAAGAAATAAAGAATCCGAAAGTAACAGTGATGTAAGATCAAGTAAGTTGTAGGGATATTTTCCTGGCGATGGCGACACTGATGATAACAATACCCAGCTGGAGAGCTGCCGTTACGCCACTACATTGCTATTTTTAATTAATTGTATATTTAGTATTGTATAGTATAGTGTACTTTAATTAAGTGGGATTTAAGTAAGTTATAATGCGAATGCTTCGCACGGGTCTGCTAGTTTTACTAAAAACCCAAGCTTACATAAAACTCAATCTCTACTTTGCAAAGTTATTTCTCATCAGTGTCAAGTAATTTAAATAAAATATTGCGATATCCTAATCACTTTCCTGTTCAGTTGTTTGGAAAACTTCTGTTTATCTTCTTTTCATTCTAATGAAACATTTTCAGTTTTATAAAAAGGCTAAAATAAAACTCGAGATTTTTAAAATGTATCGAGAAATTTATGGCAGAATCGAAAAAAGTAAAACCGAGAAATGAATTTTATTCTTAACAAAGAGAGCGAGACAATATTGAGTTATTTCTTGTTACTATTCGAGAGTTTCGAAATCTTGCACACCCCTACTATATAGTAAATACAGTATAGGCAAGATAACATTACGTCAATCACTTGTTTACAAACACAAGATGAAAAGATGGAACACTTTTTGCCAGGCTTCGGATCATGGTTTTTTTTTTAAAATAACTGTCAAAACCCGTACCGAAAAACATATCAAACGATATCCCACACGGTATTTTTAAAATGTTGACCCAAAAACGTTATCCTGACGTGCTACGACTCTTTAACTATAAAAATCGGTTTTCCCCTATCCAAAAACATATATAAAACGATATCCCACACTGTATTTTAAAGTGTTGACCCCAAAAATGTAACCCCAACGTGCTACAACTCTTTAACTGTAAAAATGGGGTTTTCCATACCCAAAAACATATAAAACAATACCCCATATTGTATTTTCAAAATATTGACTCCAAAAATGTGACCCCGACGAGCTACGATTCTTTAATTGTCAAAATCGGTTTTCCCGTGTCCAAAAACATATAAACAATACCCCACACTGTATTTTCAAATTTTGAACCAATATTTTCAAAATTTTGACCCAAAAACGTGACAACGACGTGCTACGACTTTTAACTCTCAAAATAGGTTTTCCCGTACCCAAAAAAATATGAAACATCCCCCCCACTGTATTTTCAAAATTTTTACCCAAAAACGTGACCCCAACGCGCTACGACTCACGCTAGAAAGTACAAAAGCTTTTCAACTCTGCGCAGTAAAGTTACGAAGATTTTGGCACCCCCAAAAGTTTTCTACGACGTCTGTGAATGCATATATCGTGTTAACAGACAGACAGACAGACAAAAAATTATCGCATGATTTCAATACTTTGGCATTTAATGCGGGCCAAAGTAAAACTTCAAAACGTCAACAATAATACCGGCAAGTTTACCATTTCGTCTTTGTTTGTACGGTAACAGGTAATATTCCGCGTCTTGATTCGTTTAGATTGTAAAGTGGCCAGTGGGTAAAACTCTAGAAAAACAATGTTAACTTGGGAAACACAAACATGTAATACGTACGAAATAATAACCAAAGTTAAATAGGCCTTGATTTAATCACATTGAAAGAAAACTAAATCTCGAGTAAACAAAATATTAAAAAATGCTGACTCTGGTTTCAGTCGACGTTAATAGAGAGAATAAGCTTCAATAATTGTATACTATTTAGAGGATGAACTATCGTGCAGAAAATAATATACCGATAAAAATGTCTTACATTCATAAAAGTGGAATAATTAATATTTGATTCACTTGTGGGCAGTGGCAGGGTAAGTTTGTTGGTCATGGTGGCAAAAACACGAAAGGCAACAAAACCTATTATCGACGAATACATAGGCGATGATAAATCACCGCTACTTTTCGGCACTTTTGGTAACGAGAACGTAACTGTTACCGGCTTTCATATCTCGATGTTATTCTTTGTTACTTTTCATCAGATTAATAACTACTCTGTTAGTAAAGAAAACACAGCTATTTCGTACTCGCACTAAATGACGAAACTAATAGATTGTGTTGTCACCTATTACCGCGGTATCAGGCAACAGCAGAACAATGATAATTGCGTTATATTCCTTGTAATGTAGCACAATTCAGTCAGCTGTGATTTCAACCGCTTCTTCACCTTTGTCCTTTACTGCTTCGTGCGTGGTCTTCATACCTTGCAGTAATTATTTTTAGCTCTTCAATAGACGATGAAATATGGGCAGGATGGGAACGTTTGTTAAGGAAAATAAATAAATACATTGTTTTTTCTTAATTAGTTGGTGCCATTTTCATTGACTTATTTATGGTGATTATTACTATCAGAGATAAAAAGCTCAGCTTGAATTTTTTCGACCTTTTTTTATTTTCGAGCCGCGCCGAATACTAAAAAGCTCGGCGTTCGAGTGCTCGCACAGGCCTACAATTATACCAAGATTGGTTTATTTTATGCCAACGCTTGTATTATTTATGCAGCTGCTTACCACGGAGTAAGCTTCAACGTTACATAATTAAGGAATTAATCATTGTGATTTTTAATAATAGATATTTTCTAGATTGTTATTAATGTAATAATACAAAAAGTTGTTTGTTGGATTTTAAGCCTGTTTTTATTACATTTTTAACCAGTCAAAGAAGGGCCATGTTGTCGGAAATGGTATCAAAATAATCAGAAGATGTTTTACTATTGGTAAAAACTACAGTTAGTTGTCTGAAAAGTCACTAGATTACAACGCTACTTTCTGAGACACTGCAAGCAATGTTAGTCATTACGAAACGGGACCTCTTTTCGCACCCATGTTATTTCTCCATAACGACAAGAGGTCCCTTTTCTCACACCTGACATCTGTTGCTTAGATACCATTTTTCAATTATTTCTCGAATACAAACCACTTTACAATTGATGTTAGCTTGTAAATAAGAAGCTGGGCAACAATAATCGATAAAAAACCAAAAGTCGATATTTTTTACCCTTACTACTTATTTTGCCTATACTGAAAATTTTACTCTCCCGACAAGAGGTCCCTTTTCATTTTCCACATCACATACAGTAGACTTCCGATAATCCGACACGTTCGGGACGTTTCCGATACCGGAAATGCCGGATTATCGGGCGGTATCGTGTGTGATCGCTGTATCGTAATTCATACAATGAATACAGCTCCTACATGATATTAGAAAACAAGTATCTTTTACCAGTAACATAAGGATAAACGTTTCTACTCAAAAGAATACTGTACAGAATAGAACAAAACTTATTTTTTATTGTACACCCTATATTATACACTATGAATACTACAGCAATACAATGATATAACTACAGGAGGTCTACAGTGATCTTTCCTACAGTAATTTGTAAACTAAATCATTTAAAAAAATCTCTAATGTCCTTTTGTTTTCTAGAGTCATTTTTCCTTTTTATAAAGTTATTTCTCACAATATGCTAATCAATTATTTCTGAAGAGTTATAACGTGAGTTTGCTTCAGCAAACGCTATAAACTTGTTCAATGCGTTTTCCGCTTCAACCCAGCTGATCCGTTCTTTTTCTTCTATTTCTTCATCGTCTGACTCAATATCTTCAATAGGTTGAGGATTGACAACACTTTGAAGAATTGTTTCATCTGTAAACTCTTCCTCAATAGGTAAATTCTTATCGATCTCAACCCATTCTATAATTTCCTTTTCGGGAATATTTTCCAAAGAATTGTTTCCACTTTTGATAATATCAAGTAATTCTGTGACTAAGCCCAAATCTTCTTCTTCGTCAACAGTTTGATCTGTTGAACCATCTTCGGCGGCAGCATTGGGTTTCCAAAGTTTTCTCCAGCATCTTTGTAAAGTAACTTCTTTAACTTGAGACCAAGCGAGTGCAATAGCATATACAGCATCCTTGACATTAAATTTCTTTTGAAATTCGGTTACATCACAGTCGGAGTTTAAAAGGTTTTGAACAAAGGAGCTCCTATAAAAACATTTCAAGTTTTGGATAACATCTTGATCCATGGGTTGGATCAAGGAGGTAACGTTAGGGGGCAGAAGTGTTGCAAATATGTTGCCAGAAACTAACTCGACTATAGGCGGATGGGCTCTGCAATTGTCCAAAATAAGGAGGGCTTTGCTATCTTCTGGTAGTTTCAGTTTTTTAAAGTTTTCCTTAACCTGTGGGACAAAGTGATGAAAAAACCAGTCTTTAAATAAGTTTGCAGTTATCCAGGCATTTCTTTGAGTATCATAATAAACAGGCAAATTTGTAATATTTTTTAAAGCTCTCGGTTTTTTTGATTTTCCGATTACAAAAGGTGTTATTCTGTGGCTCCCAGACGCATTGGCGCATACTAAAACTGTCAATCTATCTTTATTTTTTTTAAACCCCTTAGCTGCTTTTTCTTCTCTCGAAGCTAATGTCGATGTTGGCAAACAACGCCAAAGTAAGCCTGTTTCATCGGCATTGTACACTTGATCAGCTGATAGGTTATTTTCAGTAACGATTTTTTTAAACTCGCCAATGTATTGTTTTGCCGAGTCTTCATTTGCTGATAGTGTCTCTCCCGTTACATCAAGTTTGCGAATTCCATGTCGAAATTTAAAGTTTCTCAACCAACCTTCTGAAAAATTACACTCACCATCTACGATATTCAAATCTGCTTTAAATTTCTTACCTTTTTCTACAATCATAGGGCCCGTAATAGGCTCTCCTTCTGCACGTTTTGCACAAAACCATTTGTATAGTACGCTATCCAATTGTTCCAACTTTGGTTTCTTTAAAGTTTGGCTAGAGTCCATTTTGTGTGTTGTTACAGACTGAGAAGCAAAACGCATAAGTTCATCTTTTTGTTTTTTAATATCATAAATGGTTGAAGAACCAATATTAAATTCATTCATTAAAATGTTTCTACTCTCACCTTTCTCCAATCGTTTTATGATCTCTAGCTTTTGATTGATGCTGAGAGTGACGTGTTTTTGTTTTTGCCCCGCACTGTTTTTGCCACTTGTCGACGCTTTCGAAAACATGTTTACCTACGTTCCAAATTCGATTTTAAATTGAAATTAAATGCCTACAAGACGTGAACTGTAAATCACTGTTCGCACTTTCAACTACAGCACTAAATCACAACAGTCAACTATTTGTAGTGAACTAAGCAACTAAGCGATGCAACAAAGTTACGAGAAAATGGCGAACTAACACAGTACACAGTACAGTCACAGCTAAGCGGACCTGTCTGAAACGAGTCTCGAGCTCATCCGAGGAAACCCAAAGTTCACCGAAGTACAATCTAGCATTCTAGGCCTACTGCATTGCAGAACCACAACTTGTACAAGCATGTTTGTGCCCGTAATATCGTAAAACAAATTATTATGTATATATCCATGATGGTGCCGGACTATCGGGCGTTCCGGACTATTGAATGCCGGACTATTGGAAGTCTACTGTATATCAACGGAGAAGGCGTAACACACATCTACCACATCTACAATAAAATGAGGATAGAGTTATTCATCACAAAGTACTCAGTCTCTTTTACTAATGTATAAATAATTAGTCAAACAAATCAAGGACTACATGAAGGACTAAATTACTTTGATCATATTATATACATAAAATATATGTATACAGGGTGGATGAAAATTTGAATGTAAATGAGATTGAGAAACCTTTTCATTTTCTATGTAAAAATACTATTTTATTAAGATGTCAAAAATTTAGTCTGCCAACTTAATTTAGTCTTACAGAACAGCTGTTAGCAACCATACATATTTTTGAATTCTTAAAATATATTTAAATTTTCACATGTTTTTTTATTTATTTTTTAAAACTTTACGTCACATTCTTTTTACTACGTAAGAAGGAATTGAGTAATTGGTTATAGTTCCTGTGGAAACATTTGATGGTGGTTTAATAAATTATGTATTTTGTTTCAGATGTTATCCAGTGCATCTGATCCACAATTAGGTGGTCGTAATATAGATTTAATTCTAGCCGAACATTTTAGTCAAGAGTTTGTTAGTAAATATCGAGTAGATCCGAGGACTAATCCGAGGGCATTTTTACGTTTGTTAACTGAAGTCGAAAAACTAAAAAAGCAAATGTCTGCTAATTCCACGCGGCTACCAATGAATATTGAATGTTTCATGGATGATAAAGACGTACACGGAGATATGAAAAGGTAATAATTGATTATGTTATGCTGTAAATGATTCATTACAACTTTTATCTGGTTTATTCAGAAATATGTTGACTATTAAGATGTTTTGTTATATATGCAAAGATAAATCTTTTCATTGCAATAATAATGCATCACGTGTACCAGAGAAAACATAATTTATCATCATAGGCGTAACATATGTGTTCATTATAAACTCAATAAGTCAGGTTATTAAATACATCAAAATAAGAGATCTATTATTTACCATGAATGTCGAGTGAAGATTCATTTTCTTACTGTAACCTAAATTAGAGACTTTACGTATGTTTAGTTTTTAACAATTCTGAGACATTTCTATTTTATTCTAGGTTATTAAATTAATAATTGTTGATGTATTTCTGTTCAGAGTGGATATGGAAGGCCTGTGCGCTCACTTGTTTGTTCGAGCTGAGTCAACACTTCGCAAATGTTTGGAAGATTCAAGTGAGTTTGTTAATTATGTGCATTCTTATGTTAACTATAAGAATGTAATTCCTAGCTAGCTGTAATTTATAGATTCACTTTGGTTGACAACAACAAGTTTCAACCTCATCTTGAAATAGTCAAATAGCCTATTTTTAGGGTTTTGTCTGTGTTTGAGATTATGTAGGTTGTCTTGGAATAGGATCTAAAAAGTATATTTGTGAGGCTCTCAATAATTTTTAAAGAATTACCTCTACAGGAAAGTGTAAAATTAAAATATCGAATCTTTACTGTAACTTATGAGGCAGCATTCAGTGAAAAATATCAAGCTTTTGCTCACAAGAGCAGTTTATTAAATTTTAATTTTTGTTACTTCTCTAAATTAATTTGTAAAACAAATTTTATTAAATTTTTCACTGGGACTGATAATGGATAGATCGTATTTAATTGAAAAACTGAAATAGTAAAAAGTTTGATAAAAATTTCAACCATAAACTAAAATTTATGTTAAAACAATTATCCCTTTCAATTACACAACAGTCAGAACTGAGTAGAAATTTCTACTCTTTCCAAATATAAATTCTTTTTAACTAAATCATTTTCCCAATAAGTAAACACCCAAACTGTAAGTAAGTTTTCCACAGAAACTGGTCCTAACTCAAAATTTTTGTAAAACAATTATCCTTTTAATATTGACAGAACTGAGTGTGTCCTCTACTTTATTCTGTCATTTCTAGTTACTTAACAATTTACTGTGATATTACCTAATTGTGCTTACTAATACAGTTCTACTATTGTCAAACAATCATTCACATTGTATTTTTTTTAACATAATTATCTAACAATTCATTTAATTTCCTAACAGAGCGTGTAATCTATAATACCTGAGAGTGAGAGCAATTTTAAATTCATTTCAGCCAACTTTGGACTTCATAGTTCAGGCACCAGTATTTTTTCATCCTATGACTTCTCTTCTACTTTTCTTGTTCTTATACCATTACTTTTTGTTTATTTTAATTTTCTCAACCATAACAATCACAAACTCAGTTACTTTCTTCTTGACTCAACCTTCGTTAACTATTTCCATTTCTGTTATTCCCGCCTGTTCTATAATCCTTGATACACGGGATCTGTTGGTAAAGCAGAAGTTTATAGGCTATCTTCTTTCTGAAAATTCTTTTTAAGTAGTTCAAGAATGTCAATCTTAGTTTTTTTTTTATATATATATATATATTATAACATTTTAGCCCAGTTGGGAAAATATAACCTCAAAATTGTAC
>JAGFPH010000194.1:199007-218071 GCA_018207615.1 Philaenus spumarius | reverse complement strand
TTTCACAACGTAAGGCTATTTTAAAAAGAAATAATATTTTATTATAATATATATATATATATATATAGTTTTTTTTTTTATCTTGAATATCATGTAAAGTTATTTGCCGTTGTGACTATATTCCTCCTACTACTATATTTTTCTATTCTTTTCGGTGATCTTTATTATTATTTTTTTTTTTTTAGATATTGTGTATGCGCCGTTTTAACATTCTTGCTTAATGATGGCTTTGTATATAAATTTTGCTTGCTATGAAAGCGATCTTGCTCTAATTTTTGCCGTATCTCATAACTATTAGTATTTTAAAACTAACAATCACATAGCATTTTATTAGAACAAAAATGTTCTATTTGAAGATTTACATATACTGTTTGCTCCTGCACCCTTTAAAATCAAAAATTGAAAAAGAAGTGTTCGAAGAACAGCCACTTATTACAAAGAAGATTGCCAAACCCAAGTTAGATTCGTAACAAAATTAAAATTGTAAGAGCTCTGCACAACTACTTTATGGTATACATTTGAATGCACTTTGATTAGTTCTGAAAATTTATTGAATAGCGGCTGTCTGAATGCAAAGAAATAGTTTTAAAATTACAGTTTAACATGCAGCATACATGTACTGAGAAATAAGTCATAATTGTATGATTGTATCATCAGGGCTACGAGTGGACGATATCTACGCAGTGGAAATAGTTGGAGGCTCTAGTAGAATTCCTGCTCTCAAAGTGTTGATAGAAAATATATTTGGTAAAGTGGCAAGTACGACTTTGAACCAAGACGAAGCAGTTGCACGAGGCTGTGCTTTACAATGTGCGATGCTCTCGCCCGCTGTCAGAGTAAGGGAATTCAATGTAACCGATATACAGAACTATGCGATTAAATTAGTTTGGGATGCTACTATGGGAGAAGATGGGTAAGGATATACAAGTTGTTTAATGTAAATTTAAATATTATTCATGTAATTTTATGTTATTGTAATTTTGCAAATATTAACCCTCAAGTTAGTGCACGGGTGTATTTTAAGCCCCCGGTAGATACATTTTGTTATTAAAATAAAAGAAGTGTGGTAACTCTGCCATCCTGCCCAGAACCTTTCTAATAAACGGTTTTAAGTACAACGCCTAATTGATATTACTAGGTTAAACTGTCAAAGCCACCACCAAAGTCTATATAAAGGAATCCATCAGTAACAGTTGTGTTATAACAGATTACTGAACTGAAACTAAATTACATTTTTGGTTCAAACCTGTTTTTATAGAAAACTAGTGAACCCGGCAATGCTTCGCTACTGACTTAAGGGTCGGCTCTAGTAAAACAGAAAGCAACCTGCGACTCCAGCGTAGATCCTAAATCCATTTAAAACCCGCAATTGTTCAAATAGCGTTTTTAAAAAAATACCAAACTCTTGGGGACAAAATTCTTCATCCGAATGGCTTGGTAATTTTTCGCTATAATTAATAGTTACAACGTAAAAAAATATTTAAAGTCACCCTATAGCGGCGGTAGGTTACACGGACATTGCTCAGCCTAAATCCATTTAAAACCCGCAATTGTTCAAATAGCGTTTTTTAAAAAAATACCAAACTCTTGGGAACAAAATTCTTCATGCGAATGGCTTGGTAGTTTTTCGCTATATATAATTAATAGTGACAACATAAAAAAATATTAAAAATCAATGTTTTAAATTGTTAATAAATATTTAACAAAATGTTTTTCTTAGTTTTGGAAAAGCCATTTGCATGCATATTGGCCATAGCTTTAAAATGACATATCGTTCATAATTATCCGATCAAAAATAAAGGAAAAATTTGGATTTTAATTTAACATTGGTCTTATGGAGTGTCAGCCAACATGGCCGACAGCTAGAGCCGACCCTTAAGAAATTAAATTGCAAATGGTTTTATATCATTTAAGATTAATACTATATAATCTCTTAATAGTGACTGTTTTCTAAATAATCCTCGTACTAATTTGTGTAAACGGTGAAATTTTTAGAGTAGTTTTTTAGCATTTATAAAAGTAAGTGTATGAATTATTATTTAATTTTAAGGTATCCCATTTCATCTATTTGACTTTATCACTTAAGAATAATATTACACAATTGTAGCTTTATAGTTTGTAGGAAGTTAGTTCAATTTATATTTATTGTATATGTGTAGCAATCCCATATCAACCACTTAAACTGTAACAATTGTATGGCACTCCTCTAAACACTCCTGGCATTAATATGGATAAACTGTGAAATCGGTCGAATAGTTTTTAAGCCTATAGAGGGAGGACAAACATATAAATGTTCATTTTTATATATACAGATGAAAGTAATATTAAGTTTGAAATAGTATTTGAGATCATCAAGGCATACCTGTTACTTTGCAGCAGGTTGGCAGAAAGTAGTTAGTTTTTGAAGTGAAACGCACTCTACACGCATGCGTTGTACGCACTTTGTGTATACATAACCATAGTAGCATGAGTTTGCCTAATTGAGATGAGATTTGTACCTGTTCCCCCTCTCCAACGGCAACTAGAAGTTAGAAGAAAGAGAGTGAGAATCATTATGACATAGACAGTCAATGAGCTGGCGTGTACTGTGTTAATACGTAACATGGGGAACCAGTAGACACTTACCTTAGCTGAGTACGTTTTAATGTTAAATTTTTGTTGAAGTATTAAAGATAATGAACGAAATCAGCTGTTATATGTTTTAATCGTTTATTCTTTTCAATTCTTTTCGTTTACGTCGTTCTTCAAAAGAAACTACTTAGGCTTACAAGTAGTAAGGGGGGAGGGCTAAGTAGTACTTAGTTACTATACACCGTAAGGGATTTTCAACACGGTAAATGTTCAGAGCCTATAATTTAATTAATGACCTGAAATACATTTTGGAAAACAATTAAAAAGATCATACATTTTAATGAAATGCCTACTTAAATTAATGATTTTAATCCCAAATATTTTTCATTCAGTCATTTATTTATTTTTTAGATTATGAATCAATGAAAATTGATGAATAAAAGAAGTATTTCATTAAGTTAAGAGAGTTCTTCAATTAAATTCCACATAACCATTTCCCAAACCTTAAATAATAAAATTATCAACAAATGCAAAGAGAGCAATGCATACAATCGACTGTTTCTAGAACCTAAGAAGTTTCACTTCTAGCGCGTGAGAGTCTCACACACTTTTTTTATTTATAATTAATCGGAAAAAATAATAGTAAATTGAAAACCCTAGGAACCCCAAAAAAATTTTTATAACTGATTATAATAGTTTTCATCATTCTAATGGTCCCCAGTTTGAATTCAGTAAAACAGCTTAGATGATTATTCAATTGGCAGAAGAAAAGGTTGATTTCAGGCGTTGGTAGATTTTACAAAATGTAATCAAAATAAATTTCTGTTTATTTTAATTTTTAAACTTTTATACCTTAAAAGAAAAACTGAACTATCATTCATTTGTCTGTCACATTTGATTTTTACCGTAATGGATTAAGGCATCACAATGAAATTTACTAAAGTTATAAATATAAAAGTACTTTATGATTCTGTCCAGTAACGGATCATTAAAAATGGCTTTACTTAAATTTATCGAAACAATTTTAAAACATGTAGTTTTTGATAACCACTTCCTCATTTTAGTTTAGGAAGTACTACGTCAAAATTTGGAAAAATAGTGGTAACAGAGGTGCTTAAATACTTGACAGAAAAACTATAATGAAAACAAACAATTATTTACTTTACATAGTTTTTTGTAATATTCTGTGTGGGGATGTAATATTGTTGGGAATGAATTTCTACTTCTATTCTTTTGCAAGTCAGCCGCAAGAGTTTACTGCAATATGATATAAAGGATAATATACCTCTAGTCAAGGTTCATAAGATATGTAAAAAAATGCAATACAATACAAATTATTTTCTTGAATTTTTAGTATTGTATTTGCTAAACATGTATTTTCTTGGTATAAATATTAAAAAAGGTAGTTTTAGTAGCTTTATTTGGATTTTCAGTTTTTCTGGAACGTTTTGTTTAAAATTTGGAAATTTAATTAACGTTTGTATTTTTGTTGTCTAGAGAGATGGAAGTTTTCCCCCAACATCATCCAGTGCCATTTAGTAAGATGCTTACATTTTATCGGAAAGAACCATTTTCGATCAAAGCATTCTACTCTGGGCCTATGCCTTATCCTGATAATTATATAGGTAAGTTATGTTTAGGGCGTCATTTTATTTCTGCTTCAATTTGTATTTCCCGTTGTTTCAACCTTAAATTATAGAGCTACAGGCCTACTGTTTCCTGGCCTATTCTTTATCAAGAACAGTTGGATCTTGATGAAGTATCATTTTCTGTGCTGACGATAAATATGTTGTGTGAAACTATACCATTCAGATTGTATTGTGACTCTATAGAATTATATTTTTAACCTTAGTAATGTAGAGAACATAACCTAGAAACAGCTTCAGCATGGCCTTGTCCTTAGAACAAATGACTCGGTCCTAAGTGGATGTAAAAAATTCAAAGCTGCATGACATATTGGAATGAAATATATATCAATTCTGTATATCAAATTTCACACATGTAACTAGTTAGAATTTAATATATGAATAAAATTACAGTAAAAATTGTACAAACATATTGTCCATACTTGCCGAAAGTCATATAAATGTATCCTCTGCATTGGTCTTTATTAAGTGACTGAAAAATGCTTGATAGAATAAACTTAGAACACAAAATCTCACAACTAATCCGTGAGCACCCCCATTTTGAAAATATTTTTTTTTTATTCCCCCAATTAGTACTATACATTCCCGTTTACAGAATTTTGATACTTGGGGTATAAGTCTTTTAATACGAGTTTGAAGTTTTCAAATGAACACCCTGTATATATATATATTAGTACAGTTACTTATTAATTATGAAATGATATACAGGAAACAGGTTACAAATATTAACAAATTTATTCAAAATTAGCAACAACAGAAATAAATTTGAAATTGATTTTCAACAACAGTACAGTAGAACCCCCATTATCCACGAGTGGATTACCCGCATTGCGGCTTAACCGCGATCGCCAAAAAATACCACAATCATCAAAAAAATACAAATTAAATACGTAAAATAACCCAAATGCGAAACTTCGGCGAACGAAGTTTAGCGAGTGAAGGCCCATTCTCGTGCGCAGACTGTAGCGCCACCTCAAAGACAATACAGTAAGCAGAAAAATCAAATAACCTTCATAACGGGACTATTCCCACGCCCAACAAAAACAATAGTAACAACTCGCTATTTCTCCCTCCACGCAGTCATCAGTGTCACTAAATCAGTGTTAAGAAAAATTCGTTTAGCCATTGTAAAAAAGGAGTCAAATGCAAAGAAACAAAAATGAATAAAGGACTTTTTTACTCCATGCTGATAGAGATTGATATTGAAAGTGCATTTTTATAACAGTAGTACTGTAGTAGTTATGTACTGGACTGTGTTTGTTTTGTTTTTGTTCTTTGTAAATACAATGTAAAAAGTGTGTGTGAAACTATGTAATTTTTCCAACATATAAAGGTACGTAATACTGTACATATTTAAATTAATTGTTATTACCTGAACCTTTTGTAAAGATTAATTAAGCACTTATTTTAGTTTTACGGTCATTTTGAACTATTTCTAGGGCATTTTAGGTTAGTTTCGGATTATCCGCGACTTCGATTAACACGGAAGTTCAGCCACCCATTATCGCGGATAATCGGGAGTCTACTGTATTGGGATGAATTTAGCAATAACAATAACAAAAAAAAATAAGGTTCTTGATTATAATATTGTCAGTATAACGTATGTATATTAATTACTGAACTTAGTTATAAGTTAATTATATACACTGTAAGTTGTATTAATTAATCTTTTGGCTACTATTTAGGCCTAGACCTAAAGGGTTGTCATCATACATATCAATTCAAGTTACTCAATTCTAAGTCACTTATGATTATATATAGAATTTGACATAACAGGGATATGAAATATTTGTACTTAGGTTTAAGTAGTTTGATCTATAATTATTATATGTTATCACTAGTCTCTTAATCTCAGGAAAACAGGTTGGTGCTGGCTTTCGCCAAGTTATTAAATACACAAACACAATAATTATAAAATTATTACATTTATGAAATAATAATAATGCTTCAAGAAGGTTAACACAGTTTTAAAAATGGATAATGAGTGAAAAACGTAACGGATGGTACGTTAGGCCATAATATATCTCAACTCAAAGTTCTAGGGACAAAAATTAAAGATTTTATAAAATGTTTAATCAATGGCTGTTTACAATTATTCTAAAGTCTAAAATAATTGTCTAGATCTCACCCAGTTGTACAAGTATTATTTTTGCAAAAATTTCTTGAGGATATTAATAAATAAACGCAAATTGATTATTACCACTCCCGCACAGATATAAGTGAATACTTTTTCCGCCTTTAGGATGGGTTAAAGTGGATTCTGGTAGTTTTTTTTAATGTATGGGTTGAGCTCTTCAAATCCTGAAATCTCATGGAAGTCCCAACTGAAATCATTTTACAACCTAACAATCCTTAAATCCACGTCCTCCATTAACCACCCCCTTGCCTATTCTTTGTTTCAAACTCGGGGTAAAAGGTTTTGCTGAAATGCAAAATGTAAAATTTTGGATTGTGGATTATTTATGAAATAATTATATAACTTTTGACAAAATGATTAAATATTATTAAAACGTTATTATTTACATCAACATTATCCACAAATAACTTCTCTGTATGATAATTAGTTAACATGAAAGTCTACATACTATTTACATTGTGCATATTAAAATTATTTTGTAATTCATTCAAATCTCGTTGTTACATGATTACAGCCAATCAGCGGACAGGAAGTATTGGCCTAAATGGGCAAGGCTTATGTCACCGTAAAAGTAAACGGTGTTTTTTCTCGGTTTTTTTTTTTATAATTATCTCCACAAATATTGGGAATCATGATTTTTGGTAAGAGGATTTCGTGGAGGTTGATCTTTGCTACGTCTAATACTGTGGATAAAAATTCTGTACAGTTGTGGTTTTTTTTAATAGATTCGTTTGAAGTAGTTTGGTGAACGGTGAATAACGGGTTTTGAATTTCAACGTGTGTCGTAATAAAGTCATGTTATAGATTTTTGTTAATTTTCTTGCATAGGTGTATGTTTTGTGGTAATTGGAGGTTGGTTTGAAGGTCTGTAAGCATGGGGAAGTAATTTTAATTTCTAATTTTTTTAAACTCTGCATCGTAATATTATTTGTAGGCCAACAAATTGCTTCTGAAATCCTATAGGTAGCGCTAGATCTCGTATTCAGGATATTGATTCCAAGTTTGAAAGAAACAACTGATGACTTTATTTGCATTGAAAGCATTCGTTATTTATCAAATTGGAAATATTATTATCATGAAATGCTATAATTAATTTGAATAAGATATCATGTGTTTGTTATCCTATAATTACAAGTTCTAAAAATAAAAGCAGGAACTTGACAATGAATTTAGATATTGAACTGAGAAAAGTGAAAGTTAGAAATATAATTAATTTAATTAAAACTGTCTTTAAATGTGCGCCCTTAAAATTTGCACTTATACAAATAAATTACAAAAGATAATTTTCTTTGTAGGGACATTTACAGTGAAAGATGTAAAACCAACAGCGGAAGGAGAAAGTGCCAAGGTCAAGGTGAAAGCAAGGGTGACTATAAACGGCATCTTCATGATTAGCAGCGCTTCTCTGGTAGAGAAACTTCCGGCTACAGAAAACGATGTTAATGAAGAACAACAAACCCAGCCGGAGCCGATGGAAGCCTCGCCTAGTCCGGCTAATGAGAATGCAGATAATGAAAACTCTGTAGCAGAGGTGAGATTGGGCACTAAAAGAAAGTCACCCACAAATTCGGATTTACCCGAGAAGTGTAATGATTGGCTTTATTTGGTATGTTTGGTTTGATTGGGAAGTTTGGTTCATTCTTTTCTGTTGTATTTGGAGATTGTATTTTAGGTTGCGTTGTGCTTTTACGATATCTTTAATTCTATATTTAAAAAATGATTTGGTGCCAAATGACACCACCTCCTCAATTATTCTTCTAAACTTCTGTAATGATATACCCTACCTAAATTTCAGGATGGCCAGCGACCAGGAAAATCGGGAATTATGCGTGAATTTTTAACGCTGGGAAAAAACCTGGAATTATGCGTGAATTTTGTGTTGCTGCCGGGAGAAACAAAAATATATTTCCATGTGGTATTTTAAAGATGGGGTAAAACAACGCAAATGTTTCTAATTTTACAAATCATGTCTTACGCCGTGCCGAAAGTAGACGTTAAACTCTACGCGTGCATCCGAACAAAGAACATCGCGTCGTCTATGATTGAACCAAGCTAGGGATGAGCATCGATAGTTAAAACATCGATGTTAAAATTGGCAGTAACCATCTATGTGACAATAGTATCGACCTCAAAACATCGATGTATTTTAACGGTAAACATCAATGTATATTTAAAAACTAATCGTTTCAGAAAACCTAATAACCTTATTTTAGTTAAAAGAAGGTTGATTTCCATTGCTCCTTAGTTTTGAGTTATAAGACATACATACGCCTTACCGAATAACATTACCTATATACTGTGCTTCGTAAATTTCTGAAAAAAGAGAGTTAGTTGCTGGTTAAAATTTATGTCATTAAATAAATATCTATTATTTATTTATACAATTGTTAAAAATAAAAATATTAAAACTTAGTTCGTTAAAACTTTACTAGGCCTAAGACAATAATTCCTGAGGTGAAAGAAGCAATAACAATCAAAGTAACAGAATTAACTAATTGATACAAAATGTAAATATTACATTTATATATGATGTTGACTTTTTATTGAAAGCAATTTCTTTCAATACTTCCTTGATTAATGTCGGGATAATTATTTATCAAAATAAATGCACAAAATTACTGTAAATATTTAAAAACATCGATGTAGCAAAATTATCGGTTGATTTCCATCGATGTAAAAAACATCGATGCTCAACCCTAAACCAAGCCCAATCGTTAGTTGTCCAAAATTACTAGCGTCTACGGCAGCTTTGAGATCTTGCGATCTTGCTAAAAAGCTGACCTACTACTGAAAAGGCAGGAAAGCTCAGTTGTTAATAGTTGTTTTGTAATTCAATGTTTATAGGCCTAGGCACTGTAAATATTTACCGTACTACTTTTGATATTTGTATTGGTGCGAATAGATTGCAATTCAGCTCTAATTCTTAGAAATCGGTAAACAATACCCCTTTGCTATCCTTGCTTGGTATTCTTTTTGACGGTGTTAACTAATAATTGTTATTCTATTCTATAAGATACTAATACTAAAGATAATATTAAAAGGCTTTTAATGAAACTTGCATTCGTGTTTATTTATAAATAAGTTATATTAAAAATGGCCTAGATTGAAGTGAATACAGTTATTTGACCTGTTATAAAGTGTACAAATCAGGATTTATAATGTTTTTGTTTAAAAGTGATAACTAATAAATGACTTGACATTTTTGACGGGCTAATGAATTAAGCGATTGGTTTGGAAATTAAATTTGGCTTCTGCGTCTGATATATATGCCTATAAATTTATAGTATTTAGTTATACATATACATGTAGGGGTCTACAGAGTCTACAGTAATTAATTACTAAGCCGATTCCGTTAACCGTTATGTTTTTTATTTTATGTCAAATCAAACCTACTCAGAAACAGTTTAGATTGTTTTACAAATTTAATATAGGTCGAACTTGTATCATTCCTTGCTGTTCTGTACAAAATTATAAATAAACACAACATAATAGGCAACAACGAAAATTGCCCACAACGTCCCCATTCGTTTGAATTGTTTCTACAAATTCTTTTGTAGGTTAGTAGGCTACAATAGCGTTCAAGGTTACAGAATCCGGCATCAGGTTGGGTTCTTAGGCTCGGTTATAGTTATTTAACTCACGCGGCAGTGTTTGTTAGCGCCTGTCAATCGCGATCGCTACAGTTGTTTACCAATTAAAATATTTATAAACATTTTGTTATTGCTATGAAGAACAGTCTTGCAAACTCACTGACAGTTTAATTGTGCTTTGTGGTAGCAAAATGGGACCAGTTTGTATTCTCTATTTTGCGTATTGGACTGTAAAAATACGCTAAAAATCTATTTAAATTTAACTAAACTAAAAACACAATTAAATTCATGAAATGTACAAGGCAGTCAACTCCTATATATAAGTAAAACCCGTTTGGTTATTTTCACAGCCCAAAATCACCGAAGGATAATGGGGAATAACTAAATACTGTAACCTATATAGTTTTTTCAAACGTTTATTGAAAACATATTGCACCGAGTTTTTGTAGACCACTCCCTCCCCTGGAAGATTTGCAAGACTTTTACTGCCCGATTCCCTCCCCCCTAATAAACCACAAATTTTTTTTTAAAATTATTGACAGCCGTGCTTTACAAAATAGTCTTTTACCTGATTTAAATCAATCTAAATGTTTGTTGTTCCTTGTTCTCATGCCTCCTCTACGCTACCGCTCTTGTGTGTGTGTGCGTGCATATACTATACACTTCGTTTTTATAGCAGCCGTACCTGGATTTGTTAAAGTAAATAAGTAAAACTTGTTTAAAGCTGTCGTATTTTTTAAGAATACTAATTAAATTAATTTGTTAAAAACAAATAATAATTTGGCTGTAACGTTAGCTTCTTACCCCCTTCAAAACGTCGGATTGATTTAAAACTTTGAACTTATCAAGGACCGATGACAATGCAATATTAATTTTGTTGGGTGTAGTAAGTGAGCACTGTCCATTGTCACCAGAACACGTTTTCGGGTGACGTTAAAAACTTTATATACAGGGTGATTCACGACGATATACAAAAACTTCTGGAGCTCATTAATTTTGTTGGGTGTAATAAGTGAGCACTGATCATGGTCCCCAGACTAAAAAATAAGAAAATAAATAATAGTTTAAAAATTAAAAAATTACGCTTTAAAAGCAAACCAAACTAAAAATTTGAAAATAATTGTAATTATTTTATTTATTTATTAACCAGGAAATAAAATGTTAATAAAATCCAGTAGTTAATCAATATTCATTTTACACGCTGTACAATTCGCATAGAAGTTTTCACTTCTATTGTGTGGTCATATGCACACCCAATTTTTTTTAATTATCTGTAAATAACATACTTAATCATTTCAGTGTTCAAATTAAATCTTATACTTTACTCTTAAATTCTTGTTAAATTCCTTGAATAATAAATAGAACCAAGAACCGATTTGACTCTAGAACCGGGAACCGAGAACCGAAAAAAATGGAACCGACCCATCCCTACTTCCTGGTTAATCTTGATGGTCAATATCTTTACATCAAATACACTAACTCTAATAAGTAATATAACATATAACTAAACTAGGGATGGGTCGATTCTCAAATTTATCAATTCCGATACCGATTCCAATTACCATAATTGTAAAGGGAAATAAACATTGTTATTTAATTTTGACTGCATGGTTTTTTAATAATAATTGACTGTTATTTGTTAATAATGTTATTGAACTGAGAGGAACTTACATAAAACTGCCGATTTGGATTTATTAAAAAATGTATACATATTTTTTTCATTATACTGCACCGAAAAAGCTGTTTGCTATACCTGTGCACATAGACGTAGAAAACACAGACATGCAAGTCCTTATTTTCCGTGCACAATACTGTAAAATCAGCTGTGTGAGGATCAGTATATTTTCCGTTCTCCAGCTGATTTTACAAATAAGAATAAACTTATCAGTTTTAAGTAAACAACTAATTTTACCGTTCTCCAGCTTATTTTACAAATAAGAATAAACATCAGTGTTATGTAAACAGCTGATTGATTTGGTCAATGGAAATATAACAGAAAAATCAAACAAGTTTAATTGTTTTTTTTTTTTTTTTTTATAAAAAGATGTTTTGATTAAAAATGTGTTGCTTTTTCGGTGTAGTATAGTGATAAATATCGTACATAACTCGTCTGGTAAGTTTTTCCGTACTTGCACATGCAAATCCCACACTCGGCTGCGCCTCACCCGGGAACTATCATGCTCGCACGGAAAACCCCTATTTACCGGGCTTGTAACGTAATATACTATTAAAGAGTAAAAGTTCAACTATTTAAGGATAACTTAAGAACATAGAAACCATATAAAATAAATATCAGTAGGGCAAAAGCAAAACATTCTTAATTTGATGTATTTAGACATTTTCCCCAATAAAATGTTCATGCAATTGTTATGTGTAGGCTGTTATTTGTACACAAGAAATCAAGTCAGGTAGGCTCAAGGTCAACCACTTATGGTTTCGTTTCTTATCGTGTCTATAGAATTGGGGTGTCTACTGTGACGAAAACTAACACATTTTACAGATCGGTAGTGAAAGTTTAAAGTAGGGATGTGTCGATACCAGATTTTTCGATTCTCGATACCGATACCTATACTTTGAAAAATCGATTCTCGATTCCCGATACCGATACAGACCTACAAAAAAAAAAAAACAGCGAAAAAAAATAAATAAAATGACGAATGTCCGCAAAGAATACGACGTCCGAATATTATTAGTGCTAATTTTAAAAAACGCCGGCGTTAAAAATAATTTAAGTACCACAGTAAATGCCCGAAAAAAATCGATGCCCGAATATAATTAGTACCAATTTTATGAACTACTATTGGTGAAATGTTATTAAAAATAAAATGACGAATGTCCGCAAAAGAATACGACGTCCGAATATTATTAGCTTTAATTTTATAAAACGCGGCATTCAAACGCAATTTAATATACAACAGCGTATGTCCGCGAAAAAACCTACTCCCGAAAACAATCTAATGTCCGCATAAGAAAATACAATTAACCTAGTCCAATGAAAAACACGTGAGAGTTTCAGTAACGAAATATCAGAATGCGTTGCAATTTAAAATAAAACAAGTTTTTAATTATTCGGAATAATATTTTTTACGACTGACTATGATTGCGTTACTCGGAATATCATATGTTTTGTTTCTGAACGTTCAATTCGGATAAGTTCAGAAATAATCGGAACTTCAATCATGGAAAATTTGATTCGACGGCGTCCGTTTAGTCCCGCCGAAGTCTGAACAACTTGTTAGAACAAAGTACTGTAATATCAAGTTAATAACGCTGTGTGTAAATACTTACAGTAGCCTATTCAGTTTTAGTGCAGTGTTTTATTCATTTTTTTTATTAAATTAAAATATTTCGTCGATTTGTTCGGGTAATTAAATTGTGCAGGCCTACTCACTTACAAAGGGAGGCCAAGCGCTCGATTGACTCAACAGCCGCTGCTGTTCCGTTGAGCGCCCAAACTCCCTGAAGTCGACAACTCGGCTGATTTTGCGAGTAAAAACCTTTAAATTCGGAATTACGTGCACGACGTGCAGTACTGTAATGTACTTATTTATTTACAGTATATTTCCGCTTTCGGATAATCGACACTATACTGAATTAACATATTAATTTGATTAAGTTTAGTTAGTTGAGGATATGTGGAAACTTAACCGGAGTAGGCTACTATTTTCAGCAATGACATCGAAGTGTGGCAATATTTTATAATAGACGTTGAAAGTGATGGACTTTTGTCTGTAATTTAACTTAGCTGAATACTTGTATTTAATTATCTGTACACAACATACTTAATCATTTCAGTATTCAAATTAAATCTTATACTTTACTCTTAAATTCTTGTTAAATTCTTTGAATAATAAATAGAACCGATTTGACTCTAGAACCGGGAACAAAAAACAAAAAAATGGAACCGACCCATCTCTAAATAAAAAGTAAAACAAAGGAATTCCGTCCGGACTTCCATAAAAATCATAAATCACGGGTAACCTAAGTCGAAGTCCCAACAAGTTTTACCCGACTTCAAACAAAAAAATTATTACTTTAAAGTTTAAATACTTTTGTTACCAATCTATAAAATGTGTTATTTTTCTTCACAATAGACACCCTAATTCTATAGACACGATAACAAACGAATCCATAAGTGTTTGACCTTGAGCCTACTCTAGACTTCTTGTGTACACATAACAGCCTACGCATGAATAAAAATAAAACAATAAGCGTTTACTTATGAAAGGAAACAATTGCCTAAAACATTTTACTGGGGAAAATGTCCACTTACATAAAATTAATAATGTTTTACATTTTCCCTACTGATATTTATTGTTAAATGCTGAATTGAGTTAAAATACAGAGAATGCGATTGCAATACCGGAGATTACATTCACGGAGTCTCTACAAGAACGGGCAGTTCTGACAACTGAGTATCTCTTGGTATCGGTAATCGGTATCGAGTTTCGGCTATCGATTCTCGATACCGATACCAAAGCTAAAGTATCGGTGGTATCGAGAATCGACCCATCCCTAGTTGAAAGTAATAATTAGGGATGGGTCGGTTCCTTTTTTTTTCGGTTCCCGGTTCTAGAGTCAAATCGGTTCTTGGTTCTATTTATTATTCAAGGAATTTAACAAGAATTTAAGAGTAAAGTATAAGATTTAATTTGAATACTGAAATGATTAAGTATGTTATGTACAGATAATTAAATAAAAGTATTCAGCTAAGTTAAATTACAGACAAAAAGCCCATCACTCTCAATGTCTATTATATAATATTGCCACACTTTCGATGTCATTGCTGAAAAGACTAGCCTACTCCGGTTAAGTTTCCACATATCCTCAACTAACTAAACTTAATCAAATTAATATGTTAATTCAGTAGAGCGTCGATTATCTGAAAGCGGAAATGTACTGTAAATAAATAAGTACATTACAGTACTGCACGTAATTCCGAATGTAAAGTTTTTTACTCGCATAATCAGCTTAGTTGTAAACTTCAGGGAGTTTGTGCGCTCAACGGAACAGCGGCCACTGTTGAATCAGCCGAGCGCTGGGCCGCCCGCTGCTGCCAGTCGTTAGTGAGTAGGCCTACACTGTGAATTTAATTACCCGAACAAAGTGATTATCAGAAGTCCCTCGGTCCCAATTTGTTTGGAAAATCGACGCTCTTCTGTATTAACTAATGCGGTAACTAAAACAAAATGAATAAAACACTGCACTAAAATTGAATACTGTACGTATTTACACACAGCGTTATTAACTTGATATTACTCTGTTGTAACAAGTTGTTCAGACTTCGGCGGGACTAAACTGATGCCGTCGAATCAAATTTTCGATGATTGAAGTTCCGATTATTTCTGAACTCATCCGAATTGAACGTTCAGAAACAAAACATATAATATTCCGAGCGTTAACGCAATCCTAGTTAGTCGTAAAAAATATTATACCTAATCGGATTTTGAATAATTTTATTTGGCACTTTTTCTTGCGTAATTATTTTAATCGTTTATTAATTTTTTTTAACTTTTATGATAATAAAGGGATTATTGATTATTATAATCACTGACAGTAAAAAAATAATTATTTAGGCATAAATATTAATTTACAAATGCTAAATTATCTGATGAAATGAGTGTGCATCAAACCGGCATTCACGTCCACCATCGCCACACGATCGAGCTAAATTGCAACGTATGTTGAGTTCAGATAAACTAATGCGAACAGTTTAGTTTTATAATAACCGAAAATGTGTGAATATTCTTTTTTTCTCTTTTGTTTTGTACCACTATGAAGGGGTCGTTTCAATTGCCGAATTCACGTCAATATTCGACATCAATCGGGTCCGGTTCTAGAACCGACTTTTTAGCTCCTCGGTTCCGATTCCGCGAAGAACCGGCGGAACCGAGAACCGGTATCGGGAACCGACCCATCCCTACCAGGAAGTATAATGTGGATCCAGAAATTTAAACTCGGTTGCGTATTGGTTGTCCAACACGAAACGAAACAACTGCTACAGAAGCAGCGATTGTTTTGTTGTAGATGACAACAGGAAGCTAGACGGGTTATATAGAACAATCTAGAATCTTGACCAGAGTGGTCGTGTGACCAGTGAGCGGCGAGTTCGGCCAGTCTGCTAAAGTGTGGGCCGGAAGCGAGTTCAGCCAGTTTTGTGTGAGAGGCCGAGAGAATCCGACATTGGGTCAATCCATGTCAAATCAACCAATGGTCTGGACCTTGACAACTCAGATTTTTCTAATTTTTGGTACACTTATAGTACCCATCAAAAGTAACAAAAATATAAAATTTTAAAATTTTTTGACTTTTGATTTACGAGTTTTCGACTTTTAAAGATTAAAAAAACTCACGATTTTGACCGCGTCTTGAAAGCTAAAAATATTTGTAACTCAAAAAGTATTTGACCTAGAGAGCTCATCTTGGTCTCATTCTCTTCAGTTTTTAATGGGCTTTTATTTGATGTACAACTTGGGTAGACTACTTTCAAACAAAAGTTTTTTTTAAATCCCAAAAAACGATTTTTGGAAAATCCAAAATACGTCCCATTTGATTTTCCTGTAAAAAATATATGTTTTGTATACTCTACTTGACTACATGTGTACAAAATTTTAGAATGGGATGACAATGGGTTCTTGTGAAAAAAAATATTTTGTATGTCTGACCAAGCAAATTTAGGGAAAATCTTTGCCCTCGTTGCCATATAAGGTTCAAAATAATTAAAATATTGGTTGATTTGACTTGGAATGACCCCATTGCGGGGCGAGTTAGTTTCATGGATCTCTACACAGATCAAAGTTTGAAAAGTTGGTACGTCCGGAAGAATTACCACAAGTCAAGTGAAGGAAGGACCAGGACATTTTGAAGACAGCACACTGAGTGAGCAAAAGAGAGTATTTGGGTCTATTGTTAAAGACACGTTGAATTCAGCGTTTTGGGGTTGATAACAAACGTAATTCGCTTTAGTTGCCAATATTTTACATCCAGTCTGTCTTGTAAACTCAATACCTGGTATAGGAGTTGTATTAGATATTATTATTGTTAGCTAATGTTAAGGAGAGGCATGTTTACGAGCTGAGATAACTTGTTTAAATAAATGTAAGATAAGTATTACCACTGAACCACTGGTTTTATTGTTATTGATCTGTTCCTTATTGTTTTAACTTGTTGTTTGAACCCGGGTAAAAAGGGGTGAAAATCCTACCCCTAACAGAGTCAATCGTAAAAAATTCATAACATGATACAGAGTAGGTTACTAGTTATCCCAAATGAAATACGTGTTTACTACATAATTAACAAATTTAGCACCAGCTATATAATTAAAATTACTTACAGATATAAATATATTTACAGTAACCCTTTTCTTCCAAAATATCAAGTGCCCATCAATTACGTAAACACCCTCCAACCATGCTTTTACTGTTTCAAACAAAAATTTATTTATTTATTCCTATCTAATTTCCATGTAATCTTCATTAATTTACCTAATTTTCAACAATCTATCCCGTTTAGTAAAAGTTCAAATTCCTCCGATTTAAACTGCGTTTGAAAAGCACATAGCACATGTTTGTTATAGCAGATATGATGGCGAGCAATGAAAAATGATAAATGATTTTGTTTTCATTTAAGTTGCATAAGAAGCATAACCATGGTTTATAGTTTAAATCAACAAGTTCCGCCCTTACTTTTAGATATAAATAGTAATCACACTAAAATGGTTTGAACTCTGAAGTAGTCTAAAGTTAACATTTTTCATTTATTTTTTAAATTAAAATATTAATGCTCAAGGATCTGGTATATGTGAATGCAGAAGGTGATGTACGCATGCAATGCCTGTCTGAATTTGATCTTGGGTCCACATGGCAATACACCTCCATCCCCAAACACTGGTTTATTAATTCGTCTGAAACGGGTTCATCACTAATATCTAGTAATTTTTAAATGTGATAATTTGTATTTCTGGAGACAAATAGGCTAATAGTGAATATAGTATTAAAAGTATCTGAAGCCATGTTTATGAATTTATTAGGTATATTAAGATTTTGTTTCAAGTACATGTTACATTTTTCTAGGACGAAAATGATAAAAAAGAAGCTAAAAAGAAGAAACAAGTTATAAAATCTATAAATTTGAACGTGGAAGCTTTAGCACATGGCTACTCACAAATGGAACTTAACAATTACATAGAACAAGAGGTAGGTTTCACACCATTTCATAGTTTTGTCTTATTGAAGATTATTTTAATTTAACGGATTTTCGATTTCTACTATTTCCGCTGTTGATACATCAAAACTCAAGATTTAAAAGCAATATAACCATCAAGTATAACACAGATGTCTCAACAGTTTTGTTGTTTTATTTTATTCGTACTAAAAAACTTTTGTACCAAATCTTCAGCAAGATATTAATTAAATTTAGTTCAACATAGATGTTAAATGAACATAGAACAATGTCTTCTTATATGATTACTGAATTTGTTTTTAACCCAATCTAATCAAACAATGTTCACAAGTAAATTTTTTCTCATATCTTATTGCAATCTACAAATAAATTGGATTTGTTTTCTATAATCTTCTTATGTAAAAACTGATTATTTAAAAAAATTAAATTATTTTGTAGCCAATAAGTCTCATTTAAAGTGCTAAAATACCTAGAAGACAAAATATGTAATACTGTTTTAATTTTCCAGTGTAAAATGATTGCCAATGATCGCCAAGAAAAAGAACGTGCCGATGCCCGCAATGCGCTAGAAGAATATGTTTATGAACTACGGAACAAGCTGTTGTCCGAAGATGATTTAGCAACATTTGTAGCTGAAAACGACCGTTCTGCTTTGTGTAACCAGTTAGACGGAATGGAAACATGGCTGTACGAAGAAGGCGAGGACTGCAATAGACAAGTTTATGCTGACAAGCTTTCATCTCTCCAGGTAATGATACGTTCACTAACACTTTCAAATTGATAAATTATGTACAATATAGTACCTTTTGAACATATTGGAAAGACATGAGTGGATGAAGGTGTTGAGTTAAGGTGGATATTTTGAGTAAATGAACATCAAAGTTTTTATTTTGTTATTTTTTCGGGTAAAGTCGAATTGAAGCAATGATCTGTAATAAT
>JAGFPH010000194.1:117883-172136 GCA_018207615.1 Philaenus spumarius | reverse complement strand
GTGATCAAACTTATTTCAGGGAGGAATTTGATACAAAATTAATTATATATGTTTTCAGGGCCATTTGGAGTAAACATCATGTCAAGACAAGACCTTTTTGACCTAATGAATAACCATCATTTATCCAGTTTTGATAAAAAACTAGAATATCTCGGAGATTACCTTGTCAATAAAGACAATTATTCACAAGAGCAAATCAACTATTATAAAATAAGTGAGTGTACGTCCGTACATACATTAGTAACAATATAATATAACAGCTGATTTCATCCATCATCTGTAATACTTTAACAAAATGAAGCATAGATTGGACGTTTGATTTATGTTAACAACTTCAATCAATAATGTCTTGTAAAGTTGATTTTTTTAAATATGAATTAAATAACTAATGCAAGCTATAATGAGTTATAAAATTTGCTTTGAGGTTATAAAATTAATATAAATACAACCTTTTATTATCATAATATTTTTACCTTATTGTTTCCGTCTTGTGACTTCGTCTGCGTTTTTTATAATGACGCGTTTCGAAACCTATGTTTCATCATCAGATTATTTAATAAATAAATTAAAAGTTCACATTACAAAAACACAACAACATACAAGTTGTTCCTTATATGAACGCGCTGGAGGAATTTGAAATTTATAAAGCTAATAAATACAATAGCAATGCATTACACAATGACCAATTGCATTTTAAATCAAACTTATTGTATGACTCGGCTATAAAGATCTCCGAGTCTTTGCGACGGAATACCTCGTCTTATCAGTTGTCGCTCGACCGCCCGCCGTAGTAGACGTCTACCGGACAATTTATATATGTTATGTGTCGTGAGTTGTATGTTGTGTTTTTGTAATGTGAACTTTTAATTTATTTATTAAATAATCTGATGATGAAACATAGGTTTAAAAACGCGTCATTATAAAAAACGCAGACGAAGTCACAAGACGGAAACAATAAGGTAAAAATATTATCATATTAGTGACTTGGATACTTATACAATGTTTTTATCTATACTATCAATATATTCATTTATACAAATTTAAAGAACAGATACTCATTTGTTTAGTTTCAAAAACATTCGTACGTACATCTTCGTATAACATATAAACATATTCCATTATCAATTTCTTCATTATAATATTAATAACTTCTAAATCATTTGATCTATCATTATGAAATAAAAAGCAATTAAAAGATAATATTTTATCAATGTTTACATATATAATAATGCATATAAATACAAAATTTTAACAAATAGGCCTACAGTTTTATAACCATTAAAATTGTAGGCCTACATATTTACCAAGTTAAAAATCTCCGTCAGCATAGTTAGGTAGGCCTAGACAAAGTCTTTGTTTTTAAATAGTTTTTTTTTAAATGATGTATTTCTGATGTGTATCTCTAATTAATATGCCTGTGATTTTATTATTTAGTATGTATAATAAAATATGACTTTCAAGATTAAAATCAGAGTTTTAACAAAGATGGTTTAAAGCAAACAAGAATTTAAAAATTAATCTTGGTTGCTAGGAAAGTTCTAATTACCGTAAATAGTTGTCCGCCAAGTTAACTCGAGCTGCACAGGACCAGATTAAGTTTTTGGGGGCTCCGGGCTGGGAGCTCATATCCATTAATGTGCCATATTATAAGACAATTTTAGGATCGTTTGCGTGAATGTTACAGGAAAACTCCTGGGAATGGCGTCACATCCCCCCTGATGTTCAGGTTCAGGTGCGCCAGGTACCAGGGGGGGTGGTCACCGATGCCAGATTCGAGAAGAGTGCCCCAAAAAAACCACTGATACGATTTTCGGTTCGTTTGTATGAATGTTACAGAAAAACTCCAGGGGATGGCGTCAATGTCCAGGTTCTGGTGCACCAGGTACCCAGGGGGTAGTCGCCGATGCCAGATTTGGAATCAGGGACCCAAAAAACCTCCAGGGGGGAGTTTCGTTTCATTTGAGGGTAAATTTCAGGAGAAGCCTCGAAGATGACGTTCATCAACAATCCTAAGCTCCAGGTCGACTATGGACAAATTTGGAGATCATATTCGGGATCAGCGACCTCGAAAATCTCCAGTAATCTGATTTGAGTCCATTCCAAGTGTTATTAACCAAGTTATGAATTTTTTCTAAGTGACTTCGAAAATGCATTGTGCACTGCACAAGTGCAATTTTCAAAAATTATAAAATGAAAAGTAGGTCAATTTTTTTCCAGATAATTTTCAGAAGCGAATGCAAAAAGAACCTTATCTCAATCCGCCCATTGCATCCAATTTCAGAGATTTTTGCTCTTTTTGTGCTTTATTTCCTCGCTTATTATTTTAAACATTTATAATGTTTAATAAAAAATATAAAGTTATATAATTATAGTAGAACATGTAATTATCATGTATTACACAATTTGTTGATTTTATACATTGATAATAAAAGTGAGACAATTTATTAATTCATTTATGAGAAACAATTTTCAAAACACAGTATATAAAAATGCCAAGAAATAATATCCTCGCTAGTAGTTTAACAATACAATTTATGCACAAAAAGTGTTTATATTAAATATTTACTTAAGTTAAAATTAAAACCAAATAATGAAAAATTTAAATGAGGCTACTAAACACTGCTCTCTGTGCTGTCTCCTAATTCGTCTAGATTGTTCTCTGTTGGAGATCGATAATTGCTGGATAACTTGCTTCCTGGTTTTGATTTTTGTTTATGATCAGTATATGAAGATGATTTTGATTTTGACAAATGTTGAAATTGTATTAATTTGCCAAACGTCTTGGTACTTTTAGAAACGTGTTCATCAGATTCTGTATTGCTTTCATTGGAGTTAGGATATACTTTTTGAAATGCATCTCCAATTCTCTGTAACACTTTGGACATTGTTTCTCTGTTGTTTTTGCCAACAGGATTAACTTTTTGGATTAATTTCCCAAGAGACATTGTCGATGAACCAGCAGCGGGCTCTAAATGTCCTTCTTCAGAACTGTTACCATTATCTTTGTCTTTACGAATGCTGCGGAATATTTTTGATAATGTCCCTCCTCGCTTACCGGAAGACTTACTTTCTAATTCTTTTGGTTCTTGGTTATCAATTTCATCCAACAGAGTTTGATTGGTAGATGAAATATTCTGTAGCACTGAGTTTTGGTCAAGTGTATTGGAGTCCACAACCTAACAACAAAAACATGTGATTAAAAGAGAGGCTAGAAATAGGGTAGTATTTAATCATGAAAATGTAAAACTATTCTCAAAATAAATATTGTAGTGTTCAAATAAAAATAGAGGAGAAATTTTGTTACTATGTTGCTATCATAGTTAGTTGCACCATAATAATATTTGGACATTCAGAATTCTTCTAAGACTTGCAACAAAATAATATTAATATTTCAAACAATGTTTCTCTCAGGAGTACTACTTATGGAATAAAAGTAATTAGAGGATTTCCTCTTCACACACTTCATTGAGAAATTGATCCAACAAACAGGGTCGTCCCTACGAGTGTAGGCATCTGAGGCAAGCTTACATTGGGCTCCCTTTACCGTGCCGGCTTGAGCTCATTATATAGACTCTCATTTATTATACAACTCATTTATAAAAACTATATAGATTAGTAGTCATGAATTTTTGGTACATAAGAATAGAAACATTAAGAATTGTCTGACAGCAGCGCAAAGTGTACTTTATCGTGGAAGGAAATTTGCCCCTCCTTGATCATGATGCCCCTAACAAAAAAAAGGTAATGATGCCCCCCGGAACCCGGGGCAGATGACCCACTAGCCCCCCTCTCAGGGACAGCCCTGCAAACAAACAACTAGTCAAATACTTTTAGTGTACCGGTAGTCTCAATCATTTAAATTCAAAACTTTTTAAAAGCCAATATTATATTACATGCTCACTACTCCTAGGTAACTATCAATGGAAGTCTGTCATTATATTGCATAGAAGACCATAATAGAAGACCATATTGCATAGTGACCGCAAAATTGGAATGTTTATGTTCCATAGTTCCGGGTTATCATATTGTTTCAAACTGACAAAGTCCTAGTATAAAGTATGGATGAAGTAGATTATTTAAAAAACATTGTAAAGAAGTTAGTGTGTAATATAATTATCAAATATTTTGTTTCCATATTTTCCTTTTGAATAAATTAATTTAAATTGGTTTTAACATACCTTGTCAAAAGAAGTTCAGGTTTTCCTTTCTTCTTACTTGTTGCGACAGCTGATTTGCCTCAACAAGCGAAGCACACTTATAGCAAAAACCCGTTCACGACACGGACATAAAGACACAAACACAATGCATACTGATTTGGTATTTTTAATTCTATGATAAAAATTGGTTCCTTTATATGGCCACATCCTAATTGTATTAATACTATGTAACTAGTTATGCTCTGCTGATATTGGTCTAAGACAGACCTGGTACAAATACCAAATCGGTGTGTAATTGTGCATGTGTTTTCTTGTGTGTTTATGTCTGTGTAATGAACTCATGTTTTTGCTGCAAGTTCTGTTGAGGCGAAAGAGTGTTGCAACAAGTAAGAAGAAAGTAAAACCTGAACTACTTTTGACAAGGTATGTTAAAATCAATAACATTTTTGACAGTTTTTGGTTGTTTTTCTTTGATTAGGCCTTTGATATTATACTAACAAGCATGAAGTATACAATTTTTGTCTGTTTCAATTTGTTTGATCTTGATCTTTCCATTTTTCTTCTTTAATTAGGACTTTGTTATTACTTGGTGTGATAATTTGCAAGACTTAAGTAGTTATGTATACATTTTTACTCAAAATATAAATTAGGTAGTTTTCAATTTATAGTTTTTTAATTATTTATGTTAAAGAAGTATTTTATTGTAATTTATTTCTAAGTTTATCTATACAAGTTTAATATTTTTTGTTTAGTATACATTTACTGATTTTAAAATTTATTTTGTATGTAATATTTATTAGTAAAGTTATTTTCAAGTGCATATAAATGAGCATGTATGTATGAGAACATACATTTTATATTATTATTAAAAAAGCTTCTTTGGAGACCCTAAACTTTTCCAATGTTGACCTCTCCTTCTCAAGTCGAGCAATGACAAAGTATTCCAGAGTATACAAGAGTTAATCAAAATTTCTTCTTAAACTCCTTTTTTACTTAGTAAAAATAAATCGAATGCAAATGCAATTAATTGAAAAATTACTTTTTAAAACAATCCCCTTTTAGGAAAAGTCTGGTCTGGTATTAAACAGATTAAAAGGAGGAAAATAGGATTGCAAAAGGCCGTTCTTATATATAGATTGAGAACTGGACCATATACAACAAAACTTTCTCATCATCTAAATATACACACGTTTTAAATAACAGAACATATGTTCTATATAAAAACAACAGTCATAGTTACTAGATTCAATTTCAGTTGCTAAACTGAGAACTGCAAGTAAATAATCCTTCTTCTTAAGCTTGTTAGAAATAAAAATACTGGCATTACTATTCCTACCGTGGAATGATTTGTTTGATCATCGAATATTTCATTGGTCAATTGAATTTTCCTAGAGGCTTCTGCAGAATGTTGAACGGCTTCATCTTCAACATCAGAATCATTTTCAATATTTTGATTAGTATTTGAAGAGTGTAAAAGGGCATCGTTTACTTTTTTCATTGTTTGTGAAGACACGATGCGACTGCTCACTGCCAAGGGTTCGTTGTAAATCATAGCTGCCGTAGATCCTTCAGCCATTTTCAAATCTTTAAGAACCTTGAATCAAATTTTTTATGAGTCAATACCATAACTATCTACATAGGCTATATAGGCTATATTAATCTTCATCCTAACATAAAATTGTGTAGATTTTAAATAAATTTTACTAAAATTATTTATCTTTTTTTAAGAAATATATAAAATGCTTCACCTATAGTAAGACAAATAATATATATATTATACTTAAAGTTAATCAACATTTATCACAGTTTTATTTGAGCAAATTATTATAAAAGTGTTTAAATCAATATCAATAATTTCTATTTTACGATAAATAAAAATAGGTAAGCACTAGTACAAACTTGTGCACTAGGTACAATTTGTGTATATTTCATTTGTTAATGGAAAAACAAATGCTCAATCATTCTGTTATCTTAAGATCCCTATAGTAACACGGGGCTATTTTCCATTTCATTTGTGACAACCCCAAATTAGAACTAAGTAATATGTTCTATTAGAAGTTTGTTTTAGAAGCAGCAGGCTCATATTTCTGTAGACAATGATGCCCTGGGTACCACATCCAAACTAGCTTTCCCTAATATCACCCTTCATATGATTTAATATATTATGCCTACAAGTTTTAGTTCAGTTACGATTATAAGACATCAAATTCCAATATTTGTAATTCAGTATTAGGACCAATAACACTTTATGAAAAACCATTAGTATAAGCAATACTTGCATCAAAACATGAACAGAAAATAATCTGCCTACAGAATAAAACAAAAACACTCAAACCAAACAAAATTTTAAACTTGAAAACTCTTGATTTTAGAAATTTAATATGTAGGATTAATATTAATTCTGCAGCTGATTTTCACTTTAAATACATGACATTAACCTAATTAATATTGGTTTCTCATTTGAAAGATGATTTTAAGACTAAATTAAATAATTTCATTTCCAAGATATTGATTTCCAAGATTGATCCTAAGATAAAATAATTTACTGTGTATAGATCTTGTCAAGATCTTAAATAATCAGCCAAAACACAATCTTAAATAAAATAACGGCTACATATACCAACAGTAAACTACAAATATTGGACAATGTAATACTTTAATGGTAACTAAAAATAAACAATATTTTGGACATCAGAAGTAAAATAAACTCAATTATAGATTAAAAAGGATTATCAGAAATCAATGATTGCAAAATCTTTAAAATCTTTATCAATAAGCAAAAGCTTCAGAAAGGAGTTTATTACACATTGATATGCCTACATTGACTGCTATGTAGGAGACTATGTCTTACTTATCTTATCATAGAGCTTTTAAATTATACCAACAGACATTAATTAATTGACATAAACACAACAGGAAATCATACAATAAAATTTTAAAAGAAAACATTTATTTCAAAAATCTACACTTAATCTAAAGTAAAAATTTTTTAAATGTAAAACATCTGTACTTTATGTAGCATATTATTTTCTGTTGGAAATAACTTATATACTTTTATGTAGCCTAATAAAGTAAACATGTTGCAACTACTTTTTTAAATACCGTAGGCCTAACACGAAGCCTATCAAGCGAAAAATATAATGTCAGTGGTTAGTGCAGAAAATCTAAAATTTTACCAACCAATTTTGGATACTTCAAAAATTGCACATTAATTAGCTAAATAAAAAGGTTGCTAGAAACAGATTCAGTTACCTATAAGCTATTAGTTAAGTATTTATATATATATATAACCTGCATCCAGGTTTTTACCTTTTACACGATCAGATTATAAAGAAGAAATCATTCTAATTTATAAATAACTAAGTACATAATTCCTCACTAATAATTGTATTTGTAGGCCTATCACTGAATTAAAAATGTATAAAATTAATTTGTAACAATTGCTTTGTGATTAAAAAATTATCTACGAAAAGTCAAACTATACAAACCATTTACAAAAGTGTAACTGCTTTTAAATAAAACCACTGTGTTAAAAAAAAACAAGTATTTCATTCAGGGGTATATACAATTTATAACTGTAATTTCTAAATATTAAAACCCCATGATTTTGTTTGTTTGTTATTATTTGAAATAAAAAATATTATACAGCTTTCAAAATAGTTGCAACAATTGAACAACTGCTTACTTTACCACTGCCTACAATATAATGTTTAGTTATCCTACTTCCATAATCTCTAATATAAGCAATCTATATATTTTTTATATAAATGAATGTTTTTTGTTCTCTATAGACACAAAAACTATTCGACCGATTTTACTCAAAATTTCAGAATTTATCCTTGTTAATGCAAGGAGTGTTTAGAGATTACAGTTACTACAGTCTAATGGGTTGAAATAGGGTTGCTACCCCTGTACAATGAATATAAATTGAACTACTGTAACTACCTACAAGCTATAAAGCTATAAAATTGTGTAATTTTATTCATGACTAGTGGACCCGGCAATACTTCACTATTGCTTGATTTAAATTTAAGGGTAGTTATAAAATTGCATTACTTTGACTTAAGACTTAAGTTATCGAACTGACAATGGTGTTTACCTATATCACTTAAGAATAATATTACTGTACACAAATTTAGATTTATAGTTTGTAGGAAGTTAGTGCAATTTAATTTTTTGTATTAAAACTACCTACCTTTTTTTAATCTATTTGATTGTAGTGACCATATTCACTAAATAATTCTAGTAGAATACCTACTAATATGTGTAAATTATGAAATTTTAGTGAAATTAGTTGAGTTGTTTTTGAGAATATAGAAAAATTAAATGTATAATATTATTGAATTTAAAAGGTAATCATTACATTTCATTCCTTTGGCTTAAGTAATCAAATTTCAAATGTTTTTTATTTTTGTAATAATATTATATAATTTTAGCTTGTATTATATTAGTATAATTTGTTGTATAGGGGTAGTAACCCCATTTCAATCCCTTAGACTTTAGTAATTGTAACGTTTAAACACTCCTAATAATGGTAAGACCTAAAGGTACTACACTGGCACACAAGTATGAGATACAAGTTAAATTGACAAATCACGATACACCTTGGTGAGAAAGGTGTACGTATCGGGATTTATCAATTTTCACTTGTGTCTCATACAAGTCATCATACATGTGGACCAGTGTAAACGTACCTTAAGGTTAAAACTGTGAAATTTTTAGTGAAATTGGTCAAATAGTTTTTGAGTCTATAAATGAAAAAAAAAAAAGAATCAAAGAAACAAACATTTATTTTTATATAATTACTATACAGATATAGAATACAGTACAATAACATGTCTTGAATCTTGCCTAACACAAAAATAGGCTACATCAAACTTTCAAATTTAATGCAATTTTGTATGTAGGCTATATAATGGTAAAAATGAGAAAAAGAAACGTATTCCTGACTTATCATTGTATATATTAACGATTGTGGCCATCAATATAATTTAATTAGAAGAGTACATTCTGAAGAACACTGATTGGAAATTGTATATGCGAGATGAATTCTATCGGCAGTACACCACTGAAATGTGTGATGTGCCTTGAATGTGATCAACTTAGAACCATGCAGTTTTTCCCAAAATTTAATTTATAATTGAATAAGGTCAGAATTCCAAGTAAACAGTAAAAATAAAGAAATGCTATAATTCGAATGGTTTGCTATGACATCACTATTTCCTTTATTGTAATGCTTTTTGATACACGACATTTTTCTGGCGCGTAAACAAAGCTTATGGTTTTCCAACACGGGAACAGGCGACATACAAAATTGACCATGCGAGAAGCATGGATTTTTGAGGTTAATGCCTCAAACATTCAATGACTGCCCTTGTGATTTATTTATAGTTATGGCGAATGCTAGCCGCACGGGAAACTGCAAGCGTTTAAAGTGAAATGGCATGTCGGAAGGAATCATTGGGATCGTGGTATTAAAACGTCTTCTCCTTTATACTTTCCTCTAAAAGTTGTTGCTTCGATGACGTTGTTCATCAGTTTCTTCACCTCAAGCCGAGTGCCATTACAAAGACGTGGTTGGTTGATGTTGATATTTCTCAACATTATGATTACCAATTCGACTTTTAATTGAAGATTGCGGGGGGATGTGAGGCGGCAACCCGGACCATTCTAGCCAGTTTAAAAATTCGGTTGGATAGTTTATGACAGTCATCATCTTGTTTAGTAACGGAATCTACTTTTATTTGTACGTCATCAATTCTCCTTTAATTTCTCTTTGAATTTTGAAATTTAATTCGTCGACATCAATGTTTTTCGCAGCCAATATAGCACATTCGCTCAACCAATCTTGATTTTTGTAATAATTTCTTTTGTAAGGTACCGGTACAAATTCAGGTGACCAGTATTTAAAATTAGTGTGTTTCTAGTTTCTAAATTATGTTTATTAATATTGTTTGATTCCAAATTTGCTATTTAAACATCATGTGCGTTGTGCTACCGATACTTATAGTAGGCTATAGGTAATTTTTTTTAACTGGTCAAATAATGATAAGTAATTAATTCACTTATTCCCTACCAATATTACTTTTTTTACTTAATTGTATGAAAATGGGACTTAAAATTATAGGTAATAATCATATAATTTAATACATAATCAGTAATGCTTGTAATTTTAACATTTTAAATGCTTCTACTGAAAACTTACATTTTTTGACTTATGCTCCTTTTCTTGAGCACGCTAGAAAAAATATAATCTTTTTTAGTGGCATGTTGGATATAAAATACTGAAACCAGAGACTGAATTGAGCCATAACTCATACTTAAAACAAACCGAACAAGAAAATGTAGTCAATTAAGTATTTGCAAACTAAGAGGGCCGTCCAGAAAGTAAAGAACGTTTTAGCATGGTTAAATAAAAACAAAAGATATCAACACCAAACTTTATTTACACAGCCACAGTACCTTATTCTACTTTTCTACGTAATCGCCATTGTTGTCAAAACACTTGTTGTAACGTGGGACCAGATTCTCTATTCCGATGTTATACTCATCAGCCGCGAAAGATTTGAGCCATATTATCACTGCTTCTTTAAGTTCATCGTCATTTCCAAACTGTTTTCCACCCAAAAATTGCTTCAACTTTAGAAACAGATGAAAATCACTAGGTGCTAGGTCAGGGCTGTAGGGAGGATGACAAAAGATTTCCCACTTCAGACTTTGGAGTTCTAGCCGCGTTCGTGCCGAGGCATGAGGCCGGGCATTGTCGTGAATGAAAAAAACTTTAGCCGACAGCATTCCACGCCTCTTGTTTTGGTTAAACATGATACACCACTTTCTTACTGATGACTCATTCATCGCATCTTCACCATACACAGCTTTAATTTGCCTATAAATTTTAATGGGCTTAACTTTTTGAGCATTCAAAAAGCGGATTACACCCCGTACTTCACATTTGGCGGGATTTTCGATTAGCGCTGTCATTTTAAAACGCTGCGAAAACCAGTAACGTGATCACACAGCAACGAGACCCACCCCACACTGAAGAGTAAGGAAGGGGCAAGCGGCCGCGCACGTAATCGCAGTAGTGGGGGATCTGCGCCGCACGCGATGCGCATTCGTTCTTTACTTTCTGGACGGGATAAGTAAAATTTAATTAATTTGTGTAAATATTGAAAAATATATTATATGAATTATATATTGTTGGAATTAAAAATATAGTTTATATTGTAAAAGTATGTAAATACATTTTTGTGGCTTTAAATTATGTTATTAATAACTACTTCCATTTTTAAATATTGAAAACAGAATATATTTTGTTTCAACATGTAGCTCATGTTGTCAATCAAACATTAATGTTTTTGTAAATTTTATTTATGTTTCTAAAAATCCTATAACACCAAAAGACATTAAATGTAATAACATGAACATTACTCGTTATCCTCAACAATTCATTTATGGTATATAATTTGATTTTCTAAATGTATTAATTTTTCTTACAATGTCTCAAGAGTAATAACTATCGTCGTTATTTATCTGCTGTCGGATTTAACTATCTCGGTTTTAAATCATGGACATTTTGTATTCTTTTACATAGTCAATCCTAGCTATAAAATTACATAATATCTAAGCTGAATGCGATACTATATCAAAGCCCACTAAAGAATACCGTTGCGAGACGGCCAATAGAATGGGCACGTCGCCCATTGCCATATCTACTAGCCTCGAATACTCCTGGTATTTACCGTTCGAGGCTTGATCGCACAGTTTAAAGAATTATAATTGCATTGAGTCAGCCGCAGTCAGTTAGAAGCGTGGAAAGAACGTGACAACATCGCACTACGTTAATTGGAGCGTTCAAGGTCTCGGTGTACACAAGCCCGTCCCTCAATGGTATTCTTTAGTGGGCTTTCATATAGGCAACTAGCACTGTGAAGGAGGTATAGATTAGAGTATAGGAACTTACAATGTCACTCTCTTCAATTTCTTTAAAACTCTAAGTTATTTTACCCAAATCAAGTAATTTTTGTTTGAGCACAATTTTGTTGTTTGTAAATTTTACTAAATTTCCAATAAAATTAAAATTCATTTAAGTTACATACATTAACATAAACACAATTAACTGCTTAATCTATAAGCTATCGCCTGTATATAGTAAATTAATATTTCATTTAACCAATGTCTGTTTATAAATAATGTCTGCACCTACACATTTTTGTATTAATTTAAAGCTAACCCCTCATTTTTATTACATTATTAGGCCGCCTTCACATGTAGCCACTTTAGTAGCGCTTCTCAGTTTAGCTGGCGCTTCTTGTTGCCATGCTAAATTTCAACAGTTCTACAAAAGTCTGTGTGCATTACTGGTGGCGCGTAGCAGCGATTCTCTGTGTAGTGGAAGACAGCCACTGTATAAGGAGCAGTGGTCAGCTCCAAGAGTCAGTCTTTCCCAGGCTGTCAACCCACCAGGTCCTTCCTTACCTTCAGGTATGGGAGCGAGCTGAGCTCCCTCTTAAACTCACTCTATGCTCTATCCCCCTCAGGTAAATTTGCGTGTTGAGCTCTATCTGAGTCCTCGCTCTATCCTCATCAGGTATTAGAGTGTGTTGAGCTCCCTCTGAGATCTGCTTTATCCCCCTCAGGTACGGGAGCATGTTGAGCTCCCTCTGAGAACTCGCTCTAACCCCTCAGGTACGGGAGCGTGTTGAGCTCCCTCTGAGACCTTCCTCTATCCCCCTCAGGTACAGAAGCGTGTTGAGCTCCCTCTGAGTCCTCACCTTACCCATACATTTCCCCCAAGGACCATCTCCAAATCAGTCTGGGAATACAACGAGGTAAATTTTCTGTAATAAGGCTTGTGAGTAGGAGCAATTTAATTGTACATACCAGAGGTTTAAATAATACATATAGGTTTATTTAAATAATAAACCGTTTGTAACCAACCAGTGTATTTATTTGGCGCTCGGACCCTGGGTTATTTCTTCGACACAGCATCCTGGGCACATTTGCCTCAGCAGGAAGTAAGCGTTACAAATAATGATTTCTAATCTATTTTAATCAAAGTTAGCTCAACTTCATTATTTACTTAGAAAAACACATTAAACGTAAAATGCTGCAGGAACTTAATACACTTTAGTTAACAAAAAAACTTTCTAATCTTGCCAAGACATATGAACAACGTAAGACAACAACATAAGACAAATATTCACTTAAATGTTACTTTTCTGGCTTTAACTGACACAATATCATTGCTTAGCACATCTAAGTCTAATTTTCTTATTTATTCATGTTCGATCGAGTGTATCGAAAGATTTGTCAAACGATCTTATCCCATTGAAGATCTTGTAGAAATCTTTTTACTTTCAACTTGCAGCCTAGTCTAAGACTAGCCAGTATATCCATTTTATATCTTAATTGTTATTTTATCTCCGTCTATGTTTTTGAGTAATTTTTTCATTGTTCTTAGTATCAAAATCAGGTGATACCTATACTTTGACGGCTAAGCGAAACCGTTGCGGCAACTGCCCTGGCGGGGGCCATCCTACCACCCCTTACTACGCCACTGGTGGATTATAGTGTACTTGAAGAGGTCAAAAGTGCATAGTTTTTAGTCTTTTGTATTGACAATAAGTTGACTTGGGTTGATCACATAGCACATAATTGCACCGAAATTAGTAAAGGAATATTTATTTATACTTCGAAATTATACTGCAATCCTGCTATTTTATTAACATCTTACTGTGGTCTTGCATATCCATATCTGAGCTGTGGAATTCTTCTTTGGGGAGATTCGTCAGTTCGGAATATGCAAAGGGTTTTTGTCTTGCAAATAAAAGTTATAAGGCTTAAGGCAAGTCTTAAAAAAGTTGAGTCATGTAGGGTTGCGTTTAAAGATCTTGGAGTTCTTACACTTCCGAGTATATATAAATGTCATAAATTTAAATGTCATCATATCCACAATAAAGATATACACAGTTATAGAACCAGGCAAGTTAATAATTATCATGCTAGACAGTACAGACTGAATCTATACAGCAAACTTCCTTTCCAAGGTAGTGCTAGACTGATAAATAAGCTCCCAGAGAGCATTAAAAATTTGCAGAAATAGCCTAAGACAACTACTACTGTCTAGATATTTCTACTCTGTGGAGGAGTTCTTGAAATCATGGGCGTGTTCTCCAATTTTAAATTAAAATCATTACTATTTTAAATTATTTGTTATGTTTTTAATTGTTCAAAATTGGATTGTTATATTATGTTGTAGTATTTTTATTAATTGTTCTATTTAATTTATGAATATTATATTGTTATCAATTATTGTATAATTTAATTTTTAATTGCATTTTAAATTATATTGCTTGTTCCTTCCTTTATTTCTTATCTTTGTGTATTTTTAATGTCAATTTATATTGTATGTATCATATGCATATTTATGTATTTTGGCTGTAATAAATAAACAAGACATTTGATACCTAGATTATGGCTCTTTTTAAATTTTTTTTCTAAAACAGTGAGAATTTTGTCCATTAATTCTGTGAATTCTGGCGAAGGAGCGATGAGATAACTGTTAGGCTACCATCTTTGTTTGTGTAGCTCTTGTGCAAAATGAGCAGTTAGTTCCTTCCTTCAAGACAACTGTTGATGGTTAAATCTTGTTTACATTCGAGACAAGAAAACTGGTCATTGCATACCTTTGTGAGAAAACCAGCAATACCTGTAGTAACATAATATAAGTTTTTGACTACTAAACTAGTAAACAACTGAAACATGTATCTTTTTTAAATGAATCACAAAGTTGTTTTAGCCTTTAGATTTTTGATAGTTATCTTTAACTTGTTTTTAAAAATAAATAAAGTGACTTTTAGTTAATGTTCGAATATAATATCTATTTCAGAACAATTTTGTTTGCTAATATATTTGGAAAATAGTGTAATGTCTTTACCAACTATAAATTCTTAAAATGTACCGGTATGTACTTATTGTGGAACAATTGCATTAGTTTCATCCAAAATAGTCAATAATTAATGAAAAATATGAGACATTTTAGTACCTACGTTACAGAGCATGTATGAAGTGTTATTGATTGCTGCTGCAAGGGTTCTTCACCAGGACTTTCTTCCCTATCTGAATATGCATCCTTGGCAAAGTTAATATAAATGCCAGTAGGATCACTATTTTCTTCTTCCTTCCCAAAGTTTAGTGTCGCTGATTGTACAATCTTCTGTTTCCTAACTTTCCTACTAACATGTCATCAACTTTACAATTTGAAGATTCTGGTTGTTTCATCAATACAATCAACATCCGGTAGCACAGCAAGTTTTGTCTAAACTGTTGGGCTGAAGGGTTTCTCTCATAACCACACCTTTGACATTCTATGGAAAATTCATTTTCCAATACATGTTGGGTTAACCTGATGGCTAGAAGGAATTTGACACCTCTATGTTGTTCCACAGCCAGCTGTAGCACCACTTACAGTTAAAACAATACCAGAAAAACAGGGTGGATTACTTTTACTCCATTGTTGTTAAAGGCATTTCATGTTTTAACCCTTCCCGCGCTGTAGACGAATATAACCGCTAAGCTTGACTTTGCTCAAAACGCTGTGGACAAATATATTCGCTTTTAAACATTGAGTATATTGTCAGGTTTTCAATTTTGCCGCTTGAGTGCAGCAGTTATTGGGTAACATATCCCTTGGTTAAAAAACATAATGGCGCTCGATTCCACCCTCCGACTGTTGTGGGAGGAGCACCTAAGTTGGCGATCTACACCACTTGTGCTCTGTTTCGAGTAACGCTAACGCTGTAGACGAACTAACTCGCAAGTCAGTTCACTTGCAGACTCCGTGCGAAATAAACCAACTTTGATTAAACAAACTATTTTTTCCTCCTATCTCTCATTTTTTGGTATAAGAAAATAAAAAAATTAAAATTAGCGTTGACTTATTGAGAACTTAACTTTTTGGGGGTATATAGTGTGAGCAGTCCAAAATTTCCGCAGCGCGGGAAGGGTTAATCCAACCTAGTTTGTTAGCTAGGTTTACTTTTACAATGTTGCCTTGTTCTTTAGAGGATGCAATTGCACGCATCGTTGCATTTGAGTCAAATTGAACTTTAATGTTCATCAAATCATTAAAATTTCCAAATAAAAATTACTGTTTTCATATTTGGAGATTTATATTAATTATTAGTACATAACAGTGTCTGTGTCGAGGTGGCAAGAAACCGGCAGGTTTTTGGAGTAGAACTGAACTGAATGTCAGTATGAATTGTTTCTTAGAACGGGTGGGAAAGTTAGCATTGTTGCTATAGTGGAACCCCCCTCTACCGACTTTGACAGGACACTACGGGTTACTCTGTGCGCATAAATAAACGTGTGAAAAGGAATACATAGTGTCTTTATTTTGTGGTTTGATTCTGAGAGAGAAAATAGGCAACCCGAAATCAAAGGAAAGGGGGATTCTAACATTTGTCGAGTTCTGAGAAAACTGAAAGTTTGACATTGGCACATTTTTTTAAAGCCGCTACTTAATATTTCTAAATAGATGTTTAAGTTGTAGAAAAATTTATAATTTTTATTAAAAAATAAAATAAAATATTGTACATTATTATTATTATTAGGGGGTTGTATGATCCACCCCCAATAACCAGGACAAACTGCATCTAAACCATGAGGTCCTCTGTCTTCACATCAAACCCGCCCTTTTTGCGATACGAAGGAGTCCATGAGGGCCTTCCTCTCGTATATAACTGGTGTCAGGGTATCCTTGTCCCAGATATTTCTGCCTCATTGATGCAAGGGCATCACATCCGCATAGAACGTGGAAAGAAGTTTCCTCCTTCTCTTCACACATTCGACATAATGGGTTGTTCTCCAGCCCCATCAGGTGGAGGTGCCTCTTCAGAGATTGTGTCCCGTCAGTAGACCAACCAACAACCTCACTTCCGGCCTGCCAAGACCCAGCAGTGTTCTGCTTAGGTGTTCATCCAGGCCATCAATGAAGTTGTGTGCCTGTCTCTGACCTCTTACCGTCTCTCTCCATCTGAGCAAGTGTCCTGATTGAACATTTTTTCTTACGCTTTCTTCCCCATAGCCTCTTAATATTCCTATCATTGGTTCTGGGCCCATCGGTGGAGTTTCTGCTCCTCTCTTAGCCAGTTTGTCTGCTATTTCATTCCCTTCCACTCCTTCATGTCCAGGGACCCAAACAAGTCTTACTCGCCTACTACTTGACAACAGGTCCAGCAGTAATTGGCATTCCCAGACCGGTTTTGATGTTGTTCTTGAAGCTATAATGGCTTTTATAGCCGCCTGACTATCAGAACATAAATATTGTACATACAGAGGGCTATTATTTTTGGATTTCCGATTTTTGGAGGCGTTTCGGATAATCCGGATTTCAGTTGACCAGAGTTCAGTTAACTGGGGTTTTACTGTAATGAATGTATCTTTGTGTTACCTTTTTCATCAAAAGTCCAAGTGCTACGTACTATATAAAGTTCATTCAATATTAGGTTAAAAACACAAAAGTTGTCTTAATGGCATAAAACTACCTAAACAGGATATCACACCAATAGCTTAACAAAATTTGACTCAATTCATCTCAGCTGCCATCCTGGAGGTGGGTAATATTACAGCGAATACTTTGAAAAGACCGGATGTACATCATCCGTATAATTGGCCCAATTCTAAAAAATTTAGGTCACTACATTCCTGAAGTCAGGAATATTTTCTTGACCTTGAGTATCCTGCTAACTCTGCCTTTACTAAATTTAATATGCATAAAATAAAATGTAATGGTTTTCATCAATAGTTCATGTAATTTTAAATTACAAAGTTACTCTAATCAGGTTATTAAATTAATATGTAGGGGTACACAGAGTATAATCATTTCAAACACAGTAAACTAAAAACTCGTTTATGCGAAAATTCGGTTTATAAGGACAAAATTTTGCAATTTTTCTCTTGATTTACTGTCATAATTATAACGTCTTGTTTTGTAAGAAATACAACACAATGCAATTAATGTACTGTAATAACAACAGCTAACATTGTAATTTAGGCCTAATAATGGTAAAAAATGCCAAAATCGGTTTATCCGAAATTTAATTTAATGGGTCCTGGACCCATCAATTTCGGATAAACGAGGTTTCAGTGTGTATGGAGAAACAATCATTTAAAAATAATATATTTTTGCATTTCCACGTTTTTAGCTTGCAACCTTCCTTCAAAACACTAAAGCTCCAAAACAAATTATTATAGTTACATAAATGTAGCATATTTTTCACCCTGAAAGGGACGCCCGGGTTTCAATAAAAATGTTTTTAAGTCTTAGCATAGAATGGAAAAGAAACAACATTTACAACATTTAAAGAAAACACCTCTGAATATTGGATTTTAAATGTAAATGTAATTAAATGTTGTTTGTCTAAAAGCTTAGAAGCTTAGCCATATAACTGATTAGAGAAGCATGTATAGTAGTATACATATTCTTCAGTTCATTGGGGACAACTAGTATTTTATCAATTTAAATAATCTTATATAGCTCATACAAATTTATATTTTTTTTATTAATATCAAACATTAAAATCTTAGCTTTACATTGATATTAAAATCATTCAAATTGGATTACTTTTAGAATGTGTATTATTAATTTAAGGAGCGAGTGTTAGAAGGCAAACTTTCTAATAAAGTGGAATGGGATGGTTGGGTCAGGTCAATAGAGATAAGTTATTTACTTCATATACAAATTTTGACATTAAAAAATATAATATTCTTTATTATATTTTATTTGTCACATTTTCTTGGTTATAAAAAAGTTAATTTTCAAAAACATAAAACTTGATTCTAAAAAAGATAGTTATGTATTTTTTTTAATTCATAATTTTAAAATTGTACTTCAAACAACCTGCTATTTTCTCTGCAGTCTGCAAATTTGGTGTAATTTTATTTCAAATTGTTTTCTATGAATTTTAGATAGGCTACATGGTTACAAGATCATGAAATGATAATGGAAATTTTTACTCAAACTGATTTAGAAGCCCGGTCATAAGATGATTAAACTAACTAGGATTAATCAAGACTCAAACAGAGTCTACAAGTTAAAGATGTATCGGTTCTAGTAATAATATACTAGGGACTCTGCCCTTGGATGCTCCGCGTCCCAACCCCGCCTCAGATGGCTGCTTTGCTTCGCTCGCAGGTAGAAAATTCGATAAAGAATCTCGTTAATCTTTGGCTCGTTTGTACATAGGTGACCGAGCATAAATCATCTGTTTTATTTGGCAGCTGACTCAAACTCATTGAACATTATCTCCATAAGATTAACATGGGAAATTTGAAGGATTGTATACCGGAGCTCCTTCTCAGGTGAATAGCGGCTGAACGGATGATAATATATAAGACTTGACATATCTGTGAATGGATTATGTTCAGTTTTTGATCCAAATTAGCTGTTTTATATATAATAGGTTTGTAACAACCAATGTTTGAATTGAATTAAAATATACTTAGCATTTTTCGTTGATTTTTGTTTGTGTTTGTTTTTAGTTTGTCAATGTAACCTCAAAAAGGTAATACTACATTTTGATACTGATTTGGATCCAAATCAGTTGTTGATCAAAATCAGCTGTTTTAAGCTTTTCATACGAACAGCTGTTTTTGTGTCCCTGATAAAATCAATAGAAATCTTTCTTCCATAAGATTAACATTGAAACTTTGAGGGCCACTGGGGCGTAGCCCTAATGTCCTAGGACTTCGGTAAATGGCCTAAAACCTTCCCAGGGTTAACCTGTGTTACTATGCAAAATTTCAAAGCAATCGGATGGACGGTATACGAACGCAAAGTGGACAAAGAACCAAAAAAAACCCCCCATAAGGAATACACAGCAGAAATTTGCATTTGATTATAACGTTTGTAAGGCGAAAGATACATGATTTGTAATGCTTGATGACATATCTGTGAATGATTACCTGCAATTAAAAAAAAAAAATAAGGAAATCGGCCGGATAGAATGGCCGTTCTGACTGCCACAAGTTTTCATAAATTCTTTTAATATATAGACTAGGGGCTCTGCCCCTGGACGCTCCGCGTCCCAACCCCGGCTCGGCCTTCGGCCTCAGATGGCTGCTTCGCTTCGCTCGCAGGTGGAAAATTCGATAAAGAATCTCGTTAATCTTTTGCTCGTTTGTACATAGGTGACCGAGCATAAATTAGCTGTTTTATTTGGCAGCTGACTCAAACTCATTAAACATTATCTCCATAAGATTAACATGGGAAATTTGAAGGATTGTATACCGGGGCTCCTTCTCGGGTGAATAGCGGCTGAACGGATGATAATATATAAGACTTGACATATCTGTGAATGATTATGTTCAGTTTTTGATCCAAATTAGCTGTTTTATATATAATAGGTTTGTAACAACCAATGTTTGAATTGAATTAAAATATAGTTAGCATTTTTCGTTGATTTTTGTTTGTGTTTGTTTTTAGTTTGTCAATGTAACCTCAAAAAGGTAATACTACATTTGATACTGATTTGATCCAAATCAGTTGTTGATCAAAATCAGCTGTTTTAAGCTTTTCATACGAACAGCTGTTTTTGTGTCCTTGATAAAATCAAAAGAAATATTTCTTCTTCTTCCTTAAGATTGACCTTCCATAAGATTAACATTGAAACTTTGAGGGCCACTGGGGCGTAGCCCTAATGTCCTAGGACTTCGGTAAATGCTTGATGACATATCTACAGGTAATAAGACACATTTTAAAACAAAAATCATCAAAATCGGTCCATTAGGAGAGGCTGGGCGATTGGAAATAGGTTTTGACCAAATTCTTTTAATATATATAGATGACTATAAAGTAATGTTTTCTTTATTCAAAATATACAACAATTTAACAATGTAGTTAGCTACATAATAGTATTTTTTAAACTATGTGATAAGTATAATGTACAATACATTATAAAAATAGAAGGTACTTTAAGAATTCAGTCTTTCATTTAATTCCTAAAGTTAAAAATAAATCATTTAGAGATTTGGAAACCAAACAAATTTTGGTCTTGTTGATATTTGTTGAATCTGTTGGACACTTATTTTCTGTACTTGCTTTATATTTATCTCAGCACAAAATACAAATAATTCTGAAAACAACTTTGCAAAATCTACAGTAGAAGTAGAAATAACTAAGTCTGGATTTAAAGACCATAAGATAAAATTGACCGAAGCCAATGGAAATAAAATGCTTTTAATAGGAGATACGCAATCTGGATGGCATTGCATGAAAATACTAACAACGCCTTCAGGAAATTTACAACACTGTGACCATTCAACTAAATCTGAATACAAGGTAGCATGAGCGCTAACAAAGGCACAGTTTCCAAAAGCCAATGCGACTATTATCGCATACACACTGTCGCTTAAAGACGATTTATCTGATAATTCTATACAAATAATTCCCCTTGGTCTAGTCATCACTTCGATACTGAATGCTTCTTCTGTTGAAACATTTTTTCCACCCAATGCTGGAATTGCTTCACAAAGTGAAAACATTTCTTGAAAGCATTGAAACCTGCAACATAAATTAAATATACTACTATACACAAGATAACGTAAATACAAAATTATTTACAATGTCTTGGCTTTCTTAATTCTGTTTTGTCTGAAAAATAAAATTCAGTATTTACAAGAACATTAAGACCTCTACTTACGAACATTCAAAGTTACAAAGCTTCAGGAGGCTAAAAATTATTGACAGGAAGCAGGAATATCTAGGTAAGTTTGACTTAAATAAAATGAAAAACGTGAACATTAAATCACATTTAGGGTAGATCAAAATAGTTGAGTGCATAGATTTAGTATGCTCAACTATAATATTACACTGTGTTAGCATTTTACAAATATGTGAAAGACACTCCTAACAGTCATGAACTGTGACGTGAATATATGTAGAGACTTTTTGGATTACCAAAAGTGTTCAACTGGCAAATTTTGAACCATAAAGATTGTATTGTAATGACAACTTCAAATAATTACATTTTTTATCTACATTTTTCTATTTTCTTATTAAAATACGATTTTTTACAAAAAGCCAACACACATCATATACTATAGATGGATTTATTGGACGGTGACCTATTTTGAGTACTTGTGTGAGAGAGGAGACAGTGGCGAGGGAGGGAATAACCCCCACTCTACTTCCCCTCCCCCTCGCACCACCACTTTCCCTTAATGTGGCAAACTAAGCAAAGCACCGTCCGGCATGTTAATGCTATTTTTCTCTTTACTTATATTTGTTTATTACCAGCCCTGCTCCTTACAATGTCCACTCATGTTATTATTATTGAATGATAATACAATGATTAAATTAATTACATACAATTAATTACAATAAAACAATGTTAACGGGAATATTAAAAGAATATTGTAACTACAGGCATATAAATCATTGAAAAATTGTTCACGTCTTCAGTAAAAATTTAATAACTTTAAAAATATTTATCCAATTTTAATAAAATTTGAACTACACATAGAAAACATATCTTTAATAATAATATTAAAAAATCAGATTGTTACAACAAATTTTAATACTTTTACTGATTAGGCCTATAAAATATATACTATTTCAAATTCAACAAATGGTGAACAATATTTTTTTATTTTTTATTATTTGACATTTATTTAAATTTTGTATTTTGTTATGAATATAATAAGTTATAGAGAATTCTATTGTGAAACCAAATATTTTTTAATATTTAAAATCGAATGTACAGTAGAGTCTCGATTATCCGACATAAACCGGCCGCGGCAATGTCGGATAGTCGAAAATGACGGATAATACGGAAAATGATAAAAACAACGTTAAAAAGAGTTAATTTTATTTACACATTGCGCATATTTAAAAATATGGTAACATAGCTGAATGGGACAAATAAAACATCATATTTACAAAGGAAAAAGTCATGAAAATGTTTAAAATTAGAACTGTACTCACATGAAAATTTAACCATCAAACAAAAAACTACAGCTGGCTGAAAAAGTTCATGATTGTCTTTTGTTTCATTGCTGATTGTGTTTTCCTTGCCGCCAAATCTCGCAGTCTCGACAGGAGTAATAGCTCCGTAGAAGATGTTTCCTCCAGCTGCTCTGCATACCTTATCGCCATTTCAAGAGCTTTGTGTCCTTCACTATGCGAAATTGTTTGTACACTTTCTTCCGACACTGTGTCCTCTTCATCGTCTTCTTCGCCTTTTTCGCTCACCATGTTCACTAACTCTTCGTCTGTCACTTCATACTGTTCATCTTGAGTCAACCACTCGTTCACATCCTCTTCTGTTGCGTCAGCGCAACCCGGCACTTTTTGTAGCAATGGTAGAAGGCTCGTGTTGTCCGGTTCAGTCTCGTTCTGTAGATTTTCTGGAGGTTCATTTTCTTGGAGCAGCATTTTCCAAGACTTAGAAATTGTGTTTGATCCAACACTTTCCCACGATTGAGCCACGTAGTACGCAACGTCTTTCAGATTAAGATGACGCAATTTGTTCACCATATCTTCTCCCTGGTCCATAGCGTTAATTATAGAAGACAGCAGGTTTCTTCGATAATTCCTCTTCATTGTCTCCAAGGTCCCCTCATCCATAGGTTGACATAAGGAAGTCAAATTTGGAGGCAAAAACATTGCCTTTATATCCTTATCTTTAAGTTCTTCTTCGCTAGGATGGCACGTAGCATTGTCAAGAAGCAATATTGCTTTCCGTGGCAAGTTTTTGGATTTCAAAAACTGTTCGGTTTGTGGCACAAATTCTTGAAAAAACCATTCTTTGAAAATTTCGGAGCTCATCCAAACATTTCTTTGATTGTAATATTTTACTGGCAAAGCATTTCTGGAAACATTCTTAAACGCTCTGGGATTTTTCGATTTGCCAATCATAGCCAGTTTCATTTTCATATTTGCCGTGGCATTGCTGCATGCAAGAATTGTCACTCTTTCTTTGCTTCGTTTGTGACCTGGAGCTGCCGCTTCGACTTTTGACGCTAGTGTTTTTGCCGGTAACATTTTGTAATTGAGACCAGTCTCATCACAATTGAAAAGTTGATCACCTGTAATGCTTTCCCCGTCCAAAAGTGTGTGAAGTTTATTTCTAAACGACTGTACGGCTTCAGAGTTTGCAGAAAGCTTCTCGCCACATATATTAAGCTGTCTAATTCCGTATCGTTTTTTCCATCTATCGAGCCAACCTACACTAGCTGTGAAGTCAGGTTCACCCTCGTTCAGGTCATTTCGAAACTTAAGGGCTTTTTCTTGTAATATCGGTCCTGTTATCGGAACACCTTTCTCTCGATGTTGAGTGAACCACATGTACAAAGCTTCACTTACTTTTTTGTATTCACATTTTTTCATCGTCTTCCGATCTTCCAAAGCATTTGACGAAACTCGATGAGAACACCATTTTTCAATTTCACTGCGATTCTTCTTCCAGTCTCCCACAGTTGTTCTCCCTACGTTGTAATCTCGCGCCACTTTTAATAAAGTTACACCACTGTCTAATCTCTTTAAGGCTTTCAATTTTTCTTCCATTGACACAACCACCTTCTTACGTTTTGAAGACATCGCCACAACTTTAAAATAAGCAAACACAACTAAACAGTCTTAACAAAACAGCCGAAACGAAAGAATGCAAAACACGTCTTCACAGTAAACGAGCTTCGTAAACACTGAGGTCTGAGGAATACTCAGAAGTGTCAGGTAGCAGATGGGATAGGATTGACGGACGGGGGTGGTTATGCAGCGCTCGGAAACAATAGAGAAAGTCGGTCACCGACCTTACGGCCGGCACGTGAATACAATGGCGGACAGTCAGGTAAAAGAGGGGATGTCTCGCACCGAAATCAGCTGCGTGTACTGTCGGGTGTGATCAAAATGGCTGAGTTTTACAATTTTACAACAGCCTACAGCGTAAAATCATGTTGCATGACATTGCTTCGGTATGTCGGATAATTCGGAATGTCGGATAACCGAAGGACGGATGACCGAGACTCTACTGTATATATCAAAAGATGATGATTTTTTCACAGAATGTGTATAATAATAAACTCTGTTAATACGACTGCAATCGATAATAAACAGATGATTTTCATTTCTCTTAGCAGTGGGCACCGATGACGTCAAGAGTAGATGCGCTTGAGCCCTGCCGTTAGTATTCTATATACCGTGAGTTGAGCTGCTGAGAACTGAGAAGAGAAGATGGCTGGGGGATGGGGTTGCGCCTGCGCACGAGGCGTGCGGTGGTGGGGGACCTTCACAACTACCTCCCCTACATGCGCCAGATTTTTCGCGCAGGCAGCCGTTAAATAAATCTATCTATAGGCATTTTAATTTGTTATTTCAAAACCAAATAAACTAACACAATATAAGCCAGTTCTGAATTAGTAATTCGCCTTACATGGACAAAATCCTTTAAGTTCTAACCTAGCAAAAATCCTAAAAAATAAAGGCAGTAATATTTACAAGGAAAGTACTAATGATAAACTATTAAATTATCAAAAAAGATAAACACAAGAAAAAATGAGATAAAAATATCTAAGAACTAATTTATGTAAAACATTAACACACAAAATTATTAAGATTTATTCATTTGTAGAACATAGTAGTAGTAGTAGTACAGTCAGAACCGGAACTAAGGAAGGGCACCGAGCCAAATGGGGGGGAGGGAGGGGGGATGAGGAAGCGAAGGAATGGTAAAAATAATTTTCTGTATGTTAATTCACCCAGAATTTTTGCCGATTTGCAAGCATATTCTCAAAAATTTGCCAAATACAGTAATTATATCCAAATCTAAAAGTGTTCAGTTACTTTTATATAGAAAAAGGTCCAAAGAACTCATATATGCAACAAAAAATTAATTGATGTAAAATTTTTAAAGTTATTAGCTCAGGAAGCAAAAAAAGTTTAGTAACGGAAAACAAATCCAACTTTAGGCCTACATAAAAAGTAGTAAAGATTTATGTAGTATTTTCAAAATACACAAAAATTTTCTAATCTAGTTTTAAATAGAAGTGTATAAAAATATATATATAAATTTTTTTTTAAATCAGAATTCATATTTCTACTATAAAACCGCTTGAAAAAATTACCAGGAAAATGCACCTTTTTTTTAACCTTTTTGATTCCCTATTGGATGATTTGACAGTCAAAACAATCGGATGGAGGATAATAGTTAAGTTATGTGTAATAATTAGTTTGTTCAACCCGGCATCCTATACCAACACAGTAAACACAACAGTATTGTATGTACTAGGGATGGGTCGATTCTCGAATCCAAAAGTCGATTCCACCGCTTTTGATACCCTATTGGATGATCTCACTGTCAAAACAACAATCGGATGAAGGATAATAGTAAAGTTATGTGTAATAATTAATTTGTTCAACCCGGCATCCTATACCAACACAGTAAACACAACAGTATTGTATGAACTAGGGATAAGTCGATTCTTGATTCCAAAAGTCGATTCCACCGATTCTTGGCATTGGAATCGGCATCGAGTCGATTCCGAGCCCGTCCACCACCAATCGCTGCATATACGTTCGGCATGCCGATTGCCACGGCCCTGGTTTATATTTCTTCGTTATATTAGTCGTTACATCCCATTTCATTCCAATACGAAGTATTCGGAGAATCTATACTGCACCAAAGTAAAGAGTAGCCGAAGTAGCCGTACCATTACTTCTAGCCATTAGTAGCGAATACTTTGTGTGTTTGCAAACTAGGGATGGGTCGATACCGATACTTATCAACAAAAACAGAATGTTCATGGAAGAAATTAATGCCCGAACACAATTTGTAGTAATTTCATGAAATATTGGCGTTAAAACGTAATTTGATATAACACAGCGAGTTTTCACGAAAGATGACAAAACCCGAATACAATTATGCAATATGTATGAAATATCAGTTAAAAAAAATAATTTAAGAACGTAATTTGCAGTGAATGTCCGCAAAAAAATCGATGCCCGAATAAAATTTGTGCCAAATTTATGCCATTGGTGAAATATTATTTAAAATAAAATGGTGAATGTCCGCAAAAGAATGAGACGTCTGAATATTATTAGCGCTAATTTTATAAAACATAAAGTTGCGGCATTCGTTCGCAATTATACAACAGCGTATGTCCGCGAATAAACCTACTCCCGAGAGCAATGGAATGTCCGTATAAGAAATTTTTACCCAAATACAATTAACCTAGTGCAATTTAATTAAAACAATGCGTTAAAACATAATTTAAGTACCGCAGTGAATGCCCGCATAAAATCGATGCCCGAATACAATTTGTGCCAATTTAATCAACATGAACTACCATTGGTGAAATATTATTTAAAATAAAATGATGAATGTCGTCAAAAAAATACGGCGCCGAATATTATTAGCGCTAATTTTAGAAAACGCCGGCATAAACCTCAATTTAAATTACAATGGCTAAGGTCCGCGAAAATGTAATTTAGATAACAGTTGTAACATTCTGAAAATGTGGAAATTAAATATAGCTATTTTCGGGAATGAATAAGTAAAAGAAAGGCATTCCGTCGGGACTCCTACAAAAATCATAAATAGGTAACATAAGTCCCAAAAATGTCCAAAATGTTTGGACAAATGTTAAAACAAATAGAATTATTACTTGAAACTTTCGTTAACGATCTATTAAATGTGTTAGTTTTCGTCACAGTATACATCCTAATTCTATAGACACAATAAGAAACGAATCCAATACACACGATAACAAACGAATCCTTGAGCCTACTTGACTTGACTTCTTGTGTACAAATAACAGCCTATGCATGAAGAAAAATAAAACAAGAAGCGTTTAACTTAACAAAGGAAACAATTGCCTAAACATTTTACTGAGGAAAATATGTTGTTGTTGTTATCAAACGGCTCCAGTTGGCTCACGCCATCTTCTGTCGTGCTTCCCAGTACAGTCCAGGCCAATCCTTTCTCCTCTGCTTGTCCATGTCCAGCTTCCTGCAAACCAATAGGTGGTCCTTGTCCATAATGGAATTCGGGCATTCACATAATGTGCATTTATCCTGGTTTAGTATTTTTATTCTTTTTAGATGTTCAGCCAAGCAATCGTGTCCGGTTGCAAGACGAAACAGTGCAACTGATTCTCCTCTCTGTAGGTCTTTGACTTCCTCGTACAGGTTAATTATGTCTTTATACGGCTTGTCCTTGATATCCTCCTTGACTCTGCTGGTAGATTCCGTTTGTGATTTACTTTTGATAGTGTTGATCCTTGATTTAAGTGTGGGCACTCTTCTTGGCTTCTGCACTATGTGGGTTCCCCGTCTGGCCAACTCGTCCGCCAGCTCGTTGCCCTTTATGCCTCTATGTGATGGAATCCACTGCATTACTATTTCCTTGGTAAGATTTTTTACCACCTTGTACTTGCTCTGGATGGAATCAATTAAAGAGCTTGTTTGTGTGTGTGTCATTGTTAGCGATTGCTTGCAATGCAGACTTGGAATCAACCAGGATCACTGTGTTGTTCTTCAGCCAAGGTCTCATTATCATTTGTCTAAGTGCTTCATTGATTGCAAACAACTCTGCCTCAAATGATGTAGCGGCTGAACTTAATACAAAATAGTGAGAGAAGTGCTCACAATGTATTCCTGCTCCCGTTTCTCCCTCAAATCTGGATCCATCTGTGTATATTCGCAACCACTGGTCTGATGGGTACCAAGTGTTGATTGTCTCCAAGGATATTTGGGTGACCCTGGCTGGGCTGTCATTAGCTTTGTTTACTGGTTCTGTGAGTTGTGTGCGGATCTTGTATCTTATGTAGTCTAGTGGATTCTTCAACTGTGCTGGTTGTTCAACCGCTGAATTGTCTGGTCTCCAATCAAGCACAAGGCATTTGAAGCTCGTTTGTGTCTTTAGCGTCTGCTCCACTAGTGGTTCCACAATCCAGGGGTTATTATGTTTTCTGTGTAGAATTTTTTCGTAAGTTATGATTGCTTGGCATTTGTATTCATCAGACAGTGGTTTGGTGTTTGTGAAAGCATGAAGAGCTGAAATTGGTGTAGATTTTACTGCTTCCGTTACTATTCGTAGGCAGTTGTTCTGGCTTGTTTCAAGTTTCCTCATAGTATCATTGCCAGCTGAGACAAGGACCTCTCCACCATATAAGAAATTTGGTCTGATATATGAGGAAAATATCTACATACATCAAATTAAGAATGTTTTAAATTTTTCCCTATTGATATTTATTTTATATGGTTTTTCTGTTCTTAAGTTATCCTTAAAAAGTTAAACCCCTACTCTTTAATAGTATATTACTTTACAAGCCTGGAAAATAGGGTTTTTTCCATGCGAACATGATAGTTCCCGGGTGAGGCGCAGCCGAGTACAGGAATTTCATGTGCAAGCACGGAAAAACTTACCGAACGAGTTACGTACGATATTTATCATTGTACTACACCGAAAAGCAACATATTTTTAATCAAACCATCTTTTTATATATATAAAAAAAAAAACAATTAAACTTGTTTGATTTTTTTGTTATATTTCCATTGACAAAATCAATCAGCTGTTTACATAAAACTAATGTTTATTCTTTTTTGTAAAATAAGCTGGAGAACGGTAAAATCAGCTGTTTACTTAAAACTGATACATTTATTCTTATTTGTAAAATCAGCTGGAGAACGGAAAATATACTGATCCCTACACAGCAGATTTTACAGTATTGTGCACGGAAAATAAGGACTTGCATGTCTGTGTTTTCTACGTCTATGTGCACAGGTATAGAAAACAGCTTTTTCGGTGCAGTATAATGAAAAAAAAGTATACATTTTTTAATGAATCCAAATCGGCAGTTTTAAGTAAGTTCCTCTTAGTTCGATAACAATATTAACAAATAACATTAAAGTCAAAAAACCATGCAGTTAAAATTAAATAACAACGTTCCCTTTACAATTATGCTAATTGGAATCGATGGAATCGGAATCGGGAATCGATTTCTTGGAATCGGAATCGATAAATTTGAGAATCGACCCATCCCTAGTATCCATGCTACTATTATCTTTAACTTAGCTATTATACTTCATCCGATTGTTTTGACCATGAGACCATCCGATAGGGAATCAAAAGGGCTACAAAAAACTTATATTGATTTTTTTTTGTTAAAATGTATGGTTTTTGAGTAATTTAGGTTTGAAATTTTCAAACATCCACCATTTTAAAACGCATGACTGCATATAATCGCTTATTTTTCTTGAGATATATCATTGTTAGGTTAAACTTCATGCCAAGTTTGAACTCAATCAATCATTTCACTAGATTTGAATTATTTTGTACAAAAAATAAAATGGCAGATATCTGTAAAACAAAGGGTTTTGGGGCCTATTTTTATATGAACTTTTTTCCTTAATTTTAGCTATAGAATGAGCTTTCAAGACATTGCCACATAGGTCTGAATCACATTGCCCCGTGTGAAAGGATTGCTAGTTCTGGCCCTGAGTACAGTGACACTAATATAAATAACTTCATTTTCCAAGCACTTGGATACTAAAAAGCACTCAAAACTGAACATTTACATTATTTAATAAATTAATATTTTACAACAAATAAAAACCAAACATCTAAACTTTTACTTTTAAAACAACCCTCCAACTGGTAGGAACTAATATACTACAGTAGAGTCCCGCTATTCTGAACAGAATTCAGAAAAAATACCGATTTTTTAATATAAAAACAGAAGAAATTAAGAAGACGTTTATGAAAAAATGTACATTTATTGTTATAAAAATAAGTTAAATAGAGACCTACATAGAGCATTGATAAAACACCTGAAACCGAATCGGAATGAAAGCTGGTTTTGTTTTCTTCACGTTTTCCATCCGTTTTGCGGGAAGGAAGCTATGGCAAAAAGCTTCCGGTGAAACGGATACTGGGTCCTTCAGAAAGAAGGAAAGATTAGATACAAAAAAGCTAGGCACTAGTAGTGTTGTTGCCACCTGCCAGTTGCATTCAACCGTGTTTCTCCTCCCTTTTCGTTATCTCAAAGTAATTTTTTCTCTCGATATTTTTTCAAAATAATGCAGTACTAACGGACAGAGTGCGGTATGACAAAACGGACAGTTCGAATAACCTATCCCTTCCCTTCCGGTTTTAGAAGAAAACGGAATCATAACACAAAGGAAGGAAATAACCTCGGATGATGTAAACCTACACTAAAGTGAGGTCAAGAGTATTTGCCGCGTCTACGTGTGATAGAAATTCAGTTTGAACATTCACTTCCTTCTCGCTTTCCTCCGAGCCGATCAAAGCTGTATAGAACAGATAATAGCAGAAGTTCCCGCACTTAATTTACGCCTTAACAAGTCAATACGTTGATATTATTCATGAAATCCGCCTATTCAGAATTCCCGCTAAACCGAACAGTGTTCAGTCTCAATTAGTTCGGAATAGCGGGACTCTACTGTAGTTCTTTACTTCAAGCTTCGTTTAGTACGTCAAAATAATATTTAATAGGTAGTGTTATATATCAGCTTACTCGTGAGATTCTAATGATTAATTTTATACATAGCAATATATTATATAATTTGAACAATCACACAAAAAATATACTAAGTGTCTTGACAAACAGTCATAGTCTTTTCTTGATACAGCAATATTTTTCCCTTGAATGTTAAGATAGTCTAGATTTTGTTTATGTCATTTTAAACATTAAGACCAGCTCTACCCTTCCATATTTTTTTGATTGGTCAGGTCTGTTACGAGCAAAGAGATATGAATTTTAAATGCAACAGTTTTTGAGACTAGATAACTTCAGTGAATAACAGCTGATAGGTTGACAACGATTATCAATTACTAATATTGTAAAGTGTTAATATTATTGTGTACTAATCGATTCTAAAGAAATTCACTACAAATCCATATAAGTTAGGCCATCGGTAGAACCAGATTTTCAAGAAGATTTTCAGCCAAGAAATAGAACATAGTTCTTGAAATTTGTTACTCTTGGGAAAACAAATTCTATGTTTAGAAGGCAAAAAATATATACACAAACCCAAAAATTACAAGAAAATTTTTATTTTAGGAAATTGTTTCCTATATTATTATAAAGTTTACAAAATCTAATTTTGTATTTTGTAATTTCTATACTTACATTTTTAATATATGTATAACACATTTTTTGGAAATTGCTCACTTTTACAATTTTAACAAAGAAAAGTTTTTTTTAAGTGAAAACTTTTTTATAGTTTCATGTAAAACTCATTTTTTGCTCCATATTTTATTTTTATTTTTGTTATTTCTTCAGTAGCCCTATTTTTAGAAATTTTATTTACAAAAAAAATAATTTTCCAGTTTAGAACTCAAAAACAAAATGAAGCAAATGTTCTCCATACATTCCTGAACAAGAAAATATATATAATAATGTACAGGATACTTTACTTTGGAGTGGAATATATTCTATAGATTCTATAGATTATAAAACTTTTTAAATGTAATTAATTTCTCCTTCTTGTTAAAAAAAACAAAAGATTCCACACGAGCGGTGCCAAATCATAAATATTAAGTTATCCCTGTAGATGTTCTGAAATACTATCCTACTTCAACAAATAAATTTCATAAATAACTGACTCCTATTTTTATTTAACAAAACTTTATGTATATTCACTGTGTTTTAGTTATACATTTTTTAATACAATATTTCTCTTTTGAGAATTAAGTAAGAGCACTTTAACTATATATCTCTTTCACTACAATTCTGAATGGAATTATTTTACATTTACTTTATATCTCTTTTAAATGTATTTAAAATAAAATTAATATTGATATTCAAATTTTTTAAACATATCTCTTTCTCTCGGGTTAAAGAATTCCTTGCTGTTAACTTTAGGCCTGGCACGGTTAAAGCTAAAATTAGGAAGCCAAGTTTTTAGTGTTTTGCAAGCATTTTTTTTTTTAAATTCGCCACAAATAGTAATTCTATCAAAATCCAAACGTGTTCTATACCTTTTTTTATAGAGAAAGGTTCAAAGAATTCATATATGAAATTAAAAAAATTATTGATGTAAAATTGTAAAAGTTATTAGCTCAAGAAACAAAAAATGTTCAGTTAAGAAAGATAAAAGTTCAACTTTTAGCCTACATAACAAGTAGTAAACCTTTTTTTTTGTTCTTTTTTTCATAAGCGTAAAAAGTTTTGTAATTTAGTTCCAACATTTTTCAATTTCAAATTTCTTATTTTGAAAACACCAGTTTTTATGTTCCAAATACAAGACTGCACAAAACTAGGCCTAGTTTGAAACGTAATTTACTAATATATGCTTTGCCCAAAAATGAAATATTATTATAACAAAGTGTAGAAAATAAATCAAAGAAAAGAACTGTATACTTGTCTTCTCTTAGTTCACAAAAGTGTTTGAGTTATCTTTATTTGAATAACAAAATGACATCAATCTAATAAAACTTCGCCGGCGATATACAACCGGCAGAAAGGGACATTTGAATAACTTGGGAAAGGACGCGGCAAACAGTCTCACCAGACTGCCCTAATTATGTACTTTCCACTGCTGTCTAGACAAACAAATAACCGGTTATATCATTGTATTTGGATAACCTAATAGAACTCCGATCCAATGCAATACACTAAAACCTCGTTTATCCAGTACTTGTTTATACGGAACTTCGGTTTATCCGCAATAGTCCCAAGGAAAAAAAATTGCAAAATACAATGCGAGTCGTGTCACATCCCGTGCAGGGTGTCAGTTTTGGCAGCACTGAGTGTACGGCTCGGCGCAGCTGTGGGTGAACTTGACTGTACTCACGTCACCACTGTGCCCGTCAATCAGTGTCACTTGTCAAACGCGCCCGTCAATCAGCACCACTAGTTTGTTTAGTTCTATTATATTGTCGTAAAACCAGTTAGTACTGTATTGTGTTGTTAGTGTTGTTTTGAGTGAGAGTAAACATTATTGTTGCGGAGTGCAGTGACTATTTACATCGCAATACGTAATTTATTAATAATAATCGTGCAGTGACTTAATTAAAATGTCAGACAACAAAAGGAAGAAGGTTGTTGTCAGCATGCAAAAAAGATTAGAGGCTATTTTCCGGTTGGATAAAGGTGAGACATTAAAAAATATTGCGTCTGAGTATGGAGTAGGTGTTTCAACTGTAGGGGACTGGACAAAAAATAGAAATAAAATTGAGGATTTTTGTTCTAAGATGGTAGCAAAAGAAAGTTTATGAAATAGTAGCACGGCACGCATGGCTAAAAACAAAGCTTTAGATGAAAGCCTTTTTTTGTGGTTTCGTCAAGAAAGGGACCGTGGTGTTCCCTTGTCAGGTCCGATTTTGCAGGAGAAGGCAATTAGTCTTAATAAAAAATTAGGTGGGGATCCATCTTTCACTGCTACCAGTGGCTGGCTAACAAGATGGAAAGAAAGGCATGGCATTCGTCAACTCACTGTCACGGGTGAAATATTATCGGGAGATGTTATAGGCAGCGAAAGATTTAAGTTAAGCTTTCAAAAAATTATTTCTGAGAACAACCTGTCACCTTCCCAGATTTATAATGCCGATACTGGGCTTTTTTATAAAATGTTACCAACAAAGTCTTTGGCGTCCAAGGTAGATGACAAAGCTAAAGGCCATAAAAAAGGTAAAGAACGTGTTACATTGTTGTGCTGTGCAAATGCGTCGGGTGAGCACAAATTGCCGTTAATGTTAATCGGAAAATCAGCCAAGCCCAGGGCGTTAAAAAATGTTAATTTTAAAACCTTGCCAGTCCTGTATAGATCTAAAAAAAAAGCATGGATGAGTTCTGAGTTGTTTAAAAGTTGTTTTTTAACAGAATTTGTTTCGTCTAATAAAAAGCACATCAAAGAAAAGAATCTTCCTGAAAAAGCTATCCTTTTAATTGACAATGCGCCGACACACCCTGAAGAGGACGTTTTGAAATGTGGCGATATTTATGCTAAATTCCAGCCCCCGAATGCAACGTCCCTTATAAACCGATGGATCAGGGTTCGATTGAGGCACTCAAACGGAGATATCGAAAGGCGTTGTTAAGTGAACTGGTGAAAGAGCAAGAAGGAAACGAGAAGGAGAGTATCATAGACACTTTAAAAAAAATAAACATTAAAAGTGTAATTTACATGTCAGCTGCTGCGTGGGACAATGTGTCCAAAAAAACTTTAAAAAATTCATGGAAGAAGTTATGGCCTGATATTCCGATAGATGAAGACTTGAGCGCAGAAGAAAACGATGTTACCGTCATTGAATATAGGAAAATTAGAGAAATGTTGGCAGATTGTGTTGAAGACTGTGAAAATATGGAAGATGAAGAAATAGCTGACTGGTTAAATGTTGATCAATGTGACCCCGGTTACCAACTTTTATCAGAAGATGAGATTGTAGCAGTTTTCACAACCGGAACCGAGCAACTCCGACGATAACTCGATCTCCGATCACGAAGCAGAAGACGTGGCATTGGACGCAACAATAAATTACACCGAGGCGGCATCAATGTTCGATAAGCTGTTAACTTATTTGGAGCGTCAAGATGACACTAACCCGGCAGAGCTGTTACTAATAAAACGGCTTCGAGATCGGTCTGCTAAAAAGAGAACTTCTGCAGTGAAGCAAAAAAAACAATACACATTTCTTTAAAAAACAATAAACAGTTCAAGATTTTTCTGTATTAATTTTCCTGTACTTACCAGTAAGGATTATTGTTTATTATGTACTGTACATTATATTGTAATGTATATGTAATATTATTGTATTGAATATTATTACACGTGTTTTTATGTAAAACCCCATGATATTTGGTTTATCCGGAATTTCGTTTATCCGGAACGGTACTGGTCCCGTCAAAACCGGATAAACGAGGTTTTAGTGTATTTTGTTCCACTGGAAATTCGACTTTTTTGGCGCTATCTATTGGGGAAATGAAGGAAGCTGTTTGAAACACCTATGCTACCAATGCTTTCTCCCTAGCGCTACCTCGCGGCTCAATCATGTACTACTTTTGCGACAACCTTTTTTCCGGCACACAGCCCCCTTATGGATGCAAGATCTATTTATTATTCATGATCTATGGTTATATCTAGTTTCCTTCACACCGTTAGAAAGATCGAACTATTCTCTACAAAATGGTATAAAGAAATCTGTGAAAAGATATGGAATTGTAGGCGTTATCTCGGTTGACAAATGTGCCTGTTTCATTGGTTGAAAACTGTCCAATCGCAAGGGTTTACAGAAATCTTCGCCATAAATCGTGTAAAATAGTGACATCTGATTGGAAGGCACTATTAGAAAGATAAAATCCAATGGTATCTTTATAATATCAATAGAAATATTTGTGTAGATAGTCTTAGACGTCGAAGAAGTGGGAAATAACAGTACAATTATATGCAAACTCGCGCGCAGAAACAGCTGTAACCCGATCTGCATATTTTAAAACGATGATTACGTATGTAAATATACGTTTATGAAAAAGTTTTAAATACAAAAATTAAAGTTTAATTCATTTCCTTTCCAACGGTGCCGGTTTTATTACGATTGGATAATTTTGCTTATATTAATTAATCGAATATGCAAATTTCAGCATTTGTTCAAAATGGTTGCATCTTTTTCCTGAGAGAACGTCAATTAGTGCAGTGTGCCACGGGGAGGGTTAAATAGGCAATCTTTTAAAGCTACACTTAAAACTACTATTACAAACAGGATTACTTAAATTTATTTCTATGTTCCAAATGTTCAGAAAAACTATATCCAATTGGTTTAATTTGAATTTATAAACAAGTCTACTCACTTTTACTGGTTTAATATTATTTATAATTTTGGATGTGGATATCAGAATTGGTTGGATATAACCTTATTTTTGGTGACTGTTTTTTAATACTTTTACAACTGTTCATTGGTTGTACTATTTAAAAATAATACTACCCTGAAATGTATTGATATATTACTTCCAGGTAGGTACAATATGTTCACTATTTTTTTATATTTTTTATGTAATTTGATAAAAACTGACAAATACGTCTGCACTGGGTGAATGCTAAAACAGAAGTACCAAAAAGGACGCCACAAAAATTTAAGCTATGGTGCTCTACAATTAACTCACGGCCACTACTATTATCGTGTCGAATATCCTATTCTCAACAGGCATACTTCTTAGGTCACGTACACATTATTTTTCCAAAATATGTTTTACTGTTCTTAAATCTGTAGATTTTACGTATTTTCAATAGTTTATAAATACATTGAACTTTAAATAAGCCTACTTATAACTATTTTAAATTTGAAAATTTCCATTTTTATATCTTATATACACAATGTACTTTCGCGATGTTATTTGCGAGTGTAAACGATCAGCCGCTCTTTATCGTCAACTATTTAACTTATTTAATCTTCCGTAGCTAGTTTCTTTTACCATTACAATCAACACTTCGTTGTTGGTATGTTACAAACTTCTCTTAATTTTCTAACACCAATTACTTATTTAAATTATATACTATGCTTTTAAATCAATTATTAATATTACTTACACTAAACATGATTGAATTTACATCGTAAGAACAATTAAAACGTTCCTACCGCTTAACTTTAGGCTTTTGAATAAAATTTGGTTGTATTATTTATTTGTTTTGAAAAAGGTGAGTTTAGTTCTAACTAGTTATGATATGTGCGATTATTTTTATTTAATTATTATTCTAAAATCCTGAAATTACTTAAATTTTATTTGAAATGATTTCTTGTCTAATACGAATTTTGAGGTTAAATTTACTTTCTTAGGCTTTATCTTTGAATCTCATATTTCATTGTTATTGTAATATATGTGAGTTTCAGGGATTTAATAAAGTAATAAGGGGTATAACTTAAAGGGAGGAGTGAAGTAAATTTTGGATGATTTAGCCTATTTTAAAGATCATATTTTGCAAGAAAGTAATAAACATAGAAATCCAAAGGGGAATGCAGACAAACTTAATTTTAAAATAATTAACTCACAAAAAGTTAATTTGAAAAGTAATTTTTATAATTTAAAGAGACAAATAATTAAGATAATTATTAAACATAAAATGACTATGTCATCGAAAGATAGCCTCTAACGAAGGGTGTAGCTTATAATTTAAACAGACATGTAGCCTTGAAACGCATAGACAAACCCAAAGAAGAAATAAAAAGACGCACATGATTGGTGGAAATACATCGCGCGATATGACGTCATCCTATTACAGCGTCTATGGCTTGGACAAAGATCCGTTCTCACTTGTTCAACAGCCACCGAGGAGACCAGATGTGCTGGTAATGCTGTGAAACGATGTTGCAATAAGTTGAAATTTTGCGGTATTTCGAGAAGAAATACAGGTAAATTATGTTACGACGTTAGTAGAGACAGTTTTTCACAAGAAAAAAGTTAAGTAGTGAAATTCATATGAAGGAGCTCAAAGTAATTGACTCTGAAAGTTTTACAAAGTGTGCGTAATAGAAAACTAACTAAAATGGTGAACAGCGTGCGTCTTTTTGAACAGTGAAATGATATGAAGGTGAACTAAAAATATATAAAGCTTAAAGAACTTAAATTCAGTGATACAGTGAGGCTAAATTTTGAATAAACTATAAACGTTTTTAGGGGGACATTATTTTTTTCATATAAATTAAATTAAAATAAATTCATTTTTGTTTGTAAGTTATAAAGTGCACTATAAGGTCAGAAAACGTACGTAAGTAAAAGATTAAATTAAAATAAGTCTGCATTCAAAAGGTTTTATATAATTTAAGGTTGTTGTATGTCTAAATTTAAAATTAATAGTGAGAATGAATGTTGGGTGATTGCAATTTTAATATAAGCCATGGTTTGCCAAATTTCAATTTATTTTGTTATGTATGTTTGAGTTTTAAAATGGGGCATTAAAATATCTAATGCCAACTATTATATTTCGTTGATTTGAGTCTTTCCCTTCCTGGTAAAATGAACCTTGTTAACAAAATTAGAGTCAGTGTAGGTTAAGTAGAATAAAATGGCATCAGTTATTCGGCCGCAGTTTCGGGTTCCAGGGGAGGGGATCCGTGTACAGAACACGGATCTCGTCTTTCTGGCATCGGAAGCCCCGTAGTTGATGACTGTACGCACAGATGAATAAACCAATCTGCGTAACGGAGATTTGGTAGTCAGCTGTGACAACCACAGATCTGGCTACAACATAACCTATTTTAAATTTTGGGGTTATGTTTGATTGTTTTTGTTATGGTTAAGGGAATAATGCTTTGTGGAATTGAAATAGTAATACACAAATAAAGTAAAGTATACAAATTGAAAATATGAGATTACAAGTAATTGTTACGCAGCAAAAGGTTATTTTTTTATTAATTAACTTAGAAACAACTTGTCAAAATTTGATTTATTTTATTTTTATTTTTTTTATTAATAAATTTGTTTGTAAACGGCTGGCAAGCGACAGCACGTTACATTATTTAAAACACTTAGCCAGGACTCTTTACCTCTGAATTATTATTATTATTACCCTTTAATTGTATTAAAATGTTACAAGACTTTTAAATTATAATATGCACAAGTAGTAAAAAAGACCATGTCAATTGAGATGTTTCTGCATACCAGATGGAGGGTTAAGAAAAAAGCAGTAATTGTGTATTATTGTAAATGTAAAACATATTACTTTATTCTCTTTAAGAAATCGTTGCTGAAAATTTTACTTTTTTCATTCTTATCCGATAAAATATTTATTGCCATAATCATTTTGTGTTAGGACTCATTTTTCATGAAATTTAACAATAATACTTTATAATATGAAATGTTTAATATATATTATTTAAAATTGAAATGCCCCACTAGTTGTGGAAACCAAAACTTATAATATGATATTAATGAATTTTACTATTCTATTTGTTCCAAACTTCTACAATGACTCACTCTTTATGGTTAACAAATTTGTACTTTATTAAATTGAAATTACTTTCTCTTTACACAATTATTTTTAAATTTACTAGAGCACTGAAACAATATTATTTTCTTTGATGTATGGGCTTAATATACTAATGACTGTACAAATTTTAATTGATATTCTCTCTCTCTCTCGGGTTAAAGAGTACCTGGCTAGTTAAATATGCAATCACTTAATATTACACTTAAAACTACTACAAAGAAATATTACAAACTAAATTATTATTATTAAAAAATGTTCACTATTATATATATATGGCCAAATCGAAGTTAAATGAAATGTTCTCAAGTCTATTAATTTAGAAGATCAAATTTCTGGTACTTTGTTATATGGGTTGGTAAAATTGGTAGAATATTACCTAGGCTGCAGATTCTATTATGTGCTGATACAAACAGGTTTACTTATTATAGCTCTGATATTTAATTTTAGTTTTCTTCTATTCAGTGTTTAAAGTCTTTAAGTAAATTCAATTCTTCTTATAAATTTGGTTTAATTTACTGCTCATCAAAATGCAACTGTGTTATATGGGTATTCAGAAAGGACTGTTAAAAGGAAACCTATAAATTTAAACAATTACCGCTTCAAGAATCGATACGGCCATTTATAGTTTAACTCCATAACTTCTGTTAGCAGTGTTCATTTGCTTAGCGTGTATGTAGTCACGTTTTATTAAATATAACGAACTTTACAACTACCGTTATATTTTATGTCCTTGGTATCACTTTTTTAATTGTATTAAATGTTTATTTCACTTTGAATTGTTAATAAAGTCCAAAATATCCATTTTATATTTTCACATAACAGTGTCATATTGTATTTATCACAGATGTTTTTGAATCCTGCTCCTTTTCATTGGTCACAGTTTAGACAATGGCATCACCTTTGCCGTGAATCGAGTTTGTTTTACTTACGCGACTGTATTTTAGGTTATTGAAACACACTAACTTTCTTTAGAATTTTACAAGTAACTTAATCATTTATAATTCAAATTATACACAATGCTTCTACTTAATTTATAATTTCATTCACACTAAAACTAACTTAATCTATATCGGTTAAATACAATGATTTTGTTCTTACTTGCCTTTGTTTTATTTAGGCTAATTTTAATGATTAAAATTTGATTTATTTATGCTATACGGTAAGTTTAATTTAATTTAGCTTAAGCTTGTTATCATTTGTGTATTTACTGTGGTTTAATTTACTCATTTAAAATCCCGAAGTTACTTTATAAAGATATTAATTTTGACTGCTCTAGGCTAGGCTATATAAGTAGGTTGGTAGGTTCATACTGAATCTTACATTTCATTGTATTTTTATTTGTTAACCAGGACTCTTTAACTTTGAAATTATTTAGATATATACAAAATGTTACAACTTGTATTAAAAAAAGGCATTTTACAGCATATTTAACCTGAAATAAATTAAGTTTTTGAAGTATTATACAAAAGTATACTATTTCTTGGTTGTAAAAGGGCTTAGGGCTTTTAGACAATTAGGACGGTGGTGAGTGTGTGTGCATGGATACTCACTGGTTTTTCCCAGATGCAATCATGTTTTTACAAGCATTAACCAAAATGTCTGCTTTGGTTTTGCATTTCATCCAATTCAAAACAGCTGCTTCTGTTAATTCCCAAGCCTTCTGTATGTCTTGACCTAAACTAAAAAAATACAACACAAATTAATTTAATAAAATATTATTAATACAAATCTCACTTAAAATCAATACATTATAAAAAAGAGTAATTAAATTGCAGTTTAAATTTCATGGTTTAAAATATGGATTAGTGTAATTGATATTCTAATTAATTTACCTTAATTTGGTATGTTAACTAATCGTTCCTTCTCACTTCTTATGCAAAATATGTTAGAACTTTTAAATTTTAACGACCTCCAAACAGAGTTAAATATTTATTTTTATTAGTGTTTTTGTATTGTTTAAGTGTTTACCTGAGGATGGGCAAATGCCCGAAACCACGGTCGTAGAATAAGAAGTAAGAAGAAGGATTAGTTGACTTATTAAATTAAGGTAAAATTAATTAGAATATTAAATTGTAGTATTTATTAAACATATGAAAATGTTTATAGTAGTTATTATTAATAATTATACTCTATATACTAGTAGTTCTGTGAACAGTAGACCTCGTTCGTTGAAATAACAAATGTGGTTTTGAGCTTAAGTTAAAAATAGTGTGCCAGTAAGGAAGTAAGCACAAGGTTTAGCCAGCGAAACATTATTTTGCAATTCCCGCGATTCCGGGATTTCTAGATCTTATTTTTTTCTTTTCTTGAGCTTTAACTGCTAAATATTTTCTTTTAGAGGCATTGTGTTTTATTTAGGTTAATAATGTGTAATATAGCTACAAATATCAAGTTATAGAGGGACAACATATAATAAATATTTACATACTTAAATAACTAAAACTTAACAATGTATTTACAGTTCCATTCTCAACCCATGTACCATCACTTCCCACGGTGTCCAACGGTCATTTTTTGTATGTCCTTTATCGTTGAGAGGTTTCATTTGTTTCATCTCATTTTGTAATTCAAGTAAAGCTAAGTCAAATACTTTTATGAAATTTACAATCATAATTTACAAGTATTCAGTTTAATTCTTTGATTTATTCTCTACACTTTCTTATTATTATATGCCATTTTTTGCAAAGGATATATTCCTAAATTACTATTCAAAACAGGCCTAGTTTTGTTAGCAGTCTTGTAATAGGAACATAAAAACTGGTGTTTTCAAAATAAGAAATTTGAAATTGATAAATATTTTTATATAATTCTATTTAAAACTAAATTACGAAACGTTTTTACATTTATGAAAAAAATTACAAAAATTTTGACTACTTTTTATGTAGGCCTAAAGTTGAACTTTTTCCTTTCGTTACTGAACATGCTAATAACTAATAAATGTTTCTTGATCTAATAACTTTGTTAATTTTACTTCAATAATTTTTTTACTGGCATATATGAATTCTTTGAACCTTTATATACAAAAAAGCTATGCAACACTTTTGAATTGGTTTAGAATAAACATATAAAAAACATGGTTGAAATAAAAAAACTTGGACGATTTTTAACAAATTTAAAGTTTACGGCCATTTTGTGAGCTTACCGTTAGAGATACAGAAAAAAATCAAGGATACAATTTTGTTGAAAATCAAATTTGATATTAGCAAAATGTCATTAGTTTTAAATTCGACTTACGGTTAAGCCACAAACTGGCTTTGGAAAACAGTTTACACTGAGAGAAACGGTGCGGCCGCCATTTGAATTTTATTTAAGGGGTTAAAAATGAAAAATGGAGAAAACCTTATATATACATGGCGCGGCCTAGGAATAAGGAAAATTCATGCAAAAAATCATCAAAATCGGTCAATCAGGTCATAATCGTGAGACGGACACACAGACGAAATGCCGAACGATCGAGTTAAAACGGAGACCTCACTTCGCTCGGTCAATTAGGCTATAGTAATGTTACGATACCAAAATTTAAAAAGGATCACTGAAATAGAATATCACTCACCATCCATTCATAAATAAAATTGTATATTGTATAATATGTTTCACTTTTTAATTTTAAAATGTTTCACTATTTAATAAATGATTTTTTGTAATTTAAAAAAAGTCATAATAAAGCTTTTTTTTTCTCTTGTAATATTTATTTATTTATATAAAAATGTAAATTTTTTCTAATTTTACATTTAAATTATAACCCTCTGTTTATTTAGGCATACATCACTGACATGAATTTCTTCAATAATCATGAAAAATCAGTTTCAACTAGAATTAAAGTATTTTCTCAGTTATCTTTGACTCAATAATAAAACGTGATACACTGTTGAATTTGTAAACAGAACAATAAACAATTTGTAAGAATAAACAGAACACAGTTTAGATTCAACATGGCTACATTATTCATCCTACAACCCACGCTAATAATTAATAATTAAATAACGTTTAATATAGAATCACAGAACAATACAGCATGGATATTTTCTTCATATTATTCAACATGAAGTATTTATTACTTCAACTTAAATACCTAAATATTGTAGTAAAAAGTGTAATTCAATATACAATACCTTAAATCCTGAGGTTGTTCTTCCGAACTGTCAGATTTATTTATCAACTGGAATTCTGCATCTCTATAAATATCTGAGAACCATTACATTTTAATAAACAACTGTAAACCTTTAAATTTAAACAAAATTTTTGATGATACAGCCATTGTATCTCTTGGTAAAAATTGGTCTAAAGTAAAACAGAAAATTAATTGTCATCTTCTTGATGTAAGTAATTGGCAGGCTTTAAATAAACTATGATTATACTTAGGCAAAACAGTTTATATAACTTTCAGAAGCTATTGCGCTAGTGTTCATGGTGACAGAGTGTCTCGCAAACATTGTACCAAATTTTGCAGTGTGTGCAGTCGAGTTGAAACACGTAAATATTTAGGAGTTATTTTTTATTAGGCTACATATTGAGTACAATGAAAAAACAGACTCACAATTATTAGTAAATTCGGTGTTAAGCTACCTTGTCAATGTCATCACTGGTGAAACTATGGTCGGCAAGACTCAATAAATTTTGTAGAATTTACTAAAATTGTGTTTGCTTTTTTCTTAAATATGAAGTTCTACCAAGTACCTTCGGTCATTAGTGTAAATCATATATTGAGTAACTTACATTAAAACAAAACATGTTAAACAATGTCAGTACAACCTGTCACATTCGGACTAATGTGGCGACCGGCCGATCCGGATATGGAAAAATCCGGATATAGCAAGGTCATTTATAAATAGCCAAAAGGCTAAAATAAATGAAAACCATTATTGTTGAATACTATTTTTAGACGTTTCAAGCGGTTTGGACTTGTATTTACTGTACTACAATGTACTGTATAATAGATTAACAAATTGACGTTGTGTATACAACAGTAGACTATTGGCAATTAATTAAAAGTAAATAATAAAAGAAAACAGTTTACATTGCAAAAACACAATTTTAATTATTACAGTACAGTAATTAAATATCTAAAGTATGTTTAAAGTATGTAGGTACAGTGCTGTACTTATAAACGCAAAAGCTTTAAAAAAATTACCGGTAGGTCTACAGTTCGGCACATTAAAATATAAATTAAGTTTTACTTACAGTACCGTAGAAGAACGCTAGTGGCTACATTAGTTTTTGAAAAAGTTTTGATTTTCGGTTGCTTTACACACTGTACATGTTTTTTGGAAGACATGTAGCTCAATCTTCTTAAAAGCATCACTTCGGTTTCACTCGTTTTATCTTGATGTTCAACATAACTTATCAGAGATAACGTTTCAAGGTCACAGCCCGCTAAGAATAGACTAGGCTCGGCACGCAAACATTATTCTAGCTGCAACTTTCACTTTTCCACCCCATCCACCACACAACTAAAATACGAAAATTTGTTTAGAGATGCGTCCGGTTATGGGAGGGTCCGGATTTGACAGGTCTTACTGTAGTTACATTTAATATTTATTTTTCATAAGCTCTCTAAAATCATGAAATGCTTAAATCTCTTATAAAGACAAAGGAATAAAATATTAAAGATAGTACATAAGAATAAATTTAGCTGTCACTATAATCTCTTAAATTTGTAGCAGCTCTTTTCGCTTGAAAGTATAAAATATCATTGTAACTCAATAAAAGATAAATTCTCAAACTCAATTAGTATTACTTGGAGTAAACTCATTCCGTTACTGCATAGATTCAAAACAGTTCAGTATGAGCAATTTATATTGATAACAGTTTCCCTTTTGATCTTTAAGACTTTACATCTTAACTAGTGAAGATCAAGAAGAATAAAGCTAAAAAATTAGTTATCATTGAATTATTAATAAACTGTAAATATATAATAGTATGTTGACCTAACTGTAATAGTTTTAATTTTGTTTTGTTACAAATATTATATAAGGACGTTCAGTTGTTAAGAAAGTATTTTTCTGCAAAACTGTATAATTTATTGATTGTATTTCTCTTTATTTAAGTTCTAAGGTTTTGTAACCAAGCTCACATACAGATAACTTTGATTACCTCTGTGTGATTTATCTAGTAATTCTTGCATTATAAAATTGTATTATAAAATAATATTTACTTTTCTTATTGCTGCAAAGAAAATCAATAAATTATTTATTCATTGTAAACCACAAAATAAGTTATTAATTTATTAACATTCATCATTATCATATACTTATATAAATAAAAATGTAAATGTTCGTTTCTTCAAAATCTTAATCTCTGAAAGTTCTTCACCGATTGTTATGAAATTTTTACACAACGTTGTATTCAAATACACGCTATAAAATAAAAATGACTATCTTTATTTTATTAAAATGGTTTCCTAAATTAGCCACAAGTTGTGAAGGCAATTATAAAATAAAAAATTTCAAAACTCACTTTGTGAAGTCAGATAACTTCTAATGAAAAATATTTAATAAGCTAGGCCTATTTTAAAAGAAATCAATGACTATATCAAAGTCCACTAAAGAATACCGTTGAGGGACGGGCTTGTGTACACAAAGACCTTGATCGTTCCAATCGCCGTAGTGTGACGTTGTCAAGTTCTTCCCACGCTTCTAACTGACTGAGGCTGACGCAACGTATTTATAATTATTTAAACTGTGCGATCAAGCCTCGAGCGGTAAATACCAGGAGTGTTCGAGGCTAGTAGATATGGCAACGCTGCGCGCCCATTCTATTGGCCGCCTCGCAACGGTATTCTTTAGTGGGCTTTGATATAGGCCTTTGTTTTACAATATTCCTTTATTATAGGCAAAAGTCTTGCTGGTTCTTTTACCTCTGTAGGCTATATTCAGATTTACTGGTTTACAATTTTTATAAATTTATAGAGCACTTAAAATATACAATCACAAGATTATATATTAACAAAATAATAAAATATATTTACAAATGACAAATTATAACTCTATTATCTCGGTTTAAAAGGATCCTGGCCTATTAAATGTGCAATCAGGAATATAAAATTTAGGTCTATACAGGATAAAATATCTAAAACTAGGGAATGTTACATTACAAAGTGTTAAAATAATTCAAGTTTTTTAAATATTTACAAAACTGATTTTAGTTAACTATTGTTCTCTTCAAAATGAAAGTCACTGGTTTATAATGGATAATAAATTTAGATGGATATTACCTTTGCAGAAGTTCAAATTTGATTTGGTACTTTACCAATTATTTAGTTATGTAAATTTTATAATTCTCTTTTATATTGAGAGTAATTTTATCTATTATTCTTCCTTTATTTCCTTTTAAGTATATTTAACTTATTTCGCTTTGAAATAATTTCTGAGTTTATTTAATACGTTTGAACAGTACAAGGTTTAATGCTGAAGTACCATTTTTTAGTTCAACTATACCGGGCTTCTACAGACAGTGCCATTGCAATTATCTCTAACAATTGTTTTCGTTACTTGGTCCTGTAAGTGGCAGGTGTTTCTGGTCACGTACACAAAATATATTACAAGTTTATTTTTATTGTTTTTTATCGGAGATATTTATGTTTTTTACAATGTTTATAATAATATTTAACCTTTATTAGTCTTAATTTGTCCGAAATACGTAATTATTTGCTTTTATAAATTAATATAACTGTATCTTTATTCACTACCGAACACAATCGTAAAACAGCTGTTCTCTATGCATCTACGGTCGTCGTATTCAGTTAATCATGCAACTTGCATATTAATCGTAGCACATCAACCAAATAACCTTACTTTGTTTGGTTTAACACTTTTTCAATTTAATAACACTTTGTTTAATAAACTAAACATTGCTTTTGAAATTTAACTCTATTACAACTTATATTACACAAATAAATACATACGCTACTATTTATTTCGAAATGTGAAAAATTTTGAATACGTAGGTAGGCTTAGGCTATGCCTAGTTGCAAATTAAACTTGATATATAAAAAGGTAAGTTAAGTGTTACTTAGTTATAATATGAGTGTTTATCGTTATTTCTTTATTATATACCATTTCCTGAAGTGAATTTACTTGTTTTTAAACGATTTTGTCTAGATCGAATTTGAGGTTAAATTTAGACTATCTTGTCAACATTAAGCCTACTTTTGGGGATGCGGAATACTACCCCCTGGAAAACTACCCCCCCAGGTGAAACGTGATGTCACGAAATCTGCCAACTAACCAATATGGGAGCCGTGTCCGCGACTGGAATACTACCTCCCCCTAGCAAAAGTAGGTCACCGGAATACTACCCCCTGGAAAACTACCCCCCCAAGCAGGTTCCTACAATTATACTGTTATCGGCAACATACTGTAACTAAACAGTTTAGGTTAGTCCTCTAGTTTTTTTTTTTTATTCTAACTATATCGAAACTTGAGTGTGCGTGACTGGAAAACTGCCCCCCCGATCTCTGACGTCAAAATGACGTAGGAACCTGCTTGGGGGGTAGTTTTCTGGGGGGTAGTATTCCGGCGACCCCTACTTTTCACAATCTTTTTAGTTAGTTTACCAGGACCCTTTAATTTTTTGTGAATTTGTTATATCCCAACTGGATCAAAATGTTATAACGCGTTGATTGTAAAAACAACACAAACTTTATGTGCCAAATTTATAATATAAATTTTATATAATTAGAAAGATGTTCTGAAAAAATACTATAATACTTCAACAAATAAATTCTATAAATAACCGACTTCTTTTTGTTTAACAAAGCTTTATGTTTATTCACTAGTATTAGTTATTCATTTTAATACAATAATTTCTATAATTTTTCTATAATAATTTCTATAATGCCCCAAAGTCCAAATGTTAAAAAAAAAAAAAAACTATGACCGATCGGTTTAATTTATATGTAAGTCTAATCACTTTGCTGGTTCAAATTTATTTGTAATTTTGAATGTGGATATAAGAAGTGGTTACCTTGTATTTGATGGTAGTCTTTTAATACATTTACACAACTGATTATTGGTTGTACTTTTTGAATAATACTACCCTGAAATGTACTGGTTATATTTCTTCAAGGCAGGAACAATATGGTCACTTTTATTCATAATTTTTTTTTAAATGTAATTTGATGAAACTGGCAAATACGTCTGCACTTGGTGAGTACTAAATGATAAGTACCAAAAATGATGCTACAATACTTTAAGCTATGGCGCTCTATAATTAACTCACAGCCACTACCATTATCGTGTTTAATATTCTATTCTCAACAGGCACTTCTTGGATCATGTATACCATTATTTTTTCCAAAATATGTTTTAATGTTCTTAAATCTGTAAATTTTACGTATTTTCAACTGTTTATCAATATATCCAATTTCAAATTACTTATAACTGTTTTTAAACTCAAAAATTTTCATTTTTACATTTTATATACACAATGTACTTTCGTCAACGTCACCAGCAAGCATGATCGGATCGGCGGTTTTTTATCGTCAACCATTTAACTGATTTAACCTTTCGTAGCTACAGTTTCTTTTACCATGAAAACCAGGGCCGTAGATAGGATTTTTGTTTGGTGTGGGCTGATGCTGATTGATAGTAAAGCACACCGGGGGGAGTTTGGGGGTACGGAATACCCCCAATCAAGAGGGGGAGCCGTTTTGAACAATTTTGAAATTTTAGGTGTATAAAGTCGACTTTTTAACACACTCTCATGAAAGAAGCATACATATTTTTAAGCTGTGTTGATAGCTTCATGTAATTGAATTCAAAAAATTATAATATAATATATATGTCTAAAAGCAGTCAGTGTATTTGTTTTTTCAAAATGTACATAACTGTTCTGGCCAAAACTTCTGGTGATAAATAAAATTCTGGTGGTAGAGTAATAATAACAATAACTGTCTTCTACTAATTCGTTAGGTGCATTACATAGTACATGTCAAAAATAAAAACAGTAATTTTAAAGAAAGAGCCTTCTTTTCTTCTTGCCAGCCATTTTGTCACTTTATCTGGTTCAACAGTAATGTCCCAATGGATGGATAACATGGATAATTGAGGTCTTTCATCACCCATTACGCTACCAGGCAATGTTTTTACTGCTCTGCGTATTGCCATTCTCTCTCTAGCAGTCTAATAAGCTTTTACTAACAATTATTATGATAACATGGCAGATTTATTATTGTATGATTGAAGACGTTACACTTTTGTAAATACCGTCATATTACAAAATTACACTACAGTGTAAGTTATTTATACTGTACATCTATATCAATGCAATTTTATAATCCTAATAAAAAAAAAATGTTGTATCAGGAAATTTCGGGGTGGGCTGCAGCCCCCTAGCTACGTGCCTGATGAAAACCAACACTACTTTCATGGTTATGTTTCGACATTCTTTTAATTGTCTAACACTGATTACTTATTAAAACTATATACAATGCTTTTTAATCAATTTCTAACATGACTTATACTAAACATGATTGAATTTACATGGTAAGAACAATGAAAAAAAAAACGTTCCTACTGCTAAATTTAGGCTTATGAATAAAATTTGGTTGTATTATTTATTTGTTTTACAAAAGGTGAGTTTAGTTCAATTTAGCTTTAACTAGTTATGAATTTAACTAATAAATACGAATTTTGAGGTTATATTTACTTTTTTAGGCTCTATCTTTAAATCTCACATTTCAATGTTCTTTAAAACATTTAGTGAGGTATAATTATATCAAATCTTCTTAGTCAAATAATTAGATAGCCTAAAGATTTGTTATGTAACATTTATAGCTAAATAAAATTTAAAGGAATGTAAACAAACCAGCTAAGCCTAGGCCTATGGATACCAAAACCCAGATAAATAATACTACACCTTCATAGGAATAAAACACCACAAAATGCACAAATAATATGTACTTACAACACTCATCCAACTTTATTCATATTTATTCTCATTCATATTTATTCATTGAAAATGTCAGAAATACACTTAAAAATTATAAAGAATCAAAATTAGGTTATGTTAAATGTAAACACGATGTCGGCCATCAAATTTACTAACCCACATGATTCGTATGGAAATAAGATTAAAAACAATGTAATAAGCAAATATTAAGATAAATTATAAATTACAATATAAATACATTTAAATTAAATAGTTGTATAGTGAAATGATGTTATTTTACTTTCAAAAAGATTAGAATAAAATTATGAAGTGTATTAGCTTAGGTTGCCAAAGATACAAGTCAGCTGTGCATAACAGGATAAGAGCCCATTTGATACTAAAGTCGCGGAATAGAACTAATTATAAATTTTAATAAAAAATATTAGTAATAAACCAACATGGTTTATTAAAATTAAAAGAAAAATGTGAGTTACAAAAATAAATAAGCATATTACATGTGATAGTGTGAAATTCACGAGAGAAATATTAACATAAAGTGGACATATACGAACTGCATACGGCCGACCAATCAGAGACCAGAGTTTCAACAAGGAAAGTGAGAAATTCAATTGACACCTCTAGGAGACCATTAAAAAGAATGATGCAACAACCGCCGAGTTTAAAATGAGTGCACATTAACCCATCAAGATATTCTATGAAGATGCATTGTGAAATCGATAGTTTCGTTTCTTTTAATTTTAAAAGTTAAATAAATATCAACGAATTATAAAATATCAGAACTTGGTATGGTCTGTATAATTTGTTATTGACAGTTCTACAAACAGTATAGTTCAAGTTGCCTTCCAAACTAGTAAACTTTGAACCTTATAAACTATAGCCATTTTATTCTTGTGCATTTCAATTCAATTTTGTACTTCCAATTCGTAATATGATTGCATGCAGTAAATAAAAATTATCCAAGATCCGGCCGATAACCTCTTGCCCGAGATATATTTAAAATATATTTATTAAAATTACAATTGTGAGTAATAAATAATAACATACAAATTTTATTGAATAAACTGAGCAAAGCCGATGGCAAATCAATAGACTTATATTTGAATTAATTTTAATAGACAATTTTAAGGAACCCAACAATGTTAATTTATATAGATATATAAAGATTTAAATGTATAAACATAATTCTTGATCATAATTAAATGAAGAATAAAATGTATTCTATGTTTCCTTTTTATAGTAATGCCTATTTATAGAAACTTAAATCGATTGAGATAAGGATAATTAGTAATATTATATAATATTAGCTCCCACAACGTGGGGCTTTTAGAAGACGATAATTAGTAATATTATACTCAGGACTCTTTACCTCTGAATTATTATTATTATTATTACCCTCTCATTGTAATAAAATGTTACAATATGTCATGTGTGAATAAGGTACCAACGGAGTTGGCGTGCAGAGCACGCTGGGGTCTCCCATAGTATTAAATAAAAAATTATAAGAACATCATCATAATTATACTATCCTCGAAGGTGTGCCGATCAAACCAACCACATGTAGTCCTATTTCAAATACATCAGTAAAACTAAAACTTCAAATATTTGCAATGAGGTTGGAGCACATACCAGCATATGCAGATGGCAAGCTAATGCATAACTCATAATGTTGATGGGAAATTCAAAAGTCAAAAATTAAGCGGTAGTGGATAGCAATAATTAGCAGCAATATTTATAATTAACTAAATTTCCTATTATGCAGTATTTGTCTAATATTAATATACCAAAGATGGGTCATGATCAAAAATAAATGATATAATACAAAAATCTTGCAAGATATTCAACCTAAATGGAACTAAAGAAAACCAAATAAAGAAACACTTACTGTCGGTTCGAAGAGACAAAGCAGAACTTATTGGATGAACTAAATCATATCCATTGATCCATACTGTGTCGACCTGAAAAAAATTATAATTAATTATTGAAGCTGCACAATAAATGACTGCACAATTTTTCTAGATTTTTTAAATACAGCCTATACTATATTTCTTTAGGACATGCATTTTTTGTGCATATAATTTCCTATGCACATATATATAGTATTATACCAGGTGTCTGGAACGGCTTAATTACAGCTAAACAGGTTACATAGGGTAACCAGATTAAATGTAATTGATTACTGTATCAAAGAAACTATTCTGGGATGTATCTAAAATGTTTGTCCACCATATTGGATTCAATTTTTTTTTTAAGTAGCTACATACCTATATAGCACATTATTTCGATGTGAAATTTAAAGAGAAAAGCAATGGTGAAAACCGTTTAACGATATCTTCAATCATTCTTTAGATTTTAATCGTTAAAATTCCAAGATCAAGGGACAGACAACTATCACCAACCTCTATCTACATTTATTATTAGCGATTGAAAAATATAAATTACATATCGTTTAGCATTGTAATTCTTAAACTTAGCATTCTTAGCTAAAAACGATACTGCAGACCATTTAATAATATCAGTCTTATCTTGTTAGTCAATTAATCGATCATTTTTTGCAAATTTTGACAAAGAAATTGTAATAACATGTATTAATTAATAGCATGTATTTTGTATTAATTATTAATAATGATCGATTAATTGACTAACAAGATGAGATTATTAAATGGTTTGCAGTATCGTTTTTAGCATAAGAATTACAATGTTAAACAATATGTAATTTATGTTTTGCAATCGCTAATAATAAATTTAGACAGAGGTTGGTGATAGCCGATTTTCCTAGATTTTGCAATTTTAATGATTAAAATCTAAAGAACAGTTGAAGATATCGATAAACAATTTTCACCATTGCTTTTCTCGTTAAATTTTATATCAAAATAGTGTGCCATATGGCTATATAACGATTTAAAAAAAAGAGTTGAATCCAATATGGCAGATCCAAGATAGCGGAAAAAAATTTCAGATACATCCCAGAATAATTTCTTTGGTACAGTAATCAATTACATTTAATCTGGTTACCCTATGTAACCTGTTTAGCTATAATTAAGCAGTTTTAATACAGTCAATTTGTGCTTAAAAGAGCCCCTGGCGGGAAAGTTTTGGGGTAGTTTTGATTTCTTCCTTTGTATATGTTTTTTGGAGTGCTGAATCCGAATCTGAAGTTTGCCTACAAAATTTCGTGACGCATCATTGAAAAAAATGCAAAAACATGTAAAAAATCATGAGTTTTGGAGGTTTTTTGCTTTTAACTCGAAAACTATCAACTTTT